>VKOC01000265.1:0-12870 GCA_009364415.1 Spea multiplicata
GGTATATACCCCATATCCTTTATGGTGTCCCCGGGGGTATATAGTCCATATCCTCTATGTGTCCCCAGGGGTATATACCCCATATCCTCTATGGTGTCCCCGGGGGTATATACCCCATATCCTCTATGGTGTCCCCGGTGGTATATACCCCATATCCTCATATCGAGTCCCCATGTCATGGTTTTTATACCTGGCTTGAGTGTTAGTGTGAGTGCCATCAGCATGCCGTCAATCATGTATTATGTATACATATCCCCCCCCCCTGTCAGGATGCCCCCAGATGGGTTACCTGTGGCCCGGGGGGGTTATGTCTTTTCTTGGAATGGGGCAGACGATCTGCTGGGAGTCGGAAGAAAATCCTTTTCCCCAGAAATTGTATTTTAGTTGTCCGGCTCCGAGCTGTCTTGGTTGATCTGTAGGAGTGTGAGTGGCCCCCCGCGCTCCCTTCGGGGCCGATAAGCTCCAGAATGGAAGGGAGCGGAGCTCGGGGTATTTGTAAGTTAGGAAAGGACTCCTGTCGGGTCTAATCAGCTGCCGGGCGGCTGCGGGGAGTTCGGCCGTCAGGACGCATTATGGCAGCGAGGAGCGGACGCCGTTACCCCGGACTGAACCATGCGCGTCAGACACGGGGGGCACACAAAATAAACACAAATATCCGCTGAGCTAACAATCTACCCCCCCCCCGGCTGTCACTTTATTTATATTCACAATATTTTTATGACGTCTGAGCTTTATTGGCATAATTTGTGATAAAAAATGAAATTGAGGAAAAAATGAGCTGTGAGAGCGCTACAGAGTGTGCGGGCGCTATATAAATAAATGGAATGTAACGGGTTAAATCACACAAAGTGCGGGGATCGCGGTGGATTGGCAGTGATTTGGGGTAAAAAAAACCCTCAGAATCCCCCCGAGACACTGAGTCCGGGGTATAAACCCTGAGAATCTGCCTTTGCGTGACGCGTTTGCCCTTCATCCTGCGCAGGTCTGGCGGGGCACCATGGCCAGGAAGCGCTTCCGGCGGCTACGAGCCATCTACACCATAATGAGCTTTTATAAATGCTACAAAGTCCGCTCCCACCTGATGGAGATCGTCAAGCGCTTCCAGAACGTGCGCGGCATGCCGGACTACGGCAAGAGCGTGGAGTGGCCGGAGCCGCCGGCCGTCCTCGCCAACTTCCAGGAGCTCAGCGAGAACCTGTTCAAAAGGTGCGTCATGTCACTGGTCGCTTCGTATAGCGCCGTCATATTCCACAGCGCGGTACCACGGGAATATCTGGATCTATAGCTTTTATTATCTAAAGCCGGGCATTTTGGTTCATTTTAGGTGGAGAGCCAGAAAAATCATCAAAAACATCCCTCCCTCGGACATGACGCAGATCAAGAAGAAAGTGTGTGCGATGGAGGCTCTGCAGAACCTGCGCAGCCACGTCGGCTACCAGCGAGCCTGGAAACAGGATTACCTGTCCTGCGTGAGTGAGAGCAAGAGCTTATCCTGAGTGCGGGCGCAGGGCATCAGTCCGAGCGCAGGGCATCAGTCTGGGGGCGCGGGGCATCAGTCTGGGGGCGTGGGGCATCAGTCTGGGGCGCGGGGGGGGCAGTCTGGGGGCGGGGGGCGTCTGGGCGCGGGGCATCAGTCTGGGGGCGCGGGGCATCAGTCTGGGCGCGGGGGGGCATCAGTCTGGGGGCGCGGGGCATCAGTCTGGGCATTATGGATCTCTGTTACTGACATCAGCAAAGTCCGGCTTCACCCGACTCATTAAACATGGCATATATATATATATATAGAGCACGGTATATAGAGAGCACGGTATATATATATGTACAGTATATGTATGACACATTGTATATAGGACATGTTTTATGTAGGACGGTATATATACACACACGGTATATATAACACGCCGTGCCAGTAACCGCGTCCCCCCTCTCGGTTGCTCGCAGGGTGCGGAGAATCCCCTCGGCGCGGCTCAGTTTTCCCAGACGCTGCAGGGTGTGAAGCAGAAAGCGGGTCACAGCGCCGTCCTGTTCTCCGGCCACATCCGAAAGGTGAGTTCTGCCCTGGAGCCCACTGTGCCACGCAGACCCCCGTGCCACGCAGACCCCCCACCTCTCCCCGCCGGACTACAACTCCTATTATGCGTTATCTGGGCATCCCGGAGCGTCAGAGGCTGCCATTCCCATCTATTCAGAGGATGCTGTCATATATAATAAATGCACGGCACGAGGCTGACACCCACACCCAACACCCTCAGCTCTCCCACACCCAACACCCTCAGCTCTCCCACACCCAACACCCTCAGCTCTCCCACACCCAACACCCTCAGCTCTCCCACACCCAACACCCTCAGCTCTCCAACACCCAACACCCTCAGCTCTCCCACACCCAACACCCTCAGCTCTCCACACACCCTCAACACCCAACACCTCAGCTCTCCCACACCAACACCCTCAGCTCTCCTCACCCAACACCTCAGACTCTCCCACACCCAACACCTGCAGCTTCCTACACCCAACACCTCAGCTCTCCCACACCCAACACCCTTCAGCTCTCCCACATCCCAACAGCGCTCAGGCTCTCCCACACCAACACCCTCAGCTCTCCTACACCCAACACCCTAGCTCTCCCACACCAAACACCCCAGCTCTCCCACACCCAACACCCTCAGCTGTCCCACACCCACAACCCTCAGCTCTCCCACACAACACCCTCAGCTCCTCATTACACCAACCCCTCACCTCAACACCTCAGCTCTCCACACCCAACACCCTCAGCTTTCCTACACCCAACACCCTCAGCTCTCCTACACCCAACACCCTCCGCTGGGCCCGTAGTCGGTGGGAATAGATGCCTCTCTGTTTAGTGAATAAACCCCACAGCAGGCGTCTCCCGCCGGTGCCGGCTCTGTCCGTGGTGCTGAATCTTCTCACCGTCCTGAGCGACCCCAGAGCTGCCTCTCGGGTGACCTGTTGGGTGGAGGGCAGAGGCTCGGCCTAGGGGTAGAAGGGCCGCGGAATCTATAAATCCCGTCGAGGACGTTAAATAATCGTTAGGATTTCGTGTTGTTCCGTGGGGGGGCCGTTAGCGGCTCCTGTGATCTGTGAGGGGCCCCCGGGGGCCGCTCCCCTTGCTTTGTGAAGTGACTTTCCCTCTGTATGTTTGCAGATTAATCGCTTTAAGAAGTGCAAAGACCGAGCGCTGCTCATCACCGACCTCCATCTGCACAAACTGGACCCCGGCAAGCAGTACAGGGTCCTCCAGACGCTGCCCCTGGGCATGGTGAGTACCCCCGGGGGGCCGCGGCAGCCCGCTCTCTCCTAGGAGTGTAGGAGTGATTTTATCCATCCTGTAATACCCCCATTGCACCCCCCGACTAATTTACCCCCTTCGGTGCAGTAACAAGAGGAGGCACTGGGTCCGCGCATGCTGTTACTATTATACTATGTTGAGTCCAGTTTTTTTCTTTTTTGGCAACCCATGCTGTAATATACTGTGATGAAAGCTTTACATAAAAACCCAGAACCCGGCCCCATCCGGCCCCCGTCTAGTCTGCCCAAAGACTCAAACCTTAATCAGTCGTTGGTCTCGTCTTAGATTCAGGAGCCGTATGTCTATCCCATGCGTGTTTAATCCCCTCGCTGTATTACCCTCTACCACCTCTGCTGGGAGGCTGCTCCACTTATCTACCACCATGTGCTTAAAGGAAAACAACTTTAATGAACGGATGGGGGGGCAGCCTTTACTAAGCTAAAAAGGGAATTTTTTGGTTCATAAATTATGCAGATGAGAGCCTATGGAGCGGAATCACATAAAATATTCTTCGCTCTAATAAAATGATATTAAAAACCTTTTTTTTAGTATTTTTAGGGAATTTTATTTCATGTCGGTTAATATATATATATTTTTATAGCGCCAACAGATGCCGTAGCGCCGTTACAATAAAAGAAAATAAAAAATTCTGCCAATAAGATTATAGCCCAAAATTCGCCTCCCAGCGGGCAAACGTAAAAGCTGCGTCTGTACCGGGGGGCTGCCTGGGACTTCGCGGGGTCTCGGGGTCTCGGGGCAGATTCTCGGGGTTTTTACCCCCGAGTGGCTGTCCATGCGAGTGATACTCAGTCCTGCTGTAGCGCGCGAGGAGTCACTCGATATTCCGTAACTCGGCCACAAGCAGAGATTTTTGTCATAATTTTTGTCTCGGCTGCATTTTATCCCGGTTGCCATGACAACATGAATTCTGAGAGCATCTCGGCAGCGAGGTCTCCCCGTCGGCCGGAGCCGGGCCCATTCTCTCTGCTGTCATTATTTATGGATCACGACCCTGCGCATGCTGAGGTGTATATGAGAGCTCACACCGGGGCGGAATAACGGATGAGAGAGCGAGGGATCTCCGCAGACCCCCCCCTATTATACGCTTAATGATATCTGAGCATCCCGATTGGTGCTTTTCTCCCTGCTATATCACAGCTGGAATCCCTGCTTGAACACAGGTGACTCCATTTATCAGCCGCTAGCGAGTCCCTGCGATTGGATGTGTGTGATGGCTATTAAAGGGTTAATATTAGTGGCTGCGGCCGGTGAATCGCTGCTCTAATTGGATACTCAGCGGATGCATCGCTGCATCTCTCCGCGCATGCGCAGCCCTGAGTTAACCTCGTCGGTTACTAGATTGGCTTTTAAATGACATCATGGCTGCCGTATCATAAAAAATGGCCAATAGCCCCAGAATGCGGAGCCTCGGCCCTGATTGGCCGCCCCGAGCCGGGACTCCGATCCTGCCGGTCTCTGTAATTTGGACGCATTGGTCCGAGGTGGAGAGTCGGCTCCAGGCTGATACCTTTTATTAGGCCAACGTAGAAAAATACGAAGCAGAGACCTCTGAGGCCTCAGAACATGGTGCCCAAAAATAAGATGGGGGCGACCTCGTGGGACCTCCTGGCCGCCACTCACCGCGTCTCTAACCCGCAGGTCACCGGACTGAGTGTCACCGGGGGCAGAGACCAGCTGGTGGTCCTCCACACGCAGAAACACCATGACATGGCCTTCTGCCTGCACCGGATGGAGCCCCCCACGGACAACCGCGTCGGGGAACTGGTCGGGACCCTGCTTCACCACTTCAAACTGTGAGTGACCCCGCGCCTGCCCCATGCCTCTGCCCCATGCCCTTGTATGTGCCCCAATATCTGCCGCATGCTCCTGTATCTGCCCCAATATCTGCCGCATGCCCCAGTATATGCCCCAGTATCTGCCCCATGCCCCTGTATCTGCCCCAATATCTGCCGCATGCCCCTGTATCTGCCCCAATATCTGCAGCATGCCCCTGTATATGCCCCTGTATCTGCCCCTGTATCTGCCCCTGTGCCTGCCTCTGCCCCTGCTTCATATCAATATACAAACTGCATTGAGGGCATTCACCCACGGGTTCTGCCCCCTGCGGGGCAAGACAAGAACAGCCAGCAATAGATAGAAAATAGCTAAACTAGATCAATGCATCCTGTGTGAACCCTGCGGCCCCCAGCGGCCCCCATCAGACTGAAAGGGGCGGGGCTGGGACCGCCCATCACTGGAGGTGGAGGGACTGGGTGGAGTCTCCTCATTCATCAAGAAGCATTTATTTATTTCCCCCGTTTAATTTATAAAGCCGTTTCCTGCTGTTTCTATACACATTATCGGGGCTTTTAGGGCCGTAGAACCCTGCGATCCCCTCATACCCAGCAAACATTCTGCCCTCCTAGAAAAGAGGGGCATCGGGGGAGGAGAGAAAAGGGGGGCATGAGGGGGGGAATTGGGGGGAGAGAGGGGCATCGGGGATCTGGGGCCCAGAGAGAGAGGGACTGGTCAAAGTAAACAGGGACACTTGGCTGGTATACTAGTGACATGTATTTTATTATGAAGTCTCTTTTCTGATGATTTCCGCTGTTTTGGGGTTTTTCCGTAGCCCGTCATGCGCATGCGCCGAGTACCAACGCGTCGGGTGCGGCGGGACTCGCTAACGAGCTGAGGGTGGTGGGATTAGTGCCGCGCAGGATCGCCACTGAGTTATTCACTGTGCGGGGGGGCGGGGGGCTTGGGGGGTAGTGGGAGTGGGAGTCGCACCAGCGATCCCTGCTTACGATTGGTGCCGGAAACGTAGATTTTAGTCATTCCGACGATGAATCTCTCGCTCGTTCCTCGGTGTATGGAGTGGAGGGGGCAGCGCAGACGGATTGCACCGTGCCCCCTCCCCCCACCTTCTGGCCCCCGAGTGCCGGTTACTGACGCCATTTAATGAAATTACAAATCCATCAGTCTCCTCTGGGTTCCATTTACAGAGGTTGGGGTAACGTGAGGTCGGGGGTCACCATCTGCCCCTCCTGGTCGGTATTAAAGCCCCACATCGAGACCACCGGGGAGCTCAGCCACCCATCTGTCGGGGGATCTGGGGGCTGACGTCTCGGAAAAGCCCCTCCGCCTGCAAAGGACACAGTCGCTAACGTGACCCTATGGAGAGCCTGAGCTGGGGCACTTAGGCCAGTGGCTCCCGATGTGACGGCCCCGGGGGGCCAAGGGAGCCCTTAAAGGAGGGCGATAGTTTAGGGCAGCCGTGTAGTTTGGGGAGAATGGAGGTGAAATTGCTGAAAAAGTAAGGGGTATTTGGGAAGTTATATAATAACTCCGGGTTTCGGGGTGCGGCTGAGAGTGCTGGGAGTGGGAGGGGATTCCAATAAAATGGAATTTGAGGAATTGGGTGGAAAGTTTTGTGCCTGGAATGGGGGTCCTCGTCCCCAAACCCGAGAGAATTCTTCTGGCTGAACCCTTAAATGATATATAGAGAGAGCGGCTGGCTGTTAGTGATGGGAATGGTGAATGCATGGTGTGCTGCTGGTTACCAGCTCCCAGGAGCTTACAATCTACACCTTCATTCCAGCTGCCCAGAAAGCCCCAAACAAGCCAATTACTGAAGCGGGCGGCCGGCCTCCATCTGTTAGCGATGGATTAACCGCACTCCGGGGAGTGCCGGCGGCCTCATCCAGGCTCAGGGCAGACTTACTGCTCTATCCCCAGTGATGCTGAGACCGCTGTGACGCGTCGGTAAAGCCTCCGGGCCTCTGAATAACGTTACAGTAATCCCGGTGGGTCGCGGCCCCGGGGGGGGGATGCTGCCGGTACCCGACGCGTTTGCTCGAGGAACTACCTTATTTTATCGCCTTTATGGTTTAAATGCATTTTTTTTAAAGGTTTGGGTCGGCAGCCGCGACCTCATCAGCCATTTTTTCCAGGACACATTACATTTATATATATATATATATATCAGCATGTGACTCCCATCAGTCTCAGGCAGCCTTTGGCCCTCGCAGTTGCAGCCGACAGCAGCTGGATTGCCACCGGTTAATGAATGAATCTCCCAAAGGGTCAGAGAGAGTCGGAATAATGTCAACCAGGAGAAACACCTGTGTTAAAGGCCACTTTAGAACACAAATGGTTAAACCCGGTGAGGATTATACCATTCTCATAGGGTGCGCTGACTTATATCTAATGCCAAACCCCCCCTGTCGCCAGTCAAAGTGTTCCCTTCTCCTCTGAGCCCCCCCCCCGGACGCGCTGCCCCAGCTGGGTCTCCCCGGCAGCTGCCTCCTGGCGCTCCGTGTCTCAGCGGATGCTCCGGGGTTAATGGCGGGACTGGCGGTGATGTCTGGAGGAAGATTCCCGCTATCAGGCATGGACTGCGGTATTTTGTCGCGCTATGGCAACAAAAACCCGGGCCAATAAGATAATCAATTTAAATAAATGACGGCCTAATTGGGGGAAATTCTAAGGAGATTGGGTTAAAATTACGAGAAATAAGAATACGCTTTCGGTGGCCGGAGAAATAACCCCACCTGATTTTTTTTTTTTAAATGCAGCTTTTATCGTTTTATTTATAAGATTCCGGAAAGTTCCTGGCAACGAGCGGGAAGGATGCGATGTATCTGCTGAAACGTATAATGGAGGCAGAGATACGATCGTTACCACGGCGATGCCAACAGAACCGGAAGTTTTTATCACAGAATAATCATAATTCATAATAATAACTATTAATAATAAATAAATAATAATAGTCATTAATAACGATGTCACCGACTACCCCGCAAATGGCATTCAAAGCAGAAATGTTTGTTTAGAGTTACGGGGGCTTCAGGGAGAGGCGGCCGGGGGGCCGAAGCCCACCCAGCAGCTTCTAATAACGGTGCGTTACCGGGGGCGATTAAACGCGGTATTAAAGGAACCGGGGGATCCGTCTGAACCCTGCCCGCTGTATGAGGTTCCGGATTAAATGCTGCAGCCGTTTTGTGCTTTATCTAGAACTGGAGTGTTGGAATAAATGCAGACTGTCCCGCGGCCCTGGCTCCAGTCCCGGTGATGGGAGGGTTGAGGGGTCCCGGCTGGTGTCCTGTCCTCATTCTGCCCCCGGGGAGCAGCAGACGGCGCGTTGTGGGGGGGCTTCCTCCGACCCCTTTAGGGAAGTGAGTGGAGATGAATGACTGACCTGCTGCGACCCCTTCATGAATGGAAGGCCTGTTCTGAATCTTGGCAGTGAGTGGGTTAATCTCATGGATGCAGCCAGTTTAATGAAAAAGAACTGAATACGGACTGGGGAGGAAGAGGAGAAGAATGAACGGGGGGGGGGGGGGTGATGGGGGTGAATTCAGCTAAAGGGGCAAATAACATAACACTGCAGACCATTCCAAGTACTAGAATATCAGCCTAATGTTATTCCAGGGATGCAGGGGTTAATGTGCAGAGAGATACCCGGGGATGCAGGGGTTAATGCGCAGAGAGATACCCGGGGACGCAGGGGTTCATGCGCAGAGAGATACCCGGGGACGCAGGGGTTAATGTGCAGATGTTCGGGGACGCAGGGGTTAATGCGCAGATGTTCGGGGACGCAGGGGTTAATGCGCAGATGTTGGGGGACGCAGGGGTTAATGCGCGGGCACGGCACGTATCACCCCGCGAGGCCGCCGCATTCAGCACCGCGGACAGTGCCGCCGGGACCGGCCGCTCGTTAATTCCCGGGGAGACTCCGCTTATCGTGTGAAGCCGCCTCGAGTCCCGGAGCGGACATTTGGCGGGAGTGTGAGGGGGAAGGGCCGCTCACCGTAACCGTCTCATCCTTTGCAGCTACATTTTAACCGAGCTGCCGGCAGAGAGAGGGTTAATTTTAAATCGATTGAATTTCCGAGCTCCCAAATCAATCGGCCCTCCGGAAAAACCCGGCTGCCCCAGTTTACGGACGGCGGCGAGCTGTGCCGTCGGTTGCTAGGTAACCGCTCCAAAGCTCATTAATGGCTGAGACTAAATTCGGAGCCCTGCGAGGGGGGGCGCGAAGACTACAGCGTGGCCCCCAACTAGGAGGAGGGGCGGCAAAACTTCCTTCCCTAGCAACACGGATCTGCCGCCAGCCGGATGCTCCCTCCACCTCATCCTCTCCGGAGCTTCAGCTTCCTTGCCGTTATCTCAGCTCTAGATGCCAAGGGGTCAGGTTCTAAAGCGTATGCATGGAAGGGTGTCCCAGCAGAGGTGGTAATGGCTTACACAGGACATGAATGTTAAAGGAAAGACCTTTTTCGCTTTGGAAACGGCGGCATTAATTTGGCGTTTCTGGCGGTTTACTCCGCGGTACTGGGAGTAACGGGCCGGCCCTCAGGGGCCGCACTCACCGCCCCAAACCGAGAGACCTTCAGAAACCAATGAAATGAGCCGTCTCTCGTAGGCTCGGATATCACGGTTGAAATGCCCAGGAGCCCGGGGCCCCCAGCTGTGCCGTGTCGGGGGGGTATTGGATGAGGTGTGAGGGCTGTGAGCAGAGCTCGGAGGTCTCCCTTATAGATAAAAATGTAATACTTCAGTTAACCCCTTCAGTAAAACTGACGCCCCATCGACACCCACGGACCCTGTATGGCGCGGAGTGGGTTTAACCCCACGGTCCCTGTATGGCGCGGAGTGCGTTTAACCCCACGGCCCCCGTATGGCGCAGAGTGGGTTAACGATGGGGTCTCTGGCTTGTGGCGGTAATTAATGTTACGCCGACTCCATCCCCCCCCCGTCTCAGGTGGGAGAGGGGCTCCTGTGACAGCTTCGCACTTAAACAGCTGCCATGGCAACCACCGAGTGAGGCTGGGAGTGGAGGTCGTCTCCTCCGTGCGGTGAGCGCCGGTGAGCAGGGAGCGTCGGGAACGGTTTTTTATTTCCTGGTATTTTCAACCAAATTAACCACGAGGGAAAAAATGGCAAATCATTTTGTGCTGCTATGGCAACAGTGGCTGAATGCATTACTAATGATGATTTTTCCTTGTCAGATACCCAACAATTTCCGTGTCTGCCTTACAGTATAACGCTGGAGATAACGGCATCCGGTATAACACCGGGAGATAACGCCGTCCGGTGTGACACTGGGAGATAACGCCGTCCGGTGTGACACCGGGAGATAACGCCGTCCGGTGTGACACCGGGAGATAACGGCGTCCGGTGTGACACCGGGAGATAACGCCGTCCGGTGTGACCACGGGAGTAACGCCGTTCCGGCTATGATACAACGGGAGATAACGATCCGTATGACACCGGGATGATAAATCGGCATCCGGTGTTGATGACACCGGGAGATAACGCCGTCCGGTGTGACACCGGGAGATAACGGCATCCGGTATGACACCGGGAGATAACGGCATCCGGTATAACACCGGGAGATAACGCCGTCCGGTGTGACACCGGGAGATAACGCCGTCCGGTGTGACACCGGGAGATAACGGCATCCGGTATGACGCGGGGCTATAATTCCGGAGCTGACCTCGCATTTCCTTTTTGCCGATCCTTTATGTTTTGACTCCTGGCTCAGAGTCCTGGGATTTGGAGTTCAGCAGCTGCCGTTTACCCCCCAGGACAGATATTTGTGGTTTTTGGGGCAATTATACGGCTGGAATTGGGGTCAAAATATTCCTAGCGGCTGTGAGAAATCTGATAATCGGCGCAACTTCAGGTCTCACCTCCCCCCCATTAGTTGCCCGGGATTTGCCCCCCACATCCTTCCAGGGCCACCCGTTTGCGCCCCAATTCCCAGCGAGTGCGATCGGCACTGGGAAAAACAAGGCTGATCGGGGCAGGTGAGAGACGCCGCCGGCAGACGGGGCAATTCCCGGGGGGACCTGATTCTGTCACCGGCCCTCGTGAGCCGTTAGCCCCGGGGCATAAATCCCACCTGATGGAGGGAATGGCAGAGGAACGGGCACCTGCCGGGGAAGCCGAGGCTTTTGCCCCCTTTGCCCCTGATATTAGTGTCCTGCCCCCCCACTCATGCCCTCGTTCACATCTCCAGGGGCAGTTTCTGCTTCTGAGCCCCACATAGCGCGTCGTCCGGGTGATAATGCCGCTCCGTGGCAGTTGCCCCTTTTGCCCCCGCGGTTTAGCTCTGAGGGTACGGATCAGGTGAGCGCGGGGCAGAAGGCTGCTGTATTCCTCCAAATGTAGATCTCCTGGGACGCGTTCTGGATCTTTCCGTAACGTAATCAATAAACACCCCCCCTCTCCACGTTCCCCGGCCCCCCCCCCTCTCCACGTTCCCCGCCCCCCCTCTTCCCATCGATTCCCCGGCCCCCCCCACCTCTCCACTTCAACCCGGACCCCCCCCCTCTCCACGTTTCCCCGGCCCGCCCCTCTCCACAGTTCCCCGGCCCCCCCCTTCTCCACGCTTCCCACGGACCCCCCCTCCTCTCTCCACGGTTAGACCCGGGCCCCCCCCCTCTCCACGACCCCTCTCTCCACGTGCCCCGGGCCCCCCTCTTCTCCACGTGGCCCGGCTGACCCCCCGCCTCGGTGAGCTCGGTATAAATAACGCGTTCTGTATGGCAGTCACTTAGAGGCAATTAGAAGCCGCGCGGCTCGGCCGCCCCTCACTGAGCTCTTTGTTTCTGCCCTCGGCCTCCATTGTGTTTCCTGTCAGCTCCGCAGGCGGCCCCCGGGGGCCACGAAGCCACGTGCAGCACAAATTACCACGCTTATCACCCCCGGTGTTTAAAGGGTTTCCTGGGCTGATTTTTACCCCAGCCTCAGGGTGAAGGGGCAGATTCTCTGGGTTTTTGCCCCAGTCTCGGGGTGAAGGGGCAGATTCTGGGGTCACATGGTCCGGGGCGATTCATATATTCTCTGATTTAATGACGTCTGAGGGTCCTGATTGGTGCTTTTCTCCCTGCTTTATCACAGCTGGAATCCCTGCTTGAACACAGGTGACTCCAGTATCTTCACCCCCCGACAAGTCACGGTTTCCATAACGACCGTTATTGGAACCGTTCGGCAGCAGCCGTTAGCGAGTCTCTGCGATGGGATCCGTGTGATGGGTATTAAAGGGTTAATATTTGGGCATTCTCTGGGGCAGATGATTTAGAAAGCTGCCCTTTGGGGGGGGGGGGCAGGGGGTGCTTAATCCGTTTAAACCCAAAGCCCCCGGCCAGTGAGGGGCAGATCTGGCTGTCTGTTCCTACGCAACTATAGCAGCTTAATGGGGAGGAATAATAAGAACGACTCTTGTATGTTAAGCAAATACCCTCAGTGGCTTCTCTGGTGTCACATGACAATAAAGTGTTCCCGACAAAAATAATGCGCTGGGCAAAACTGTAGCTGGCGTAAGAATGATTTACCCCTGTGCCCCGTGCGGGGTAACTCACCGTCTCCCCCCCGTCTGTCCCGCAGGGAGAACCGGCAGCTGTCAGTCACGGTGACGGATTGCATCCAGATGAACGTCCGGGGCAGGAGGTGTCTGGTTACCGTGGAGACGCACAGCGCCGCGCAACAACCCGACTTCCGACAAGAACGCAACCGCCTGGTGTTAATGTGGCCGGGGAAATAGTCCGAGGGTCCGG
>VKOC01000266.1:0-81221 GCA_009364415.1 Spea multiplicata
GAAGGGTTAATGGCATTTAAATACCCGCCAGCGAGCCGTGAAACTTTTTTACTCATTCACGATCTTGGGTTTATTTTTTGTTATTAAGACCTCGGAGGTCTCCTCGTAACTCTGTTTCTTGGCGCGTTCTGACAGCTGGATTGCCCTCCCAGGGGGTAAAATAAAGATTTACAGTTTTTTTACAAAAAGACATAAAAGCGCGGGATCTGCAGAGTTTCTGCTGGGAGTGTAGAGCGTAGAGTGCTAGCTCTTTGGCACACGGTTGTACCGTTCCGCGCGTTCACTTGGCTGAGTATCCGCTCTCTCTCAGAGTAAAATCTGGCTGATTATCTGATATAATCCGGCGTTGGGCTTTGACTCATCGCTTCTAGATTGTCAGCTCTTTGAGCCGCTCTCTCTGCCCCATCCATGTATTTTGGTTTCCGTGATCGCGCTGCTTGTCCGCGTCCGGTCTACCGGGGCTGAGGAATTCACTGTTTTTCAAGGGGGGGTTGTGGGCGTTGACACAGGTTGGGAGGGGGGAGTTTTGTTAGAGAAAGGAACACCATGGGTACAATGCCCTGAGCCCCAGACTGAGATGGCTGGGGGGCGTTCTGTCCGGGGGGAGAGGGGGGGGGGGAGGGGGGTCGTTGGCTCGCTCTCTGTATGAATGCAGGTTGTCGTAAAAATATTCTCCAGATGCCACCATTAACCCTTTGCCCCCACAAATCCGCCGTGAAACATTACCTGCATCCCCCGCGTGGAAACATTCCCCTACCAGGCCTTTCTTGAAACTCGTGCCCCAGCTACGCAAATATCCAATCTCGTCTCCCCGCCGCCGCTGATCTCGGTCCTTCGCCCCCTTCTCCCTCTAAATGTCCCCCCCCCTTGTCCTTCGTCCGACGTGTGTTTAGAGCGTCTGAGTTTTTTCCCTTTCGCTGAATGGCAGTCGGTCTCCCGGATGGACGGTTGCCGCCGGCCGCCAGCTTTCTGTTACCTTACCAGATAAAGGAATCTCGATTGATTCTCCTACCTCGTGATGTTTATTTGCTGACGGCGGCACCTGACCCGCCGGGATTGATTTTGGCAGGGAAGCCGGTTGACGTGGTAAGCACCGCGGCGCGTATGGTTATGTGACGTCGCTTTCAGGCTGCAGCTTTGGGGCATCTTGGGCTAAAATGCCCCCCCGGTTTCTGAAGTTGCCGGGAGAGGTTCTGGTGGACGTCGGCGCGACGCTTGGTGACCTCTAAATGAGAGCTCATCTTCCTGCTGTGGCTCTTGTTCCCTGAACCATGGATACTCCATAAGTGGTCCTGTCTGCTGGCGGAGGGTCTCAGGCTGGGGGGAGAGAAGAGCGAGAGACTCTTAAATACATAAAGGGCTTTTAGGGGGGGGGGCACCAAATATATGGCCGTATAGTGCGACAGAACCCCAATATTTATGCCCCAGGGGCTTTTAAATCGTGTCTGCCGGGGGTGCGCGGGTTCCGGCTGCTCGCCGTTATCGTTCCTGAAGACCGGACGCCCCTAAGCTGCCAAACAGGACCTTGACCTCGGGTGTCGCGCTCCATTGACGGTGGGGATTTGTCGCATTATGATGACATCACAGGTTTCCCCCCTCATCCCAACCAGTTTTTCCACACGCGACGTCTTGGCGCGTACAGGCGGTGGAAGAATACGTCACGCGGCTTACATGGCTCCGTCTCGCGTGTATTTACTGCAACTCGGTCCTCAAGTGAGGGTTTTAATGCGGAAGGAGGGCACAGACTCGCCTCGCTCGTTAAAGTGGACTTTATGGAAATTAGTAATGTGAAAACAGAAATTATTTGCCCCGATCGACCTTAAGCCTTCCACGTATTTGCTGCTTCAATTTGCCACGGGGCAGTTTTTTGTGAAGTATAGAGAAGCCTCGGGAGTCCCCCCAACATACTGTGCAGTGCTGGTGGGGGGGGGGGCATAGGCTTCCCATCTTGCTCCCTGGTTGACGAGCGGGGCAAGTTCCCCAAAGTGCCCCTCTGCGCGTGGCGGCATCTCCGGCTTGGATCCGGCGTTCAGCGCCACGCAGGGCGGCTTTCCCATTGTCTGAGGAAGATGTTTACCCGAGAGGGCGTTGGGCAAACCTCGGTGTCGCTGCCTCGGTCAACAAACGTGAAGGATTAACCCTTACGGGGGGAAAAATCTGTGTTTCTGCCATATATATTTATATTTATTACACACTACTGTTCGAAAAGGTTTGGGGTCACTTAGAAATGTCCTCGTTTTTGAAAGAAAAGCAGATTTTGTCCAGTAAGATAACAGGAAATGGGTCAGAAATCCAGCGCAGACGGGGTTAATGTTGTAAATGATTATTGTAGCTGGAAATGGATGATTTTTAATGGAATCTCTTCATAGGCGTACAGAGGCCTTTATCACTCCCATCACTCCTGGGTTCCAATGGCCCTTTATCCTGCGCCCACCTCTGGGTTCCAATGGCCCTTTATCACTCCCATCACTCCCGTGTTCCAATGAACTCCACATAAAACCAAATTATAGGGAAGATTCTCTCCTGAAAGTGGCATTAATTCAGCAGTATAGGCCCCCCCCCGTCGGTTTCCCGCCGCTGCGTCTCCTTATTTCTGTGATTCACAATTTTGGGAGGGATTCCTGTTTTGCTTAATTTTGTACTGGGGGGGGGGTGGGTTAATAAGGACAGCGGCCTTTAACGCGCCCTTGGATTTGATCCATTTTTATCAGAACGACCTTATCCCGTCTTTATTACCTTTCAGCTTTTTTTTTTCTTTAAGCTGCGCGTCGTTCTGTAAATCCCGTTAAACGTTAAACAGCCTTAAGTGTCGTTTAGTCCCTTGATCCTCAAACAATGCTTTGAAATGAGTTTTTTGGAGAGCTCTGCGTAACCTTCTGCCTGCGTGAGGTCTTTGTCTGAAGCCAGACTTCTGCCGCGGATCAAAATAATAATAATTTTTCTTCCTTCGAAAAAGAAAATATAATAAAAAAAAAAAAACCCTCTTATAGCGAAAGAGTCTCGTTTTGGAATGCGGCCAAATAATGAGTAAAACTTTCTATTTTGTCTACGTTTTTAGCCACTTCGGGGCTCGAACCCAAGAAATTATATCTAATAGAGGTTTAAGGTGACTTAATGTCCCCCCCCCCCCCCGGGGGTATTCCTTTCTTCTGATACATTGTAACATTTTCCCAAGCGCTCGTGTAGGTATTGTTTATCCGTTCTTCTCGTCGGCGCAGTGGCCGGCTGGGGACGTTACATAATGGTACGGCCCGCAGTAGCTGCGATGGTATGGTCCACAGCCACTGGATGAGTTCTCTGCTCCGTGGCGGTGTCCTGCTTGGCGTGTTGTTGCGCGCCTATGTCTCGTGACTCCGTTCTGTCCGTGGCGTGTATTTGCTGTCTGTTGAGTTATGAGATGGTAGTCGGAGGTCACCAGAGGTTAATGAAAGTAATTGGGCCACTAATGAGACCACGTGGCTAAATTCCTCTCTGAACCCACAGACCATCCGCAGCCACTCGCTGGCCGTTACGCGTCGGATATCTTAATGGCTGAAGTTGAAACTCTTTGTGGTTGTGTGGGGGGGGGTCCTATCTTTATGTACAGGGATTACTGGATTATTTTTTAAATCCAGTATGATCGTATAATGGGAGCCAACATCTTTTAAGCAGCCGGTCCAAGTATCGGCCTTCTAAATGTATTTACTTTAAGCCACGGTGGCTATAATGCCGGGGACCTCAAATAGAACCAACAAAGACGTAACAAAGTTGTTCTACAGGAATTTACTAAACACACGCGGGATAAACCTATGGCTCCTGACCCTAAGACGAGACTAAAGTTTTTGAGTCGTTGCGACGAGATTGGGGACGATTTGCTGTTGGATTCTGCCAACGCCGGCCCTCCGATGGGCGGCTGATTTACGGCTCCCCGGTGTATTTTCTCGGGTCTTCGGCGACACTTAAGAAAGCCCTTCTTATTCCTCGGGGAGCCGGGAGGAAGACGCTGCTCCGTTACGGGTTTTATTATCCCTCTGAGCCTCGTGCGAGGGGAGCGATTTGTAGGAAGAGCGATTTTCCTGCGGTTGGAGCCGCACTTTGTTCTCGCCTTCCGTGTAATTGATAAAGGTCAAGAGGCGATGTCCTCCTCACCTACGTCTCCGGGACGGTTTGGAGGGGCGTTGGGGGTCATGCGCGGCGCCTCCTCGTGAGTTTGCTGGTCCTATCAGATGGGCGAAGGGGGTCGTTTCGTTGAAATCGTTCCTTGTGTCCGGCCTTCGATCCAACGATAAACGCGAAGGATTCTAACCATTAACTTCTCTTTTTATTGCTCATTTTATGTGCGCTGCGGCTTCCCAATGTAATTAATAGAATGCCTCTTTATGATGTTTAAATACCTTAACCTAAAGCGGCGTGAGTTGTGTACAGCGCTGTGGAATATGATGGCGCTATATAAATCCATAAATAATCTCCGCCTGTCGGAGCGATACAAGCCCCTCTCAGAAATCGTTAAATCTAATCTAAAGCACCCCAAAAAACACGGTGGCCAATGTTCCGTATGGAAAGCCCGCGTTCCATTTAAATGTCGCTTTGGTTTATAATCCGTGCCAAATTTCAGGACGTTCTCCCGTTTCTATGGCGAATGATACGTTTTTTTAAATGATTTTAAATAATAAATGTGTGTTTTCTGCTCTTTCTGTTAAATTGATGTCTTCGATGTTTAAAAATGCAGGCTTTCAGCAGCCATCAGGTCCGTTTGTTTGTTGAAAGGTATTCTGTCCGGTTGACTGATTATTGGTTGTTTTAGTAATGTCCTTTTTTTTCTTCTTTCTCCCCCACCCCCCCCAGAGCTAATCAGGGCTCAGGATGAGCTGGAGTTTTTTAACCCGTCTCCTCGAGGAGATCAACAACCACTCTACCTTTGTCGGGAAGGTATGGCTGACGGTCCTCATCATCTTCCGGATTGTTCTGACGGCCGTCGGCGGGGAGTCTATATACTACGATGAGCAGAGCAAGTTCGTGTGTAACACGCAGCAGCCCGGGTGCGAGAACGTGTGCTACGACGCCTTCGCGCCGCTCTCTCACGTCCGGTTCTGGGTCTTCCAGATCATCCTCATCACCACCCCGTCCATCATGTACCTGGGTTTCGCCATGCACCGCATCGCCCGGCGTCCCGAGGAGCAGAGGCGGCGCCAGATGAAAAGCGTCAAGAAGAGGGCCCCTGTGGTGCACCGGGGGGCTAGGAGGGATTACGAGGAGGCCGAGGATAACGACGAGGAGGACCCCATGATCTGCGAAGAGGTGGAGCAAGAGAAAGACGCGGAGGACGGAGACAAGAAGAAGCACGATGGCAGGCGCCGCATCAAAAACGATGGCCTGATGAAGGTCTACGTGCTGCAGTTGCTCTTCCGCTCGGCCCTGGAAGTGGGCTTTCTCATGGGACAGTATATTCTGTACGGGTTTGAGGTCATCCCGTCCTATGTGTGCACGCGCAGCCCTTGCCCGCACACCGTAGACTGCTTCGTGTCCCGTCCCACCGAGAAGACCATCTTCCTCCTCATCATGTACGCGGTCAGCGCGCTCTGCCTCCTGTTGAACCTGTGTGAGCTCTTCCATCTCGGGGTCGGCGGCATCCGCGACTCTCTCCGGGAAAAGAACGAGGAGACGCGGAAGCCGGAACAGCCCAAGAAGTCCCCCAGCGCGCCCCCCAACTACCACTCGGTGCTAAAGAAAGGGAAGGTGCCAAACGGCAAACTCTACTCCGACGCCGAGGCTTCAGAAGCCTACGAGTTGCCGTCCATGCATTCTGGCCTCCATGAGTTGGATCGGCTACGGCAGCATCTCAAGCTGGCCCAGGAGCACCTCGATCTGGCCTTCCAGATGAACCCAACCTCTGACACTGCCCATGTGTCCCGGAGCAGCAGTCCCGAGGCCAACAGCATGGCGGCAGAACAAAACCGGCTAAACTTCGCGCAGGAGAAAGGAGTCGGAAGCCACGAGAAATCCGGTAAGATCGCCATTAACCCTTCAAAAGCAACTCGCTGATGTCATAGCTGTATTGTTAAAAGTATTATTATTATTTATACCTGATCTGTATTAAGTTACAAATAATAGAATTTTTTTATAGAATAAACCACATAACGAGGTTTCTTTGTTGGGTTGATAGTCTGTTCTTTTTTTTTTTTTAATGATTTTATTCATTGGAATGTTTGATATTGCATCATATTTGCCCTAAATCCCTGTTTTAAGGAAATGCTACATTTTCCGAATTCCTAGAGTCTTTAGCTTGTTTTGCCTATTTTTACGACGGTTAAGTGCTCCACTGCACTGGTCGCCGTGGCGGCTGCACCAAAATTACGTTTTTAGATCCACTGCGTATTGGTTCAGTGTGTAAACATGCATTGGATAGACATATGGCTCCTGAATCTAAGACAAGACCAGCGACTAAGGTTTGAGTCTTTACAGCAGGGAACACGGGGGGGGCCGAATGGGGCCGATCTGCCAGCAAACTCGGTTTCTCCTGCGAGGGGAGTCCCTTTCGCTCCGCACCCGGGCAGCAAGCGATCGTTCTTCCGCTTTGTCGTAGTCTATTAAAATTGTCGGCTGGGATTTGGATGCTCGTGGTTTCTCAAGATGCTTCCTATGCTGTAAGGTGCGGCCCTTTTTAAAACTTGACATTTCTCAGAGTCGCCCTAAAACATAACATCCAAAAAAAGCACCATTTGTCGGTTTTTAGAGTGGTAATCGTGACGGATATCTAATTCCGCATCCCTCCTAGACGATGAGCAATCGGGAAAGGGTGTGGAAAGACTTCTGTAGCTATGGACACGGCGTAAAAAATACTATGTAACCGTGCAGATATATTGCTCACTGTAACCCGTTTTCTTTGTTGGTTGAGCAATTCAGGCTTTTGTTACTTTTTATTTCCTCCCACCCATTAAAAGAGGATATGTTGGTTATGATTAATAGGTCCTTTTTGTGTCTGAATCAAATACATGAGAAGTCTTAATCAAAAGCTGAAACCGCAAGCTGTTATAAAACATGATGCTTGAGGAGCGCTTGGTTAATTAAGCAATTAATGTCTAAATCGCAAAAACCATTATATGGACTTCCTAAAATGTATTTTTGCGGGCTGTTAAATTGTAATCAGATCTGTATATACACTTGTAGCGTGCAGCGCCACCCCACTTGTACAGGCGGTCAGAAGTACTGCACCCAAAAATCCTTGATCAGTTATAATCTCCCCTTTTGAGTCGTATATTCTCTTAGAATGTATTATTATAAATGCACATATATGTAGCCAAGATGTCTCTGAACTGAGGGGGTCAGCGGGGGTTCTAGAGGGGCTCAATTTGCCAGCAGCGCGCACCAATTCCAAGTAACGCTTTTTAATTTATTTTTTTTTCTCTTTTCTGCAGGTTTGTGATCTTTGGAGAACTGGGTAGCGGATGGGGGGGATTTGAGTTCTGCATATCTTACAACACGACTGGAATTGAATCGCCAAGAAATCTCCCCCTCCTCTGCTTGGGAGGGGGGGAGAGCTGCACAGAGGATGGAGAGAAGGGATCGTTTGGGGAGGGGGGGGGAGTCGGGTTTTGTGAATGAGCCTCTGTTCAGCGGACTGCTCAAGCTGCATCTCATCTCTGGGAAGTTTGTAGTAATGACCTTTTTACCGTACACTCGGGTGCCAGCGCGGGTGACCCCCGCCGGTTCATACGGGATTCTCACACCCTTCTACTTACAGAAGGCAGCCTTGGATATTTTATACATTTTGTGTCCCATCTACTTATAACTTTTAGTGTCAAACAGCTGTGACGTTTTGTTTTATTATTATATATTTTTTTACGTAGGATAAGCAGCCTTTTCTGGTGCAAAAAAACCCCAAAGGTTTTTTACTTTGTTCCGAAGAAGAGCCAATAAACTTGAAAAGTTATAATTTCTACTTAAAGAAGCGATTCCCAATAGAGAGAATTCTATAAAATTAAAAATCTTTCACTTTTACGCTTTTTCAGTCTTCCCAGGTAGATCTGTTATTTAGAGACTGGTTGGTATGAGAAAAATAACTTCAAAAAATAAATTGGGGGGCTTAGAAATCAGGTAAAGGAGGAAAAAAGTACAAAAACTAGGGGTTAAAGTTTTGTTGGCCTGAGAAAAAGAATCAGAACGAAGTTTAGTGGCTTTTGAAGAGAAGACAATAGAAGAATGGATGGAATTGCGCAGTTGCGGCGCTCTGGGGTTGGGTATAAACTTGTTACGGTACTTTAGGGTTCGATGTTTTTTGGGGTTGCGTCACCGGAGGGCGGTTGGGGTCTCTGGGGGGTCGCAGGGCTCCCTGCTCCCCTTTGTAGAAGAAGTCAGCCGCTGTTTGTATTCCCCTTCGGCTGTTACGGGTTGAATAAGGGAATTTACGTTACATTCTAGGCTTTGTCCTATCGCTTTTGATGTTTTTTTAAAAAAATTTTTTTATATAACACTAGTTTTTAATTTCGTTATAACTTTCATCTGGCTGGCATTTATACGATTTGGCTCGTCGGGTTCTTACGAGCCGAGGGGGAGGGAGACTCGTTTTCTATTCCATCCTTGTTTTTTGAAAGCTTTAAACATTCCATTCCGTTTCCCCCCCCTTCCCTCTCTCTAGAGTAGTACGATCTCGCGTGGATATGTTGAACATTCCAATATGCGAGTAGGGAGGATATTTCTCCCTTTTCGCAATGCTACTGCTCGAGGAGCGATACATTATTTTTAGTCTCTATTTTAGTTTTTTTAAGGATTTTCTTATTGTATTTTTTTTATATCCCGGTCTTCCAATCTCCGCTTCATTCCATCCTATTTACAAATGCCAAATAAGACCCCCTTTGCGTAAAGTTGGTAGGCTGGTCTTAATGGCTCTGTTCCACTCTGCTGCGTGGGACGGGGTCGGTCTATCCTAAGCTAGGCATGCTTGAAAAATTATACAGTTCATCTCAAAACCTTATCTAATTATTTTATTTTTTTAAATGGGGCATTTTTTGTATGGGGGGGTTTACATGTTTAATGTTTTTTTTTATTTGTTTTTTTTTTTTTAAGCTGAATATTTCATGGTACTGGAAATTGTTACTTTTGTGTTTTTTACACTTGTAATATTAAAAATGACTTAAAACAAAACATGCGTGTGATCTGATTATTTAACCCTTCGAATGCTGATACATTGTATTTTCTCGATCTCTAATTTAAGTTGCTGGAGCCCTAAATACTTATTGTGTAATGTGCTTCTCATAAGGGTGTATGTGTGTGTTTTTTTTTTTTTTATTTTTTTTTTATTTTTTTTATTATTATGTCGTCTCATAGCATGGGCTTGGTTTTTAAAAAAAATAAAAAATAAAATATATATTTATTATAGACCGGCAGCTGATTCCATAATTATTTTATCTGGAAAGAGACTAAAAATTAAATGGCGTTAGCATACAAACGTTACAAGGCATGCGCGCACCCACAGGATGTCCTGCTGCTGAAGGGGGCTTTTGGTCTTGTGGGCTTACACTCTACTGGGAGGTCTGGTGGGGCGTTACGGGTGTTGAGCGTCGTGTATTTAATTTGTGCAGAAAACACATGGAAAAAGAGCGTCTCCTGTGTCGGAATGTTCTGTTCGCACGTTCCGGAGAAATCCTTTATCGCTGCAGAGTAAACACGGAAGGGGTCCGCGCCGTGGGAAGCTTCTGTCGGGTGAGGAGTTCCCGGGATGGGTCGTTTCGCTGTCAGAACTGATCCGTCGTTAAGCCTTTTTTATTCGTTGGACCTTTTCCTGCCGCTGTGAAAGATCAAAGGTCTGACGCCTTCTTTCCAAAAGGAATAAGAGGAGGCGACGCGTTGGTTTCCTTCCCACCGTGTGAAAGACGCAGATGGTCGCCTCGGCCACCGGCATCAACAATTAACACTGAAGTCCCAAAAAATGTTAATTTCGCGGCTTGCTTGTTTTGGTCGGCTTTTAACGCTTTTTATTTTCGGATACATTCGTTTAAGGTGGAATGGTTTACTCAAGTCTTTCACGCTCCCCGTTCTGCTTGTGAGAATTACCGACGTTCTAATCGTTAGGGGGGGCAGACGTAGAGCTTGGTGGGATTTTGGGCAAGGACGACACACTTCAAATACCCAGCTTGTTCCCTAAATCTCCCGGTTTTAGTAAATAACACTATTTATACCTCCGTTCCCATTCTCTCCCTGGCTTTTAAAGGTGCTGTTCCACTTATTGCGCTATTTAGTCTCTTAAGCAAATCTTAACAGATCCATCATTTTATTAACTTTTAAGGTCTGATCGCATAAAAACAACATAGTAACTTTTAACATGTTTTCTATTGTAATGTCCTCTCAGTGACGGTTTTTGTATCACATGACCATTAACCGTTCCCAGGAAAATTCTACATCATTTGAAGTTAATTCAGAGAAAAGTTTGAGTATTTAATAGTTTCTAACGCTACTGATTATTACACAAGTGTTGCGTTCGGCAGAGTGAGCGCGTCGGCCGGTAAAGTAATCTCCAGACTTGTTGATCGCATTCCTGAACCCTTACCATTTATTCTGGTTTTTTTCCATGTCCTGGAACACGTACCGTGCCCTGACACGTAACCAGCCCCGTCCCGTGCCAACGTGCTCCAGCGCCAGCATGACCCTGTTACATTGTACCCAAATACTTAACCTTCTCCTTACTCATAAAGTACACACTCAGACTCGTTCAGAAGCAGGTGTTTTGCGTAAATGCGGCTCATTTTGGCTCAATTTTGTTTCGTGAATCATTCCGTTTAATTTGAAAGCTAGGTGTGCTGCTTCGTCTAGGAGATCACGTAATAAAAAAAAAAACATTTCTTAAGGGAAGATTTTTAGGAGCCTTGAGTAAAATGGTTTAAGTACTGCATTAAAAATACTTTTTTTTTTTTGTTTGTTTTTTTTTTTGGGGGGGGGGAATGTATTTTTAAACCAGTAGTAGATTTTTTCCCCGTACTATGTTTTCAGGCATATCAACCGTTAGTATGATTCTCGCTCTGTTATCTGAGCCCCAATCTACTATATAAACACCTGACTCCTAATCATACTGCCTGTGGGAAACAATAGAACGACTCAGTCTTAATCACCCAGCTGGGCTCTTTGAATAATGAAAGTCTATGGAGGGACGGACTTCATTAGCATTGCCATAAAGCATCAGCTCAGTGTGGTGTTTGAGCCGAGAAAGTCACCCAAAATATCACATGAATAACAGCAAAGGCGGCTCCAGGTCTGCAGATAAAGGGAGTTTATTGGGGTGAAATTGGATAAAACCAGGTTTTTGTCACCGACCAACATTACTATATACAGAGTTGGGGGATACATTACTGTATACAGCGCTGGGGGCTTATTACTGTATACAGTGCTGGGGGGGTTATATTACTGTATACAGCGCTGGGGGTTATATTACTGTATACAGCGCGCTGGTTTATGTTCAAGGCAGTTTAAGGCCAACGGCTGTGGTCCATGGCTAGATATTTAGTAAATAAGCTTTTAAATGGCTGAGCGTTGTGGGAGTGGTAGCTAAAACAAGTAAAGCACTACATGCTAGCTTGTATAAGGTAAGACTTCTATAGCTTTTATCGTAACCAAGACAAAGCAGCTAAGACGTGAGTACGGGAATAAGGAGGACTTTCTTGATATTGTGAAGAGGTCTTAAATATGAGCTCATAGCAGTGGCTTTAACTACAGGCGCAGTCTTGAGTCAACAGGTTGGGTACCGTCTCGTATCTGTAGGAGAAGCCGCCGTCTGTCGTGGTGGTCACCCATAATGACTTCATGGTGCTGGGCAATGAAGCACAACAGTAACCCCAGTGCATTGCTTGGGTCAAGCTGTGGTTAGGAGAACAGGTGCCATGGCAGTAGTGGAATTGGAAGCTTCCAGGGTGAACGATCCACTGATCCCACCCGAGCTCCCCAAAAGATATGTTGAGTGAGCCACGGTGGCATTGGGTGCCGTCAACTCCTGATACTGGAGGACGTTGCAGCAGCTCCAGAGCAGAGGGTGACCAGGGAACCCTAGACCTTCGACTCCGATGGGCAGGGCGCGTGCTGTAGGTGAGGAATGGGGTAAATTCAGGCTGGTTGGTACACGGGCAGGTAGGGCAATGGACCAGCAGTACAAATAAGCCCTGGGTCAGGTAGTTCTGAAAAGCTGGTGCCAGGTAGAAAACAGTCCAGTCATCAAGTCTTTCCACCTTGGATGTTGCTACAGTCACCGCTTTATCGCCTGACAGTACCTGGAGGTCAACCGGTGGGTGCTGAGCATCATCATTCTCATCATCATCATCTTCATCATCAGTGCTGTTAAAAGAAGAGCTGGCAGTATCACTGATATGGTGTTCCGAATGGCTAGGCGATTCCCTTGATGGTGGCTGGTACTCATGTCCTGTGTTTTGGGCCGGTGGCGTGGGGTGAAGCGGGGCGCGATCCAGCCGCTCCTCATCAGGCAAGTTCCGGGACAGGCCGAGGTCGACGCTCTGAGATCTTCCAGTGTAAAACCACAGCTGGACTGATAGAACTTTACGGCTCAGGATATGAGGAGAGGGGCGAAAGACGTAAGTGAAACTGTTGGCGAGTCCTTCTTGAGAAGCATTGAAATGCGGCGTCTCGCACAGGACATCTGAAAACAGCACAAGTATCGAGTAATTAAATGGCTGTGAGGAAGGACCAGTCTGTCGTAAAGACTCGGACCTTAATCGGCCCATAACAACAGTTAATAATTCAACAAACATTGATTAATCCGCAACCGGAGAATATGTTGTTTTATTATATATAGATGTTTAATATTAATATCAGTCTGCATTGTATAGCATGGTCCAGGTTCTCATTGGGCAAGATAGGTCACGATTCAACAACTGTGAGCTAGTGACACCTACTGGCCATTAATGATTACTACACCGGGGAATGAATAATAATCTGTTTAATGGGAAGGCTGTACTTTAGTCCCCAAAAACTCCTCTCAGCCCAGGTTTTCAGGAAACACAAAGTTAATCAGTGAAACTATATATTTTTGCCTATATTTCAGCCTCCATGCGTTGCTTTAGTGAGCTGGATGGGCATCTTTAAGCAGCGATAACTGGCCGTGTGGCTTAACATTTTTCTTTTCTAGTTGAGCATGATACATCTTTAAGGTTCTCAATCTTTATGTCATTTCAGTTCTTGTCCTATCTGGATCCTCGTCGGGACTCCAGAAGGTATCACAAAATTCTTATGATTCTACCCTCGGCCAATGTGGCAAAACATGGAAGACTGAAACCTAGGAAGCACAATATATACAAAGAATAAATGCTATTAAAAACGCAGCGTCCCTTTAAACCTGTGTTTTGACATACCTGAAGAAGGAAACAGAATGACCTGGGAAACGTCCTCGAGGCCACCGTTGCGGACCTTGCTGTGTCTTTTCCGTATGTTCCTTTGTTCGGGTTTCGTCCGTGGGCTTGGGGACGGGGCCGGCGAGGAAAGCGGAGTCTGGGTCGGAGGTGGCCCAAGCGCCTCTACTATCTTTGCCTTGATCCTGGTGAGAATGAAGAGGCGATCGCCTTCCGGAATCTCACAGGTCTGCCCTGCGCTGGGGCAGTTTAATGCCACCAAAATGAATAACGTCACGCATAGGAGGAACATTCGCAGGTTATAGTTTCCAGGCAGCTCGCTGCTTGTCTTTTCACTGACTTCTTCTGTCATATTAAACATTCTTTCCCCCATCTTCATATCCCACGGACGTCTGGAGATCCTCGATTCTCTTGCTGTCGCTTGATACTTTACCTTTTCTTGAAGAATTTAAATCTTATTTAACCCTCAACAGCTCTTAGAGTTAGAAGATCTCTTCTGGTTGAGATCAACCTGCTTCTGTTGTTTTGGGAGACCCCCTAGTCTCTAAGAAACCCCTTCTAGGTAGTTCACTGTATCCGTCTCTTTGATCCCAAACTCTTCCAGAGGTCTTCTTCTCCTCTCTGGTTTGAAGCCGGTGACACCAAAGATGTTCTCTTCTCTGCGGAAGTCTCTGCCTGTCTGAGGATGTCTCCCTCTTACTAAAAACAAAGCCTTTTGCGCCTTATCAGAGTTGGCAAGGAGAAGATACTGGGCACACACTGAGCATTATCTGCAACAGACGCCTGGAATTCATTGTTTGCCCCAGGGACGAAGCAGATATCTGACCGAGCTGACCAGAAGTTTCACACGGGAACGTACCCCCTCCTTTCAGGGCAGCGCGGATATCGGGGGCCGGGGCACGAGGCTGCGCGCTCTTGGGTTTACTTGAAATCTCTAGAACAGATGAACCCCGTATCACAGAGTCGTACAAAAAAAAAGTGACAGCTGAGTACTTTGTATGAACAGCGGCGTCCTTCACAAGGCTCCTGAACCGGTTTACAGGATCGCTGAGTGACCCCACAGATCCGCTTACGTCTGCCTTACTGGGGATTGGGGAGACGTCACCCGCGCATGTCCTACCCAAGTGATCACCTATCAGAGAACATACACCCTTATTAAAATGATTCAGTTTCCAGCCTTTTTATTGGATTCCAAAAAGACATACGTATAATGCCTTTGTATCTATCTATTTATCTATCTATCCGTCTATCTATCTATCTATCTATCCATCTATCTTTCTATCCATCCATCTATCTTTCTATCCATCCACCTATTCATCTATCTATCATCTATCCGTCTATCTATCTGTCCATCTATCTTCCATCTATCTATCCGTCTATCTATCTATCTATCTTCAGATGCTGCACCTTAAATTAGACCAAAGAATGAATATAATTAAAAATGAAGTAAAACGACTGTCAGAATATTTCGGGGCAGAACAATGATTCTCTTCACTGAAGACAGGGAGTTTTTCTTTAATTCTTCAGAAATTACACATTGTAGGCAAAAAAACAAAATTCCGGTTGGTATTCCGGAGGTTACAATTTTTTTTTTACAGAAGGACACAAATCCTTTTTGTGTTTAAAAAAAAATTTAAAAAAAGTCCTTTTTTGAGCTCCTAAAAAAGAGGGACATCCAGGGAGGAAAGAAGGACATCAGGGGAGGGAAAAGTAGCAAAAACATTAAAAATCATGAAAACAAAAAAGAAACCTTTATGCATTAATAAATAATAATAATATAATATAGGCAGTAAGCTATATTACTGTAAGCATATAGTAAGCATCTTTTTATGCATTTCTATTTTTATTGTTTATTCTATTTTTTTTTATTATAAAGCAAAAGATCTTCTCACGTTTCCAAAATCCCTTACTTTTAGCCTTGACAAAGGGATTCAGGGGGGTAATGTTAACCAGGGACAGCAGCCCCCCTGAACCTTTAACGAGGGTGATTATTTTCTCATTAAAAAATGGACCCCTCAGGAATGCAAGGAGTTAAAAGGATCCGCACTGTGAAGACGAGGACCTATGGCACATTTTATGTAAAATCTGTGGTCGCTTTTTGATACATTCTATTTTAATAATGGAAATCCACGTTCTGCCCGCAGCTGCCCCTCGCACCATTCTTTAGGTGATCCTCGCCGGGGTAGGGCATGTAGGGCACGTCGACTGCCCCTCAATAACATTTCGGACCCCTGCGCTGGATTCCTTTCGGATCGATCATCCCCGAAGAAGGTTACAACTTGCCCGTAAGAATGGATCGGTATGAGGCAGCTCATTCTGGCAATGATAGGGTTAATTTCCCAAACAATTACCCCCACCTATATGTTGTTTTTTTTGGAAGCGTAGATTTCATGAACCTTTTCCTTCATTTCTAGCCCCCAAAAATAATAAAAATCACATTAAAGTAGGTGAAATGGTAGAGAGCTCTTGCTGAAGTCAACATCTCCTCCAGCTGGCAAAGTTCCATATCATCTACTAGAAATATTTTCATTAAAAAGGGCTTTTAAATGTTAAACACATCATTTATGCTGCATTAATATATTTACATAAACAGTGTATAAATATATATCGATACTGCATATTCTTATATATTTATATATATTTGGGTAAAAGGTAAACATTATTATTTTTGTAATGATATATATATATATATGTTACATTTTCCTTATAGTGCGTCAGCAATAAAAAATAAAAAACATTAAAATTAACAGTTTACAAAATGAACAATAATACGCGCACACGAGACACACCGGTACAGAAACAGCAAAGGGCTCTGATCTCGTGAGCTTACAATCTATTAGGATATTGAATGAGACAGAAGGTGAGAGGCTGCTTTGGCCAAGGTGGTCGTATTGAAGGCCACATGGAGTACTTGGTGGCCACAAACTCTCATGGGTGGAGAGGACAGATGATTTCTCTTTAAAAGGCTCCTTTTTGAGCTATTAACCCCTTAAGGTCCCTTAACCCATTGAAAACAATGCATTTTGAGCCCGTACATGTACGGGCTTTGTCATTAAGGGGTTAAGAGGGTATTTATTGTATGCTTTGGGTTTTTAGTAGGTATTTAGTATTCTGCAGGCATAGAAGTCCAGGAGACCTTGTAGCTTCTTGGAGGATTTGCACCTCCTGTTTCGTGGTTCCTCTCGACGCGGTCTATGAAGGAACTTTCCATGAAGTCGGCATCTCTGAGGTCCGGAATTATGCTCTGTGTTGTGTGGTCTCCATATGGACCCTCGAAACAATGTATCCTTTGGCGCCTTTCTTCATAAACTCTGTTAGTTTCTCTGCGGAAAAGGTTAATGGGGGGGGGGTGATAATTTAGGTTTACAGGAGTCGTCTGTGGTGCCTGGGACTCTATACATAGGTCCAAGTATCTGAATAGCTAGACTGGCCCGTGTCGTCAGCCTGATATTTTTGGGCACGGCAGCTGCAGGAATCCATAAGCCCCCTCCTCGTACCCAGCGGTGCGTCTGAAACGTGGTAGGAGATACGAATCCACCACCCGCTGAGATTCTCGCAAGACGAGAGCCGAGGGATCATCAGAGATCTATCTGAAGAATCTCGGGACACTGAGACCCCAGACGAGGCCACCGCTGGAGACAGGAGCGGAGATAACAGGGGGTATTATTACAACGGCATGGACACAAGGACCGTACGGGGCCACGGTCCAGGAACGAGGCGCTATCTGAGTGCCACTCAATGAGGTGACGCTCATTGGAAAAGAATTAATTGTCCTCTTAAAATAGCGCATTCCTGCCAGCGCCGGGGATTTGCTACTTGAGATCTACACACGGGCAGAATGTCGTTTTTTTTGCCCCGCGTCGGGGGGTTATACAGGGTGGCGTTTATAAGAGGGGACAGGTGCGTCCGAACTAAAACCCGGAGAAACCTACGGCCCGCCACACAGAAACAGGAGGGGGGGGGCGGCTGGTGCGACGGAAACGCGGACGCCGTTCGGTTATCTTTGATAAGCAGGCCAGGGCCACCTGATCTGGGGGGGTCTAACGAGGATCTGACGCGCGGCATCGAAGAAGTATTTAAGAGTCTACAAGAGTGGACTTGCAGAGCTGGTTTATGAGTTAAGTGATACGGAGTCGCGATAGGAGTGAGGACAGGCGTTTAATATAGGAAGGGGGGTAAGTTATACTATCCGGCTTGTGCCGGGGGGGCATGCTGTGACAAGCTCTTGCCAAATATCTAAAGGGGTTCTTTTTTTTGTCTGACACCGTTCATGCTAAGGGTGGGTAGACTGTCCCGTCGGGGGTGGGGGGGGGGTTAGCGTGATGGATTGCAGGCTATGGCTGTCCTGTGATTAAGTCGGAAGTGATAGGGCAAGAATGCATTACTCACATTCATATAGTAGGTGGGGGTAGTGTTAAACCATTACGTTATCTTATAACCAAGGGGGGGTCCATGTCACATGCCCCTGGATACTTATTTGTGCCAATCAATCACTTCCATGGCCGCCCCGCACGCCCGAGCATGTAATAGATACAGCCAGGAGCCGCATGCGCTTGGGTTTCTCGGTGTCCACCTGTCCCCGCATTGCTCTCTTTCTTGCCCCTCGGTTGGGACCGTCGGCGTCTTTCCCGGTGTTTCTGGGGGCTATGACAGGATCAGCTGCTAGAACATTTTATCTTTACACTAAAATTAGGATTGTTTCTGTGTGAGGAGGAGTCTTTATCCCCGGCGCGTGGCCGGCTGCATCGGAAGAAGCATTAGACCTCAACCTACAGCAGCCAGAAAGGCACGAGAAGACCGGAGCGAGAGACGCGAGGTGGACTTGGGCAACCTGACCGGCCACAGAAGCCACAAAGAGGACAACTTGATATTTGCAAGAGGTAAGGACAAAACACGGTAGCTTCTCAACACAAACGGTCACATCTAAGAGCTACTTCCATCTGACAAAGAGCCCTCTGAGTTTCTGAAAGCTTCAACTTTTTCTATGTTGACCCTCGGGCTAATACGGCTTCGTCCATCTTTTAACATTTTATCTAACAATTACTGATACAATTACCGATACAATTACTGATACAATTACCGATACAATTACCGATACAATTACTGATACAATTACTGATACAAATGTAACCGGCATATGTTTTGGCCTCAGTATTTGTTTCACGTCATAAACCCCATTCTATATTTCGCTGATTACTATAAATAACGAGACCTCTTCGGGTTCTCATAACATTTAGCGGCTATCGAGGCTTCGCTTCATGAAACGGAACCTTCAAGAAAAAAACAACTGTCCGCTGGTCAACTTGCTGCGTCTTTTTTTAAACAGTTCCGCGGTGTGTCTGTTATTTTTAGTCGACGTGCTTTCCATTGAGCTTTTTATGTTGGGGGCAAATCGGACGCTGGCTGAACCTGCTTCCCCGTTCCCGTTTTGTACCCCGTTTTATTTATTTTTAAAAGCAATCAACTCCCAATCAGGAAGACGAGGTTATGCGCATGCTAACAAATATAGTATAGTATAGTATAGTATAATTATTTTTATGATATATCATAATTTATAAAGCACCAGAAATGTTTACAGCTCTTTACAGGTAATGTAAACTTTACTTTACTCAGAGGGTGGTAGATAAATGGAACAGCCTCCCGGCAGAAGCGTTAGAGGCTAATACTGTGGGATAGGCTTATAGTTCCTGAATCTAAGACGAGACCAACGAGTGATTGCGGTTAATGTGATTTTATCGTAGGCTTCCGTCCATTCGTTATTTGCCTGTTCTTCTCCATGGATTGGTAACCCAGCCTGGACATTTGAAGAAGAGTAGGTTGAGTAAGGGTTGAGCTGACATCGTTGTGACATCGGCTGGGGCTTTGTCATCTGTCGCTGCTTTGTTTGCCTTCTTGAAAAGAGTCAACCAACATGTAACCCCCGTCTCTTTTTTCCCCAAGGTAGATGGCGGCACTGTCTCTCCCTCCACCCAATTCACATGCGGCTCTTGAAATGCCGGGGGGAGCCCCGCGCTTCGTAAGTTTCCCCCGCTCCATCCAGGCCCTCGTCGGCTCCAGTGCTGTCCTGAGATGCCGTATCAGCGGAGATCCGCCACCTTGTGTCCTATGGGAACGCGTGGGAAATATCCGGCTGGAACTAGGAGACAGGTGCATGGTCCAACAGGATGGGGACTGGTACCAACTGGTGATCACTGACTTGAGATTGGAAGATTCAGGGCATTATATGTGCCGGGCGAGTAACTGGTCAGGAGAAGGTTATGCTGGAGCCAAACTCACTGTGATACCGAACTTTAATGAAGTTCCCGAACCTCCCGCCCATGGAGCCTTTCCACCCTTGGCCATAAGACATGGTCCAAGTGCTTCCATACCTTGTGCTGATCGAGTTGCAGACACCGTTGCATCTTCCTTTGTTCCACCGAGTCAAGGCACCCCCGTTTCCCAACAGCTAAGCTCTGATGCCAGTTACTTGCTGTCTTCCAGAGCTCGCTACTCGGAGATCCCCGACTTTCCTCCCCACTTTCTGCTCGTTCCGACCTCTCAAAGGTTATGCCGAGGTCAGAGCGCGGAGCTTTCATGTCGGGTATCTGGAAAGCCAGAGCCCACTGTCCGATGGGAAAAGGACGGAAGGAAACTGGAAGAGATATACGATGGTTCTCATTACCGATTGTCTCCAGAGGGTCACACCTTGTACATTTCCCAAGCTCATTCCCCTGACGCCGGCGTGTACGTGTGCCGGGCCAGTAACTCCGTAGGGCAGTGTTTGGCCGCTGCTGTACTGCTAGTGGATCCAACGCTGCGCCAAGGGCAAGAACCAGCCCCGGGAGATCCTCCACCGCAAGTGAAAGTCTTCACGGTCAACGAAGGGAAACACGCCAAGCTCCGATGCCTGGTGACGGGTAAACCACGACCAGATATCATATGGCGCAAGGATGGCCGCGCAGTCAGCCCGGGGCGCAGAACGCTGATTTACGAGGACCGCGAGGGACACTTCATTCTGAAGGTGCTGTTCTGCCGACAGCAAGATCGAGGTTTATACGTGTGTGGTGCTTCCAACACGGCCGGGAACACGCTGAGTGCTGTCATGTTACATGTAAGAGGTAAGTCAATCACACAGAAGTTCCACAATGAGATCTTCTTCCAGCTCTTTCGCGTTGGGTTGATTTACGATGGGAATACCCAATGGTCCCAAAGATGCCTTACTCCATCCCTCGCTGTAGATGGAGACTGCCGTGGGTCCTGGTTACATTTTCTTCACGTGCTTTTTTGTTCTTTTGTCTCCTTTTTGGACAATTTTCTGTTCAGATGGGTTTTATTGTCAATGAAATGCTAAGGGTTTGCGTTCATGGTTGACCAGTTCCATTTTATTTATCGTATTCCTCATCCACGATTTTCCACGATTTTATGGGTTGTCTCAGCTTGGCCAAAGTCTACTTGTAGACAGAGTAAAGCTGACATTATCAGAGTCTCTTTGTTCGTAGTTACCCGCTTTCTTCTGTCCTCCAGAGGTAGGTGAGCAATTCCCAGCTCCCCTCAGGGACATCGCGGTGAGAGAGGGGCAGGATGCCGTGCTCGAGTGCTCGGTCCCTGATGGCTCTCGGACCTCCTGGTTTCTGGAAGACCAGCGACTGCACCCGGGGAAGAGACACCTCATGGAGGAGCAGGGCTCAATCAGACGGCTCATTATCAGAGGGGCTCGAACGGATGACGATGGAGTGTATCTTTGCCAGACTCAACGAGGGGCCCAGAGCATCGCAGAGGTCGCTGTTAGAGGTAAAAACCCCATTCCCGAACCCTCCAGTCCACTAAAGCTGTCAATGGAAGCTCTGACCTTTGCCGTATGGTTACATTGGTGGATGGGCATCAATCTATCATCGCCCGTTGCCCCTGATTGCCCTTCGGGTCACGTTTTGTTCTCGTTTCCACTTTTTTTTGCACCTCACTTTCCGTCTTAACGTTTTTAGGGTCCATTGTGAAGAGGCTGCCTCGCCGCCTGGAAGTGGCTGAAGGTGGGAACGCGGCATTCTGCGCCGAGACCGACAGCGACGTGGAGCAGGTGGGATGGACCCGCCACGGGGAGATTCTGTCTGAGGATCACAGGACTGTTCTGAAAAGTTTTGGGAGGACGCACGTCTTGGTGCTGGTCGGGGTAACTCAGGAGGACTCCGGGATCATCCAGTTCCACGCTGGGCTTTCTGAGTCAACCTGCCAGCTGCGTGTAAAGGGTAAGGAAGAATGGAGGGTCTGTTCCATACTTGTTATTGGGGCTTTTTCCTTCTTTACCCATCCCCCCCCCGTCAGACGCCCCCGCCAGCCGCAGTATCTTCTGTATCTTTATTTATGGGGGGTTTCTTATCGTATTGCAATCTGATCATAAAACGTCAGAAGGCAGATTACCCAAAAGGGATGGCTTGGACATATTTCACAATGACATCAAGACGGAGCGGCGCGCGTCAGAGATTCCCAGGGTTCCCCGTCCTACGAAAGGATTCTGCTGGACTAAGCAGCTCGGGTTGCGGTGCCAAAAATTAAAAAGACAGGTGGGAGTCTGACAAGGAAGGGCGTCCAGGAGGAGGAGGTGGTGAGACGGAGGATTGCAGGATGGGGGGTTTGTTTACCTCTTTCTTTGGGGTTTGTTACACGACTGCTTGGCAACGCAGCGAAGGGGAGGCTGAATTTTAGGAGGTTACAGCCCCGCTGAGTCACAGAGCAGATGGCGCGCTGCCCCTTTAAGTGCCGCAGACGTAACCTCCGATGGGTTAACCAGATGTCTTACTTTCTCCAAACGCCAAAAGTGTTCAGATTTCTGTGTTTAAAGGTCCTGGCAATAAATCAATACAGAACCCCCAACGCTGTATACAGTAATATAACCCCCAGCGCTGTATAACAGTAATAATAACCCCAGCGCTTGTATACCAGAATATAACCCACAGGCGCTGTATTACAGTAATATAACCCCCAGCGCTGTATAAGTAATATTAACCCCAGCGTGTAACAGTAATTAACCCCCAGCGCTGTATACAGTAATATAACCCACAGCGCTGAACAGTAATATAACCCCCAGCGCTGTTATACAGTATATAACCCCCAGCGCTGTATACAGTAATAACCCCAGTGCTGCTATTACAGTAATATAACCCCCCAGCGCACTGTATTACAGCTAATAAAACCCCCAGCGCTGTAACAGGTAATATAACCCCCAGCAACTGATATACTAGTAATCATAACCCCAGCGCTTATACAGTAATATAACCCCCAGCGCTGTATACAGTAATATAACCCCCCAGCAGTGATAACCCTCCATTTAGTTTAGGAATCTTCCAGTGTTAAATACGACAGATCCTATAGAATGTTCCGGCTTCATATGAGATTCTGTTGCAGCTGAATGGCGATCGCATGTAGCGTAGATTCAGGGTCTATTTTAAGAGATTCCCCTGCAGCTCGCGTGGCGGTTATTATATTGGTGTCGGGTATTTATAGAAAGGAGTTCGTGCTCTGTGGCTAAATATTAAACGTTTTATGCACCAGCAGATGGATAGGACGCCCAGGCTTATAACAAAGTTATGTTACACACATTTAAACGTTTAATTTTAAGAATGTTTGTTAGATAATAAAGTGAAATCGACATTCTTTTATGTTCCCAGTGATAAAATTCATTAAAAATGTCTGTGGGTTAAGTATTTTAACCCCTTAAGGACAATAGGCGGTCCCTAAACCCATTGAAAACAATGCCTTTTGAGCCCGTACATGTACAGGCTTTGTCATTAAGGGGTTAAAAATAAAACCAGAGACTGCAGTGGTTTTTGACCCGTTTGGTGTGGTGGGTACGTCGATGACGTTCCTCTTCCTCTTGCAGCTCGTGGGGTGAGCGTCTCTCCTGCCTGCGGAGAGCCCCCTAGCAGGACATTGGACGCCGGGCAGCCCCTCGCCCTCAACTGCCACGTGCCCAGCTCAGGAACCAAGGCTCGTTGGATGAAGGACGGTCAGGAAGTGGAATCGGGAGGCCGTGTGTCCATCAAGTCAGATGGCAGAATGCGTCGGCTTCTCATCTCCTCCTCGGACCCGTCGGACTCCGGGACGTACTCGTGTCACGCCGCTAATGACTCCGTTAGCTTCTCCGTCACCGTGACGGGTAAACAGGATTACCAAAAAAAATAATCTCATTTACCGATCCCTTTTTATTTATGGCTTTCAGGAACTCCGGAACCCACAGAAGAACCATTAGAACGTTACATTGTTACATTAATCAGCTATAAACATAATATAATGAGTCATAATATCATGTAACACATTCTGTGACCGTTGCCCTCAAAATGACTTATGTTTTTCCTTTGTAACAGGTCATATTTCCACAAGGCACTGTTTAGTGAATAAAGCCCACTTTCTGTTGTGCACATTTGCTTCGACATTGTTGTGCAGCCTGTGGGCAAGTTAAGCCCCCCCCCCCAGGGATTTTAAATGTCCCGATCCAGGACAAACACCCACATGATCTTTAATATGGCATTACATCATCCATTTAATAGCGTCTGGCCCCCAGGGCCGTGATATGTGGCCCTTGGCTTTAAACACGTAAACAACACCGCTTTCCACTGAAAACGTAAATAATTTTTTAGAGCTTTCGTGGCTCGCAAGTTATTGCAACAGAAAATACGGGATTTGGTTTATAAAGCTTCTGATCGCTTCCCCCGCAGAGCCTCCGGTGAAAATCATAAACACGAGCGACGACACGGAGCGTACGTGCGTGCGCGGGGAGAGCGTGGCGCTGAGCTGCGAGGTGTCACGGGAGAGCGCGCCGGTGCGGTGGTACAGAGACGGCGTGGAGGTGGAGGAGAGCGGGAACGTAAGGCTGGAGGCTGAGGGAAGGCATCGTCGGCTGGTGATCCGCGCCGCGCAGGCACAGGACTCGGGGGAATTTGTCTGCGATGCCGGTGATGACTCCGTCTTTTACAGGGTTAACGTGACAGGTGAGTGACAGCTTGAATCCAAGACCACATTCATTAATGCGGTAAATCTTCATCATCATCATCATCCTCACTATCATCATCATCATCATGGACGTGGTGCCACCATCAGCCAACTCTACCATGACTTTTAAATAATAATAATTAAAATGACCTTAAATGTGTAATTTGCAAGCTCTGATGGTAAGATTATCTAAGGAGCCTAAAGTGAGATGTAATTAGTCATTTGGTAATTAAGTTCATAAATAAACGTCTAATCTTGAAAAGTCGCTGATTTATCCGCGATATCCCGTGGATGCCGGTCGTCGGGGGTCCGTCTTGACTACATTGGAAACGCATTGTTGCAGTTATCTGGACAGTTATAGGTTTTTTGGAGCTCTTATCGATTTATTTCCCAGAAACCCCTCTAAAAATAGTGATTGGCAATGGGCATTTGGGCACATGGGGTGTATTAGTGATGGGTATTGGGTACTACTAAGGCCCGCCCCCCCCCAGTATGCCTTTGCATGGGGGGCATTATAACTTCCCACTACAGCTGGAACAAAAGGCACCAAACGCCATGACGTCGCCCTAAATGTACGGAAATGTCCTTTTTTTCCATAGAACCCCCAGTGAAAATTGTGAATGCGAGCGAAGATACAGAACCCCAGAGCGTGAGCGGGGAGCGCGTGGCGCTGAGCTGCGAGGTGTCGCGGGAGGACGCCCAGGTGAGGTGGTACAAGGACGGCGCGGAGGTGGCGGAGAGCGAGAACCTAAAGCTGGAGGCGGACGGAAGACGTCGCCGGCTGGTGATCCTGGCTACGAGGACGCAGGACGCGGGCGAATACGTGTGCCACGCTGGCGATGACTCCGTCTCTTACAACGTGACGGTGACAGGTCGGTGACAGTCAACAGAACGTTCGCACTTCGGGCTTCCGTCTGCTAATCTCATACAGAGAGTTACCCAGACACTCCGTCTGGAGACACCGCTATAATAAATCAAACGAGAGATAAGCGTCCCTAATATATAAAAAAGATAACGTGAAAGGCAAAGGAAACAAACCAAAGCAGCTAGCGGTCTAACGGATCCCGAAAAACACCCTCACCCTAAATACGGGGTCATAATTTGGTTCCCTGCCAGGGATCCTGATTTTGGGCCGGTGTATATGCATTTGCAACAGTAACTGGACTTAGTCTATACGCAAATGGTACACATTCTTACTTTATTATTTCTTATATATAAATAATATTATATTATATATATATTATATATAATATATATATATATAATAAATATATATTATATATTATTATATATATAAAATATTATATATATTATATTATATATATATATATATTATTATTTATATATATTAATATTTATATTTATATATAAATTATATATTTATTATATATAATTATAAATTATTATATAATATATATATAATGTTACATATTATTATATATTATTTATTATTATATTATTTATTATATTATTATAATTATTATTATTACTATTATATATATTATTTCATATCATATATATATATATATATAAGCGGGAGATCAACAAAAACGTGATACAGAGTTACGGAAAGGAACGGCGGCGTTTATTCCACGCCGGGTAAATGAGCCGTATCCTCGTTATACCGCGTTCTTACTTCTTAACGATGGCTTTGCAGCCGAGCTTCTGATCTCTGAAAGTCTCCCGGGCCGCAGGAAAGGTAAATAACCACTAAGTCTGCGGTTACTTGAGCGGCCGGAGATAAGATTAGAGCTTTCAACGCACTTAACCTTCAGCCAGGACCTTGTATCGTCATTCAGCGCGTCACGAAGCGATAGAAACAGCGTTATTTTTCTACGGGGTATTTTTTTATGTTTTTTTTAGGCAGAGCTGATAATCCAATTTATAACATAGAGGTTGGCTTCCTAATCTATAAAGTTACCCGTCTGGGAGGGAGACAAATTCATTGCTTCTTATTTGACACCAGGGTTTCCCACCGATAATACCAGCTAGATGACCCCACAAACCTGTGGCTTCTACTCTCTATTGCAGGAATGTCCAAGCTGCGGCCCTCCAGCTGCTGCAGGACTACATCTCCCATAATGCTCTTTCAGCTAAGGGGCTGGCTGAGTTGTATGGGAGATGTAGTCCTGCAGCAGCTGGAGGGCCGCAGGTTGGACACCCCCTGCTCTATTGTATCTGTACGTGAAACGCCATTATAATCAGAGCCATGTACGAGCTACACCTCCAGTGTTGGCGCAAGAGGCTACTCACGCCTGGTCCTTTATATGCCTTTGTTTGGATGGACGTGATGGGCACTAAGTTCTAAGATCTAACAAAGCCTGTCCGAAGGCAACAACATCCTTCAGCATTAAATGTATTGAACTGTCATTATTTTTTTCTTTGTCCCTCTAGAGCCCCCAGTGAAGATTGTGAACGCGAGTGACGACGTGGAGCACAAATGCTGGAGCGGGGAGCGCGTGGCGCTGAGCTGCCGGGTGTCACGAGAGAAAGCCCTGGTGCGCTGGTACAGGGACGGCGTGGAGGTGCAGGAGAGCGAGAACGTCTGCCTGGAGTCGGAGGGGACGCTTCGCAGGCTAATCATTCCCACCGCGACACCGCAAGACTCAGGGGAGTTTGTCTGCGACACCGGAGATGACTCCGTGTTCTACAACGTGATAGTGAGAGGTCGGTGGCAATTATCTCAATAATGTTTAAAGAAAAAAAAACTCATAATAATAATAACGCTTAAAAAAAAGATGTCCACGTTACTCCCTAAAGGGTCAAAGAGTTGTTTGGCGAGTTCTTTGTCTTTTAAATGCCTTGTAAGCCCAGCTGGTGATTTATCCAAAGCTTTGTACGCATCCAGTAGCTTTGACGCCTTTATGGCTGCTGCCTGACACTGTGCTGAGGACACTTTCAGATCTGTATCTTTTGTCCTAATGGGTCAGTATGCTTCTGGGAAGCTTCTCTTAGAACTTAGAAGCCTATTATACTTGGGTGTTGCTCTAGGCCTGACCCGGGACAGGGCTCCTAGCAGTCTCAACCGCCCCAGAAACTACCTCTAAGACTGCTATGCCTTCTACTGATTGCCGGAATGCTACATCAAATGCCAACACTACACCTCAGCAGGACACAACATGTAAATGGGTTGGATTGATCAAAGATCTCCCCTATAACTGGCCATTGAGCAGCGGAGCACTAAAGGGGCCAAATTGCCTAAGAGGTCCGTTGAGTGCTTAGTACATCATCCCCTAAACATTTCTTTCTTCTTTGAAGAGCCACCTGCGAAGATCGTAAACGCCAACGACGACGCGGAGCTGGAATGTCTGAGCGGGGAGCGGATCGTTCTGAGCTGCGAGTTATCTCGAGCGAATGCCCGCGCTCTTTGGTACAAGGATGGCGAGGAGGTGGAGGAGAGCGAGGACATTGTCCTGGAGTCAGAGGGGAAGCATCGCCGGCTGATTATACCCTCAGCACAGGCGCAGGACTCGGGCGAATATGTCTGCGATACCGGAGATGATTCTGTCTTCTACGACGTGAGAGTAACGGGTTAGTGCGCCCCCCTCGCGGGCTGCAGACTGACATTGAGCTGACGGGTCCCTAAATCTTTATGGGATAAAATGATTTTAAAAAAGCCACATTTATTACATATTGTTTGTATTTTCTTTCATTTTTAGAGCCCCCCGTGAAAATCGTGAACACAAGCGATGACGCGGAACCCAAGAGCGTGAGCGGGGAGCGTGTGGTTCTGAGCTGCGAGGTGTCCCGGGAGGACGCCCGGGTGCGGTGGTACAAGGACGGGGTGGAAGTGGAGGAGAGCGAGAACGTCAGCCTGGTGTCAGAGGGGAGGCTCCGCCAGCTGGTGATCCGCGCCGCGCAGGCGCAGGACTCGGGGGAATTCGTCTGCGATGCTGGAGACGATTCTGTGTTCTACAATGTAACAGTAACAGGTCCGGTTTTAGAATGTCGCGAAACATTTAAGCCCAACCTGGCACCCCTTCATAAGATTATTTCACTATTTTAATGCTATGGGGGGTCTCTACTCATACAGTGATATGTGTAACCCCCCCACCCCCCATCTACAAAGATCTAGAAACAAAATGGCAAAACCCGTCAGGACTATAACTGGATTATAAGCATCAGAGTGACGTTTCGTTTATTGTCCGCCCCACAGAGCCCCCCGTAAAATTACAAAATACAAGCGATGGCGCCGAGCCCAGGTGCGTGAGCGGGGAGCGCGTGGCGCTGAGCTGCGAGGTGTCACGCGAGAGCGCGCAGGTGCGATGGTACAGGGACGGAGTGGAGGTGGAGGAGAGCGAGAACGTCCATCTGGAGTCGGAGGGGACGCTTCGAAGGCTCATTATTGACGCCGCAACTCCAGGAAACTCGGGGGAGTTTGTCTGCGATGCCGGAGACGACTCCGTTGTTTACAACGTGACGGTGCCGGGTCAGTGAAAGCTGCTGGTGATAAAGGCTTAGAGGAATCTGACCTCCCAATAAAAGAGCGGGGGTCATTATGGTTTCCATGGTGATTGCTCCACTCTCATAAACTATGACTTCTTGGACGGCGAGTTGCATCAGCAAACTCACGGGAGTTGGATGAAAGTCTGATTCACCAAATCCAACTCGCATTAGCACCCCCAAAATTAAAATAGGAAATTACAACTCGCATGCTCTCGCCTTTAACTCCAAAAAATGACTCCCAAAGCCACAAGCCATATTAGTGAAGTTCTTTTGTGTTCCCATGCCAGGCATGCTTTGTCTGTCACGTTGACCATTAACTTGAGTGGCCGCTCAACTTTTTAGTGAATTTCTATGTTGATGAGTGGCTTATAACACATCCTCCAATGGCTATTCCCCCCCCCTAAACACTTTCTCTTGGCCAACAGAGCCTCCTGTAAAAATCACCAACACGAGTAATGACTCAGAGGAGGGGAGCCTCACCGGAGAGAAGGTGATCCTGAGCTGCGAGGTGTCCCGAGAGAACGCAGCCGTGCGCTGGTACAAAGACGGAGAGCGAGTGGACGAGAGCGACCGGATCAGGCTGGAGTCAGAGGGGAGACTCCGCCGGCTGGTCATTCTCTCTGCGGAGTGCGATGACTCTGGGGAGTTTGTCTGCGACGCTGGAGACGACTCCATCTTCTACTATGTATCAGTAAAAGGTCTGTTCTCGGGATCTGCGCGGTTATTCCTCCCCGATAGGTTTTCTGGGCCCTATTGTTAAGTTGCTGCGGTTCGGTTATGAAGGTTCTCCTAATTTTATGATAATAGAACAGTAAAAAAAAGCTGGTAATCAGAGATGAATTAGCGGGGGGGGGGGGGTATCAGATATAGAACGCTTGGCGCGTTTCCCTTAATTACAGGAAAGAAAGGATTTAGTGCTTTTGACTCTGTAATTTATTTTTAAAGATCTTTTCCATGTTTCCAAGCAGATAACTCGGGAATTTATTAACTTGCGTGATTTGGTTTTAGAAGACATTTTTATGTCTCGGCCGCTGCCGGTGCCAGCAGATCGAGAGGGACCGTAATTGGCCTCTACCGCTTCTGCTGGGAAGCTGTTCCACTTACCCACCACCCTCCTAGTGAAATAAAACTTCCTTATGTCACATCTAAGCCTCTGAGCCTCTGGTTTTATAATCCAGAGTCGAGTTCTAACTTTTCTCCTTTGAAGGTCATTGAAGGACGTTCCATACATCTCCCCGCATTACATGAAGCAGGGCATCGGAGGCTTGTCGGGGTTGGCCCTTCGCGATGTATAGTGAAGTCACGCAGCCTGCAAACCCCCGTTTTAGTGAATAGTAAAAAGTTTTTCCTTTTTCTGCAGAACCTCCTGTGAAGATTGTGAACAGCGAGGACGACACGGAGCACAAGAGTCTGAGCGGCGAACGCGTAGTGCTAACCTGCGAGGTGTCCAAGGAGGATGCCCAGGTGAGGTGGTACAAAGATGGCGTGGAGGTGGAGGAGAGCGAGGACCTTATCCTGGAGTCAGACGGGAGATATCACAGGCTGATCATTACCAGCGCACAGGTGCAGGACTCGGGAGAAATCGTCTGCGATGCTGGAAGTGATTCCCTCTTCTACAGCGTAACAGTAACAGGTGCGTGTGTTACATACATACCCAAAGGGAGAATTATTATTATTATTATTATGTTTATTATTATTATTATAGTATTATTATTATATACTACTACTATTATTGTTATTATTATTACTATTATTATTATGTGTATTGTTGTTATTAGCAGTGGTAGTTTGTTTATTATGTTTATTATTATTATTATGATTATTATGATGTTATTATTATTTTATTATATTATGTTTATTATATTTTATTATATTATTATATGTTTATTGTTGTTATTAGTAGTAGTTTGTTTTATATGTTTATTGCTGTTAATATTAGTAAGAGTAGTATGTTTATTATTATTATTATTATTATTAATATTATCATTATTATTTGTATTATGTTTATTATAATTATAATTATTATTGTTTGTTATGTTTATTATTATAATTATAATTAATATGTTGATTATTATGTTTATTGTTGTTATTAGTAGTAGTATCTGTATTATGTTTATTATTATTATTATGTTTGTTATGTTTATTATTGTTATTATTTGTTTATTATTCATATTTTAAATCTTCTTTCTGTTGTAGAACCTCCGGTGAAAATTCTGAGCGCGAGTTATGATACGGAGCCCAAGTGCGTGAGCGGGGAGCGCGTGGCGCTGAGCTGCGAGGTATCACGGGAGAACGCGCAGGCGCGATGGTACAGAGACGGAGTGGAGGTGGAGGAGAGCGAGAACATTCGGCTGGAGTCAGAGGGGACGCTTCGAAGGCTCATTATTGAGGCTGCGCAGGTGGAGGACTCCGGAGAGTTTGAATGCGTTGCTGGAGACGACTCTCTAATGTATTGTTTAGCTGTGACAGGTTAGTGGCTGCGACACGCGTTTCGTATTCATCAAATTGATTCATTTTTGCGTAAAAAATATTTAATGCAGTTATTGTAAATATTGTAAAAAAGAGCAGTCTTCTTAGCATCTACAGAGTTAATTCTGTAAACTTCTGCTCCATTTACAATTTATGCAGGGAACCTATAATTGTCATGTGACACAAAAGCATGCACTGATTGGTTGTTGCCATAAAAACTGAAAACAGCTTCTTAAAAGATCCTGTGTTGTTTTTTTTATGTGATTAAACCTTCAGAGGAAAGACTAAAGTCATCTGATTACAAAACAAAACAAAAATCATTATTTCTAATTCTGTTATGATGTAATAATTCATGAAGGGGGGCGATATTAGCGATCATTATTTGGAAGGCTCTCTTGTTCCTCCCCAGAGCCGCCTGTGAAGTTTGTCAACACGCCTGATGACACAGAGCTGAGCTTCGTGACCGGCGACCGCGTGGTGCTCGGCTGCGAGGTGTCCCGGGAGAATGCCGCCGTGCGCTGGTACAGAGACGGCGTGGAGGTCAAAGACGGCGATGGCGCCAGGCTGGAGTCCGAGGGGCCTCACCGCAGACTCATCATCCCGGGGGCACAAACCCGGGACTCCGGCGAGTTTGTCTGTGACGCGGGGGACGACGCCGTGTTTTTCAGCGTAATCGTCACAGGTCAGAAGCCTTACATACATGTAGAATATATACAGAATTATAGAGGCCTTTATCACTCCCATCACTCCTGTGTTCCAATGGCCCTTTATCACTCCCATCACTCCTGGGTTCCAATGGCCCTTTATCACTCCCATCACTCCTGTGTTCCAATGGCCCTTCATCACTCCTGTGTTTTTTCTCCTCCCAGCGAAATAAACTTTTTATGTTTGATCTTTACAGCGCGTCCCAAAGTACAGGAGGGGAGTTTATTTCAAAGGAGGAGAAATGTTAGAACGAGAGCCCATAATCTAAAACTAGAGACTTAGATGTAATGGAAGGAAGTTTTACTTTACGGAGAGCGTAGTAGATGAGTGGAATAGCCTCCCAGCAGAAGTGGTAGAGGGTAATACAGTGAGGGTATTAAACATGCGCGGGATAGACATACGGCTCCTGAATCTAAGACGAGACCAACGACTGATTAAAGGTAATAATAAGGGGACCGGACTGCGTTATTGTAAAGGCTGAGGAGACGCCGGGTCTCGCCGTCCATCTCTGGCTGCGTATCGGCTTCGCACTAATAGCTTGTGTGGTCTCTGCTGCGCATGCATGAGGCGCTCCCTGAGACCACACAGTTCCCCTGGGAGGTTGCGCTGGATTTCTGGCGGTCGCTACAGCCGCGGTTTATCAGTTTTTCGGATAACGTGAGGTTTTCACGCAGGGTCGTCGATGGGAACCGCCGCCGCAGCAAAAAACCCTGATATTTCACTAGTTGTCATAACAACCGCATATATACGGCATCTTCATCTTACTGGGGGGTTAGTGGGACCCTCACTACCAAGACCCCAACCCCCTCCTGCTCCCCCACCTTCTTTTGTAGGGCCGATTAACCCCTTGGTAACGCTTTTAATGGATCTGTATCCCTCCGCGGAGCAAACCACGGCCCTGAATCGACGTCCATCTTTGTGACCTGAAATCCTCATAATTCTGTTGTTTAAAAATTTTATTTTTATCATCAGAAACCCCCGAGCCCCGCAACAAGCATTTTCTGTAATTCAGGGCAGTAAAAATTAAAAAAAAAAAAAAAGATCCAGAGATCCAACAGACATTCTTAATTAAACAAAAATTAATTTTAAAAATCTATATTTTTAAGGAAAAATGAAGATATTTTGCATGTAATTTTTATATTAATCACACAATCTGATTTATTGTATCATTAAAATGCCGTTTTCAGATTGTGTCCTGCTGATAATCGATACGCGGAACGGTAAATTAAATCTGTTTTAATTACTAGATAAATATCGCGGCGGAAAACAAAACATACTTTATCTTGATGAATGGCGGTCGGAGCGTATGATGTCACACAATTAATTTATTCTCTGTCATAAACACAAACCAGGGACGGCTCTGTTAATAATGTAGCTTTTGCCGTGTTTTTCTTGTAACAGAAATGAAGGTTTTTGTTGCTCGTTGAGCGTCCGCCGTCTGGCGCAGTAATCACCAAGGTCGTTGTATTTTTCCATTTTAACCCTTTGTTAGAAAATGGATTAAAAAAAAAAACAGATTGGAGGAGGAAGTGAATTATTTCTTCAAAAAGAATGTATTTTGAGCCCGTTTCTATAAAGTCATAACATTTTAAGCCGGTTTTATGAAGAATTTTTCTCGCCCGTGATTATTCTCTTTCTCCCGGAAATAAAGGTACAGGAGAAATATAGACATTTTTGGTCTGTTTATTTCTAATCCAAATGTTACTTAATGTGTTAAAAAAAAACCTGCCTCATAGTAGCTGGTCACTTTGGTTTCAATGGCGATTGGTCATCATTGACTTTAGTAAGGCGTCAAGGAAGGTGCGTCATGAGTCCGGGGCCCAGTTCCTTTTAAAGGTTTACTATTTTAACGCTAAGTGCATATTGGAGCCCATTTTGTACCAAATCCGGTGCCTTTTACGGGATGCAAATCGGTGTAGGCGTTCTTTAGTTATCACAGTTAGAAGATGAGACGTCTGTCACGTTTAGCTCCTCCCCCGGCTGCCTCTACTGAAAGCAGGAAGTGTTCATCAGTACACTTACTGCACATGCTCAGTAGAAACTCTCATTTTAGTCAATGGGAGCTGAGCTTGTACTGAAATAAATGAGAGCGACAGCAGCCCATCACATCTATATTATCCGAACGCCGACGTCGCGCTGGGATTGGTGGATTCCCAGCCGCGTAACTTGCTATTGACACATTATATCGAGTTTATATTTTTCTTTCCAGAACCCCCCACAAAGATCTTATTTCCGGAGGATCGCTCTCAGGAGCTGGAGTTCACCGTGGGAGACCGGGTGGTGCTGTGCGTGGAAGTATCACGGAGGGACGGCGCGGTCCGCTGGTTTAAAGATGGCTTGGAGGTGGACGACAATCTACAGGTGACATCAGACGGGTGCCGTCGATGCCTGATCTTGGCCAACGCCGACGTGGACGATTCCGGGGAATATATCTGCGACGCGGACGACGACTCCGTGACATTTGATATAAAAGTATCAGGTGAGAAGGTCAGGCCGCCATACTTTATAATAACGTTCACGGGGTCAGAGAAGAAGCAAAGGATTGAACATATGAGTAACTATACATGACACGGAATGACACGGAATGACACGGAAACATTCACACTGTATGTTCTGTGATTTTAATTTCTATAAATGTTTCTAGAATTACAATAAATTAGAATCTCTCGGCAAAAAAGTTCTGCTCGGCAGACATTCACCCCCCCCATGGAGACCGCATCAAAATAACCACCACCTCTTCTGTAACCTTATAACTTTTGGGTATAAAATTGTCCTTAAAGGGTCAAGCGACCGGATGTTCTCATTCTGCTCAAGTGCCCGGCCACTTGGGGGCGCACTTTATACCGATGCATAATAACTCCCCTTACTGACCAGTTGATAAATGGACAGGCGAGCTTTTTTTTGGTATAAAATATAATTGCTTTGGAGATATTGAGTTTAAATGTGATGTCATGGAAGCTGAGAACAGTGGCAGCTTGTGGCAGAGTCAGCATTATCTGTAGTGAAGTTCTCTCCGCTCCAGCAACAATCAGCAGAAAAGGAGCGATAACTTAATGGGGAAGAATAATTGTGGCGATCCTGAGAAAGAGACCGTTTTATTAGGAGTTTGGGAAGAGCGACAGGTCCATTGTTATATGACATATCATGCTTACCCACAGAGCCCCCCGTCGCCATCGTGCCCAGTGGCTGCTCCCCTTCTGTGCTGCGCATCACAGAGGGAGACCCCTTGTGTATAGAGTGCGAGCTGTCTCGGAGCCCGGCGGCCATAAAGTGGCTGAGGAACGGAAAGGAGGTGACCCCGGGCGACAACGTAACTTTGGACGGAGTGGGGACCAAACGCGCTCTTCGCCTTGAGTCCGCGCGTGAAGAAGACGCGGGGCGGTACGAGTGCAACGTCGGCACGGACTCTCGTGTCTTCACGGTGCACGTGGATGGTGAGTAACGAGAGGGCGCCCGTCGTTAGTTATACTCTCCCGGTACAGCTCGGCGTCCGTCCTGCCCCATGGTTCCTATTATCTCCAGACAGTACTCATAAAGTATAAAGCTGATAGAATTATTACCATCCGGGGATGAATTATAGTCGCTGGCGAATCCCACCCTGCTCCTCGCTGCCCAATGACTTTAATGGCTCTTTAATTTACGAACTAATCGCCTTCCAGTCTCCAATTATGTGAAATAAGTCTGCAAACTCCATAAAACTTTTATCTCTAGACAGGAAAAAGCCTTGGTTTTTAAAAAAAAAAATCCTGGAATTTATTTAAACAGTATGGTCGAGGCGAAACCAGCCAAGGTCCCATAAACTGACTCTATATTTTATTACTTATTATTTTATGTAGCGCTATCATATTCCACAGCGAAGTACAACGTACACTATATATGGCCTCTAACTAGGATTAAAAAAAATCTGCTGAAGGACCCAAACGCAAGTTGCCTTCCAGTCCTCCTTGGCCCGTAATCCCCAAGAAGTATTAAGGTTTAACTCGTAGACCCTCGCCTGTTGTTTACAAATGGTCAGCCGGATCAGAGGGGACCTCACATGGTTAATAAAAATAAGAAGTCCCGTTTACACCTGTCTTTGTCCTTAGCGTCCTTTAAGACAGGTGTGTGAAATAAGTTTTAGGACTGGCCTCCTTGACCATTCCTTGGCGTCTCCATGGAGATTATGCCCATTCTAGAACTTGGAGACACTTATTAATTGACTGTGAAGGGTATTCAGCATCCTCTCTGTGGTCATCTGACACATCTGACACATATTTCTAGACTAGTCCATGTGGCTACTTTAATTTTAGGAGAATTGGGCAGACTAGACGGGGCCGAATGGGGCCGATCTGCCAGCAAATTCTATTTTACTCAAGGCTGCCACCCGGATGACCAGATCTTGGCTATTTTCTTGCCCGGTGGCCATCGCATAGGTTCTCCTGACTATTTTGGGGAGAACAATAAGTGGCAGGGGCTTCAGACTGCCGAGGGCCACCGTCATTTCTGCGCGTCACATCACATCTTCCCCAACGCCTCTCCTGTATGTCTTTCCATGCACCCAAAATCCAACCAGCTTCCCGATGCATGCAGAGCCGACTGCCCTCTATGTTACTATCAGGTCCTCTTGGTATTTCACATGATGACATGCAACGCTACATACGTGTGCCCGCGTATATAAAAAATCACATTGAGGGTCCCTAGACAAATCAGCGTTATATCCGTCTGTCTCTCCGGTATTAGGGACAGAGTTAAGACACCCAGATATTTTCTTGTTGATGCGCGTCCGGAACTTGGCCAAGTCTTAATGGGCGCTTCGCGTCTACAATCTGTTCCTAGCTCAATGTTTCTAAGTTTGTTCCGTCTCTGGAACGCAGAGAGGTGGAATATTCTAAATACCTTGCTTTATAATATTTGCTTTTTTCGTTATTTTAGATCGAAAGTTAGAACTTGCTTTCAGCCTAAATTAAAACAGGGTTCAAATTGCAGTTAAATTCTGTCCTCTGTCCATTGCCGCCCCGGGGCTCTAATTCCTGTCGGTGTTTGGTTCTTGGAAGAGGCTCTAGTGATGATCTTAGGGCGAGAGCAGATCATGCCGCGGAGGGTGTGCATTGTGTCTGAGGACCTCAGGCTGGCACTCTCCCTGTCCCGATCTGACGCCGGAGTGAGATGGTACAAGGACGGCGAGCGGCTGAGAGACAATCCGCACACCCTAGTGGAGGAGAGCGGTGCAGAGCGCTCGCTGACCATCCTTGGAGTGACACGCGCTGACGCGGGGGAATATCTTTGTGATGCCCGCCATGACAACTTCAGCTTTTATGTCACTGTGGGAGGTAACAGGAGAGGCGAAGGGGCACTGCAACCCACAACTTTTTTGCATCTACCCCCCCAAGTGCCTGCACCCACCGTCCTGCATGTCCCCAGGTGTCTGATTCCAGCCCTGCTTTCTAAACAAACTACTCGCCACTAATTGCCATCCTAGTCCCTTTAATCGCCAACGTTCTGCCCGGTTCCTTGGAGTATGTACCCCATGCATCTCCCCGGTGAACATTTTCCATGATATTTGCCCGCTTCCAGTCCTGCTGATGCTAATTTCTTGGAATGTATGGCGCGTTCATCATTTTCCAAGACCCTTTCTAACCGGCACCATTGTGTTCTTGCTCTGCCTCCTTCCTCCTCCTGAGACGCCTCATTTAATGCCTGTGATGTCTCCACCATTCTCCTTCATCGCTTGACAAAGTCTCAGTGCCCCTCTCCAGACAATGTTGTCCGCAGTGAATGTTGGGGTCTCGGCTGAGTACGGCTGCACTCTAAACGCTTCTTTTTTTGCCATCGTTTTGTGGTTATTGCCACCCCGGGCTTTTTTCTTCTCCCTCAAATGTCCTCCTCCCCTCAGAACCTCCGGTTGTCATCGTGGGAAACACAGGAACCCCCGAGCACCACACGCTCATGACAGGCGATGACCTGGTCCTGTCCTGTGAGCTTTCCAGGCCTAACTTCAAGGTGCGCTGGTTGCGCGATGGAGAGGAACTCCTGTCAGGTGGACGGGTGAAAATCGTGGCCCGGGGTGTACATAGACAACTCACCATACACTCACTGCGGCCGACCGACTCCGGCACTTACACCTGCGATGCTGGGACTGACCAAATGCAAACTACGGTCCACGTAGAAGGTAAGAAAGAGTCAAGTGCACTTCAAATGCGCTCTAATTTAATCCGATGGGAGGAAAAGAGACCACCTCGTGCCTCCCTCATGCCCACATCGTTTTCATGGTGGAATTGGAGGATAAAAAGTAATTAATACCCCCAAGGCCCATAAAGCCAACCTATGCCATCCTGCCCCCATAGCCTGCCCATTACTGTGAGGTTTATATAGTATAAGGAGGCATGGTGGGATCTCAACCGGAGAGGTTGACCATCACCATACAAGCTGTTTCGTGTGAATTAGAACGCAAGGACGTCCGTCAGTCTGGTCAGTTACGTCTACCTTTTACGGTACCGGCCACCCAACTTTCTCCTGCTATCTACGATGTTAACCATCTTTAGGTTTGGGGTTAAGCGCTACGTCTTTTTGTCTCAGTCCCCCGACAGGTGGAGTTCATCACTGAGCTGGAAAACATCACTGTCCTGGAAGGGGAGACGGCCACGTATAAGTGCGTAGTGTCCCCCGACGATGTGGATCTTCTGTGGGAGTTGAACGGGTCCTCGGTTTACTCGGAGAGCTTACTTGATAGAGTCAGGCTGTCGAGTAACGGGCTCTGTCACTCCCTCACCTTGCATTCTTGCCGGATCTCTGACTCGGGCATCATCACGGCCAACGCCGAAGGGAAAATCTCCAGGGCGAGACTGAGAGTGCAGGGTGGGTAGAACGCCCCGTAAGAACGCTGACTGTTCTGTCCTCTTTGCGAATTCCTTCATTGATGTGTCTCCTTTACCTGTCCACCATAGAGGCCCAGGTGCTCTTCACCGAGGGTTTGCAGGACACGGAGGCGGAGGAGGAGCAGGATGTCACCCTGCAGGTGAAGGTGACTACAGAGAAAGCAGAGGTCCACTGGGTGAAGCAGGGGGTGGTCATCCAATCCGGCAGCAAGTACACCCTGCGGACCGCCGGACAAGTGCACTCGCTCACAATCCACTGCGTCGAACCAGCCGACCGAGGCCGCTACAGCTGCGAAAGCCTCCACGACCGGACCGATGGTCGCCTGAACGTACTACGTAGGTGTTATCTTAATCCAATAAATTATGTTCCAAAAATATAGTTTATATATATCAGGAAATTATTTTTTTGATTCCTTCGTTTCATCTGTGGCCCCCCGCAGCCAAGAGCATAGCCGTGAAGAAAGGGCTAAAGGATGCGAAATGCATGGAAGGAAGCAACGTAGAGTTCTGTGTCGAGCTTTCACATGAAGGGTTGCTTGGGGAATGGTGGAAAGGCGGCGTGCGTCTGACCTCCGACGACCGTTGTGAGATCACCGCAAAGGGTCGCCAGCACATTCTGCGCTTCTTCAACCTCGCCCTCCCCGACTCTGGCGTCATCGCTTTCACCACCGACGTTCTGCGCACCACGGCTCAGCTGACCGTCACCGAGCACCCGCTCGCCATCACTCAACCGCCTCAGGACTTTGTGGTCAACGAGTCCGGATCTGCTGCGTTCCAGTGCGAGGTGTCCAAACTAGAGGCCGTTGTCACTTGGAGCAAGGTGAGCTCAACGCGGGCTTTCTCCGGGGGAAAAAAAACCTCAAATTACATTTTTGGGGTTTTTTTTGGAGATCATTCATGGGTCCTAAAAAAAATGTAGAATCTTCAGATAAAACAGAGGTGAAACAAAGTAACTCGGAACTCACTTGCGATAAACAAGGAAAGTGACCCAAAACTTATGAATGGTAGTGTACGTGGGTTGTGGGAGAATGACTGACGTAGGAGCGATGCATAAATGTTCCTGGTCTTAGTGACGTAATCCTTATTACAGGACGGGGAGCAGCTGACTCCCACCGCAGAGCATCGCATGTACTCCGTCGGAAGGCGCAGAATCCTTCAGCTCAGCAACTGCCGGCTGCAGGACGCGGGGACTTACGCCTGCCACGTGGGTGACATATCTGCATCTGCCACGCTCCGTGTCCTGGGTGAGGTTTCATTCATCATCTTCTGTTTTCGATGATAAAATATCTGACAGTAACAAGTCTTTGTCTCTTGTATCCCTGCCCCCCTGCGGGAATCCTCTCTCTTATTTATTTTTTTCCCATTTTTTGACCATTTCACACTTTTTTATTTTTCGCAGAACAAGAGCCCGTGATGGTGAAGGATCTGCAGGACGTGGATATCGTGGAGAACGAGAACGCCGTGTTTACCTGCGAAGCGTCCTGCGCTCAGGCAAAGGGGGAATGGTTCAAGAACGGGGAGAGAGTCAAAGTCACGACCACCACCAAGATCCGCCAGGAAGGTAAATCCACGGCACCAACCGGATCTGCATGGAGATTCAGATATTCCCAAGACGTCTTCGATGTGATAAATGCTTTCGCGGCTGTAGATTCGTTCATTCCGATCCATACACATTTTAATGGAATTTGCCAATTTGAATGTCCTAAAACGAAGAGAACAAACGAAAACGAAGCAGAGAGCTCGGAATCTTCTTTTCTCGCTTTTCCACTCACTCTTACTCATGCTCTCTCACCCTCTTACTCACTTTATCTCACCCTCTCTCTCTCAATGTCTCCCTATCATCTCCGCCGAACGATTCCGATTCCGTGTCCCCGTCTCCTTTTCTTCTCTTGCTCCTTTTCGTTCTTCTGTCTTCTTTCTTCACCCGCTGGCCATTTGATGAGTTCACCCTCACTGTCTTCCCAGGAAGGAAGCATTTTCTGCTGATATGCGGAGCTCAGTGTGAAGATTCGGGAGAGATTGTCTTCAGAGCCAGAAGGGCAGAGTCAAGAGCCCAACTCCGAGTCGCAGGTGAGCTGAAGATCTTACTTAAGTCTGCTTGATTCTAACACTCATAGCGTTAGTAGCACCGTTTCAGTCGTTCCTCTGACTTTTAAGGTTATTGTCTCTTCTTCATCCATCAGAGCTCCCGGTTCGGATAGTGAAGGCACTCAGGGACAGGACAGCGCTGGAAGGTCATCGAGTTGTACTCGAGTGCAAGGTCAGCCCCCCAAGGGCTCAAGTGACTTGGCTGAAGGGAAGTCGGGAGATTGCCCCGTCCTCGAAGTACCAGATCTGCACCGAGGACGCGTTTCGCAAACTAATCATCAGTAACGTTGGCCCAGAAGACGAGGATTTGTATTCGGTGAAAACATCCGGAGGACAGAGCTCTGCACGGCTGCTTGTGGAGGGTAAGGTCGACAGCTAAATGCCCACAGGGGGCATCCTGAAAGCCTCGTAGAACCAGGGGTCTTTAGCCAGGATCCCTGGCCGGCATGTTAAGTGTCTGAAGCGCCTACCTTTCCATGCTACCCTATGGAGAAGGGGCAAATCTGCGGAGTGCTTGCCCTCGCCATGTTTTTAACGGGGATCGGCTCAGGCAGCTGGGTCTTTCCCCTGCTGATAACCAGCACTCCCACTCCCATCAAGCCTCCCCTATCCATTATCAATGCCCAGTACCAGTTATTAGAGCTTTCACGTTACCCCGGTCCCACCAACTCCCTTTGTACCCATCCTTTTGCCATTTAACGTCTACCCATCCGTGGACAGCTCCGTGCATCACCCCTTCACCCGATTTATTCTTGATCCTTCTCATCGCCCAGGTCTGGCCATCCAGTTTCTTCGCCGGCTGAGTGATGTGAAGGTGACGGCTCCGGCCAACGCTTGCTTTGAGTGCGAGGTGTCCGTTCCTCTGTCCCGAGCCCCTCAGTGGAGTTTAAACGGCAGGCCGCTAAATGCCGGACCGGACGTGATCCTGGAAAACAGAGGAACGCGGCACAAACTCACCCTGCGTGGAACTCACCCCGGCATGACGGGGACCGTGGGATTTACAGCCGGCAGAGCGCATTCCGAGGCCAAACTCACTGTGCAAGGTATACGAGTAGTCGCCGGGGGGGCGCAATACACAGGCGGTGGTCTCTAGCAAAAAGACGCAATGTGCCCAACGTGCTTAATGGAAAGCAATCGGCAGGAATATTCTATTGGTTTCCATGGTAACTGCTCCACATTTAAAACTGTGGCATATTGGTTGGTCATTTAGCCATCTGAGATGCTAAAGGGAGCAGAGTTAGTGTAAGGAGGTACAGGGACGGGAAGAAGCGTTTGGGGTATAATCAGACCTGGATTGTGATTTTTTTGTTTGTTGCCTTTTTTTTAGAATAACCAACCCCAGAATCCAGAGATATCTCTTCCGACTGTGTACACCCTACCTGTATCTACCCCCCCAAAAACGCAACGGCCTCCCTGCCCCTGCCGGTTCCTCTGCGTGACTTGGTGGAGCTGCGCTCCCACCGCCAAGAAATGATCCGGCTCTTTATAAACCATTATGATTGCCGCATTCTAATGCCTGACGCGCAGAAGAGAGCGTGAAGGTGTGGAAGACGAGAAAAGAAGATAGAATCGTAGAAGAAAATGATATAAAGCAGGTGAAATAATTAAAAAGACAGAAAAAAAAGAAAGTGTGGACGTAATTACCATGAATAATCAGCTCCACGGGGTCATCAGAGCCAAACCGTGAACAATATATATATTTATGTATCTTTTGTTGATTCATTGTTCGGCTCTGGTGAAGAAGAAGAAGAAAGAAGAAGAAAGAGCTACAATGTAACGTTAAAGATAAAGGAGTTGCACTAATGGAGGTATCTATGACTTCATTGAGTGAACAGTGGATACAGAAGCATTAAAGATAATAGTGAGGGTGATACGGAGCGGAGTCGGGGTTTGCAAATGACTTATATTAATGGACACTTTGCGAGTGGAGAATCCTACGTGCTGACGATCAACACCCATCCCCAAATCGTTCAAAAGTTTGGGGTCACTTGGAAATTTCCATGTTTTTGAAAGCACATTTTATCACTCCCATCACTCCTGTGTTCCAACGGCCCTTTATCACTCCCATCACTCCTGTGTTCCAATGGCCCTTTATCACTCCCATCACTTCTGTGCTCCAATGCCTTTCACTCCCATCACTCCTGTGTCTTCCAATGCCTTATCACTCCCATCACTCCTGTGTTCCCAATGGCCCTTTATCACTCCCATCACTCCTGGGTTCCAATGGCCCTTTATCACGCCCATCACTCCTGTGTTCCAATGGCCGCTTTATCACTCCCATCACTCCTGGGTTCGCAATGCCCTTATATCACTCCATACTCCTGGGTTCCAAATGGCCCTTTATCACTCCCATCATCCTGGGTTCCAATGGCCCTTTATCACTCCCATCACTCCTGGGTTCCAATGGCACGTTGCGTTTGCTGATCCAAGATTAAGTTGAAAAGGCTAATTGATGGTTAGAAACCTTTTTTGCACAGAAATATCCTTGTTTTCCATGAAAGCAGCTGGATGACCCCAAACTTTTGAATGGTGTGTTTCATTAATCAACGACTAGAAGAACCCAATCTGGACCCAAACATGCAGACTGTGGTTGGCGGCAGTCCTTCTAAGGTGATCGATCCCACATGGAACCAGTTTTAGTTTAGAACCACTAAATTCAGACGTTCTGACTCCGTCCTTCGTAAATTGTAATTCTTAGTAAATATGAAAACCCACCGTGTTAATAAAATATTAAAAAAACGAAGAAAAAAAAACAGTCACTTTTCTCTTAACGTATAAAACATCCAATGACGAATTCACAAAACACCCTCTCAGCGAGATGATCTGCAACAAACTTATAATTAGGAAGAAAACAGACATTCCGATTGAAGATTTGAAATAAATTACTTTAACGATGAGGAGTCTGACCGTATTTACAGGGGGTCCGGGGGGGGTTTGGCACAGATAAAAAATATTTAAAACATGACAGTCGCCCTCCCCAAGAAAACATACAAACTCTGATCGCTTCACACAAAGATACAGCAGTATCCCAAAATACACCTACCCTCCTCGCATTCAGTACCTTTACTTTCCACCCCCTCTATCCTTCGAAGATGCTTGCTGGGAAATTAAAGACTCCGTGCCGCCAGCTCATGGGAAATAGGAGGCTGGGTGAGTCCAGTGCTATCGCGGCGTTCCCCTATAGTCCATAGGTAAAAATGTAAGGAAGTTTTACTTTACTGAGAGGGTGGTACATAAGTGAAGCAGCCTCCCAGCAGAGGTGGTAGAGGCTAATATAGCAAGGGAACTTAAACATGCATATGGCGTGAAAGACGAGACCAAGGACTGGTTAAGGTTTTGAGTCTTTACAGCAGGACTAGACGGGCCGAATGGGGCCGATCTGCTGGCAAATGTTACTCGAAAGGACAGTGGTGGCTGAAAAGGGTAAGTAGGAAAGAAGGGTGAAAGAGAGGAGGGAACGGGACCATAGATTTGCACGTTACCCGATCCAATGCCATAGAGGGGGCAACCAGCGGGGGTTCACAGTACAAGAGCGGAGATGTTAGCTAGCCGCATGGACACTACACGTTTCAGCTTTAACTAGCCCAGAGATCATCGACAGCACAGCATGGAGATACGGGTGAGATGCGCTTTCCGGCCGAGATGGTAAAGGCAGGTGTTTACTAGTCCATTGAATAATGGAGGCTGCTGACCCCACCGACAAGATGACAAACGAAAAGGAATGATGTACTGATGGAGTGGGGGGATGGGTAGAAGACACGGGAACCTTGGTACACAGGTAGTCCTATCATGCAGTCTATCAAACGCACCTCAACTTACGTATCCTCAAACTGCGCTACCTCATAACTCCCCGCCACCTCAATTACAATAATTTAAAAAATACGAACGCCCGCCGAAAAGTCCGTAAAAGTCTTAGTTTTTTTGTTTTATTTTTTTTTCTATCCAAATCTTGTGGCTTTTTTTTCCTGAAATGCATGGGCTAAAGTTCAGACCCCCACCACTGACTGATCCAGCAGATAGATCGCTTCCCGGGTGAAACGGACCCTTTTCTCGGGAGGACAGTCCCCGTTGTTCTTACGCGTGAACACTAGATGGTGCCGACGCGCCGCCCCGGAACCGGACCGGGAAGGGCACCGTCCGTACAGTGGGTCGATGGGATGTAGGCACGCAGGTCACCCCCTGGTTGGGTCTTCCCAGACCCAAAGATGATGCTAGGAAGTCCACGTAGGGAGGAGAAGAGGCTTTCCACCTGAGCGCAGGGAGGTGGGGGCGGGGGGGCAAACTGTAGTGCATGTAGTACTCATGGGGAGGTAGGTAGAAGTTCAGGTTGTATAGTGTTAATATAGTGTCACGTACCGCGGGATGCGGTTTTTACTGCGTCGGGCGCATGTCTGCATAGACTCGATGAAATGGTGGCAAGCAGCGGGGGGGCACCGTACGGCTCCGGGGTGCGAGACAATGTCGGGTTTCCGTTAATCCATCGGCTTTTCACTGTCACAGTGTTTTTTGGGGGGGTTAACGCACGATATCAGGGCGTACAAAGGACCCCCTGCCTCCCTGCTTCTCCTCCCCACTCTTCCTCGCTCCGGTGTGCTATACTCTGACGGCCGAAGCCGCTCCGGATGTTAACGGCACCCGCGAGCCGCAGTCATAGTCCAAATCCACCACGGTGTGCGCCCCGGTTATGCAGCCTCTCGAGGAACCCGTCTGTTGGTCCCGGAAACTCTGGATGTAACTCTGAGGACAGATAAAGACAAAGATCTTTGGAACGATGGACACGGCGAAAGCTCTGTCACAAGAAACGCATCACAACGCGAGGTTCCCATCTCATCCGACCTGATGGTCCATCCAATGGACCTTCACCTGAGACCTCATGGTGATCTATCAAGAATTCTACTTATAATCAGCATTCCGGACTCAACTCATCACGTTAGTAAATTCTAATTCCAGCGGCTATTAGGAGCATATTCACTAAATATGAAATTAACTGAAGTTCATCTTTTTGTCTAAGAAAATGTATAAAACACGATAAGTAAAGTAAGACAGAGAGTTGAGCGTTCTCCTCGAGGTTGAGGAATGAGGTCTAAGGACAGAAACTTAGTTGAGGGTTGGTAAAAATGCTACTACTACCTTTTCACCCCCTATAGCAACTGTGCCATCTCTGCGCACCCCGCACTTACAGGGGAGATCACATCCCCGTCGAAGCGCCGGATGGGGGTGGGCTTCCTGCGGAAGGCCGGCTCGGGTGGGTGAGGGGTCTTGTGCTGCGGGTTGGGGTGGTGGTGATGAGGTCTCTTCTTCCTCTTCTTCTTCTCCTTGCGCTCCTCCCGCTGCTTTATCTTCATGAGCTGGACCCGGCGCTGCTGCCGGCTGATGATAACTAGAAGGGAAGGCGTTGGGATTAGTGAAAGGTGTCTGGATTTAGCAGTTATATCCCGTGCGATGGCTGACTGTCTGATATTGGGATGTCTAAGCTGGATTTTTGATCCATTTCATGTGATTTTAAATGGACAAATTGTGCTTTTCTTAAAAAACAAAAGGAAATTTCTAAGTGATCCCAAACTTTTGAACAGTACTGTATGAGTTCTCACTCCCAGGCTCATTATTATACTTACCGTGAGAAACACTAGAATGACTCAGTCTTAATCACCCAGCTGACCACCCTCCCAGTAAATTAAAACCTCCCAGTAAAGTAAACCCCCCCGGCCATTTACACCAAGTTGTCAAAAAAATGACCTTTAGACTCCATTGAGCCGGGAATCGAGTGACTGTTCGATTCGGCAGCTCTGGCGGAAACAAAACATGGACATCCGTGGGATTCCTGATCACCGCGTTCAAAGGAAACGGAGCCGGCACTTAACCCGTCGGTACCGCGGGACCACATGACGCCTCCGTACGTTCTAAAGCACGGAGCACAATAGATACTTTTCCTTTCCCATTAAAGATTCAATTTAAAGGAACAGATAAATGGCGCCTTTGTTCCCAGGTGAATGAGCGGATATATGAATGTGTCACCTAATTCCTACACAGCCGGGCCGACCCGCGGAGAGCTTTAAAGCGACACATTCATTCGCTTAAAGAGCGCGTCATTATCTGGGAACAAAGACCCTATTCTTATGTTCTGTTCCTTTAAACTGGGAAAAAAATAACATTTAAAGACCAATTTAAAGCAAGAAGTGTGTGTGCAAAGCGGTATCTGCCTTCCTGGGAACTCTCAGGGGTTTTCGCCCCAGTATCAGGGTGAAGGGGCAGATTCTCCGGGTCACACAGTCTGGATCTGACTCCCTCTTATCCCCCCCCACTTTGTGATCATATATAAGACTCCCAGTTGGTGCTTTTGCTCACAGTAGGTTATGGTCGATATCCCTGCTTGAATGCAGGTGAAGCAATTAAGTGAATTTTTAATGACAAGTCAAGGTTTCCATAACAACCAATTATCTTTTTATCGACTGGACCTTTGTCACATCGTGTATATATATAAATTATATTATATTATATATATATATATATATATATATATATATTATATATATACACACACACACACACACACACTACCGTTCTAAAGTTTGGGGTCACTCAGTTTTTTTAATGGAAAACAAGGACATTTCTGGCTGTAACATAATTACAAAAGGGTTTCTAACAATCAATTAGCTTTTCGAACTTAAACTTGGATCAGCGAACCCAACGTGCCATTGGAACACAGGAGTGATGGGAGTAATAAAGGGACCCTGTACGCCTATGAAGAGATTCCATTGAAAATCAGCCGTTTCCAGCTACAATAGTCATTTACAACATTAACCCCGTCTGTGCTGGATTTCTTATTCATTGCATGTTATTTTAATGGACAAAATGTGCTTTTCTTTCAAAAACAAGCGAGTGACCCTAAACTTTTGAATGGTGCTGTACTTCCCAATATTTTAAAATGGCCAATGAGGGAATATAGTAAGAGAAGCATTTATTTAGTTTCATGCATTTAATGTATTAACCCATTTTCTGATGTTTCTATATAATCACAAGATACCTTCATACCCAGCAATCATTCACAGAGAAGAGGGGCGTCTTGGTTTGGGCCACAACGAGCCCTCCTAACGAGGGACACTTGGGAGCTATTATAGATTTCATATGGAAATGCATGCTGAGGGATAACTCCTATTAATCAATAATGCAAAAGATTATATTTTTTATATATTTTAGCCAGATGGCCACATCTGAGACTCGGGCTGCCTGTTAGCTGACAACGGCTTTCAAAATTATTGTGTTTTTTTACCCCAGTTGTAGTTTTTGCCCCATAATATGTTTTCAGGCATCTAATTCAGGAGGTCCCATAACATTTCCAGGCAGGTCTGGGGCCGTTCAGATATTAGGCAGAGGACACTGCATTTGGTTGATGCTTTTTACTTCTATTTTACTCAACTTTCTTATCATTGGGGTATTTAGAGATGTCGTTTTTTGGGTTTAGCTCTCACATTGCTTAGCGTGCTAATACCAAAAAGTCCCTTGCGCTTGGATCCTGACCACAACTTGACCCCTCCGGCCTACAGAGTCGCATCGTGACATTTTCATAAACCTTACGGACGATCCGGTTTTAGTTCATTCAAAATAAAGAATCTATGACAGAACTCAGAGAATAAGACCAGAGCTCCAACCAGGGGCCCGAGCCAACTCTACCGGTGACCTACGGCGTTCCTAAACCTGCAATAACCCAGCCGCTGAGCTAGGAGGTCAGGAGATACGAAGATCCAGTTTTGGAGGACTTGCCTCCTCTCCGTGTTCCTTCCTTAGAACCTCGAGGTTGTGATCTCAGGTTTCTATTGGCTGGACGAAGTCAAAATGACCAAGAGGAACCTCCTCGTCCACCATGAAGAACTGGTCTTCAAAAAAAATGAAAACATTGTAACACAAATGGTTACATTGCGAAACATTAGTATCTTACGTAAAACCCTCAACTCGATAAGAACGTTCCTGCGTGGAAATGTCATACGTGCCGTGCTACTTTTATCTGTAGGTTAATTGCTTGAGATCAATAGAACCAGGGACGTCTCAATGGGAAAGGACTTAGTTGTCTCTAATTGTTTGGGTTGGAAATATTATAACTCGTAACCTTCGCTACTTCTGGACTTTCTTTAGGGATACAAACAGAATTCTGATCAAACTTTTATGTGATTTTCTCTTATATTTTCCATCTTCTTACACAAGACCTCGTTTTGACCGTATTTCTGCAGACTCACCTTCTGTATGCGAGTAGCCCTCAGCGGTGACCTTCCACTGTACGAGAACTCCCAGTATGCTGAGTACCGGCCAGATCCCGAGGATGACCCAGCTGTACCAGCAGACGGCTTGCGGAGGGGCCACCTTCATGCGCTGGTACACGTACTGCACCAGGAGGAAGAGTTCGATGAAGTAGTCAACCGTCACCGTCATGATGGCGCTGCCAAAGACGGCGGTGGAGAGCGTGGTGAAAAAACGCTGCCACTGCAGGGTCAGGACGGCAAAGAGCATCCCGATGCCTAGTAGAAGGGCCACCGGTACCCAGACGGTGCGGGGGTGATAAAACTGCTCCATGACGATCAGGGTGGCAATGGCAAGAAGCAACCCCAACAGTAAGCCCACCATGAAGAGTCCCACGCTCCGCACCAGCATGGTGACGAGCCCGCACAGCACTCCGATGCTCAGCCCGATGCCGACGCTGGCTTCCACGCTCAGCTGGGTGTCCAGGACACGTTCTTTGTAGCACAACATGAAGATGACCACCGAGCCGAACATCAGGCCCGTCAGGAACATGACTGCCTTAAAGCAGCGGTAACCTTTTTGGGGAAGAAAAATAAATCACGTATAGTTTTACCGTGTGACGGGGCTCGTGGGTGAGCTTATTGGCCGGCACTCACCAAAAAAGCAGTAGATGATCCCAAAGAGGCAGCACATGGCGCAGACCACCGACGGGACCACCTGGTACCTCCTCTCTATCTCCTGCTCGCATGGCGGGGGCCAGTCCTGCCCCGGGTCTGGGGGTAGCAGCTGGAAGCGTAGCGTTTGCATAGTGGTGGTCATGTTTCCCCCGGGGTGGGGGGTCCTTGCCTGGATCCTCCACGCGTCGTCACCCTTCCACAACCGTTTTAACGATCCAGCCCCATGCGGAGTCCGTTATCAGCAATCCAGCCTGGGTTTAAAAACATGCGTGGAGGAACCGATTACACGCATGATTAAGTTAACCCTGCACCACATAGAACACATTTGTTCAATGCGTGTTCCTAACATTCTATGACACAATTAGATTCGGAATCATGACGTTCTCTTTGTCCCCCCCCCCCATTCATTCCCCTTCTAGATGTTATTCTCATTGACCTCCGGTCTCTCTCATGCACTGTTACAGCTCATTAGATGGAATGTAAGGAAGTTTTACTTTACTGAGAGGGTAGTAGATAAGTGGAACAGCCTCCCAGCAGAAGTGGTAGAGGGTAATACAGTGAGGGGATTAAACACGCATAGGATAGACACATGGCTCCTGAATCTAAGACAAGACCAACGACTGATTTGAGTCTTTACAGCAGAAGAAACGGGCGACTAGACGGGGGCCGGATGGGGCCGATCTGCCGGCAGGTTCTGTGTTCCTGTTCCTCCCCGTCTGTGCCTTGCAGGGGATTACTGATTAAAGCTGCGATGAGACCCGGTAGGGGCAGAGCCTGTAAGTCACAGCTGCGACCGGCTCCCGGGAGACTTCAACCCGGAACCAGCAGCGTTAACCCGAATAATCTCAGCGTGTAACAACCAACTCTCCCAAATAATATGACCATTCCCTCCCCGTGTACAGATGTCAAGGCCCCGTCGACCACACCATCTGATACAAACATCTAGATTGATTTCCATGAAAACAGCTGCTTGATCCCAATCTTTTGAACCATAGTGCATTTATCAGCCACCCCATAGTAAAATTGTACAGCGCCGCGGCATATGTTAGCGCTCAGTAAATAAGGAATAATAATCTGACTGTACAGGCACGGGGCATAAAGCAGATAAAACTATTTCACGTCTACTAAATCTACAGAAATTTGGATATTAGAATTCATGAAATATTCGTTTTAATTTGTTAAATACTAGGGAGCGTTTGGTCAGAAAAAGGACGTTCTACTTCAGGGTTAAAAACCCAAATTTGAAACAAAACATTATTTTAAAGCAGGGTCTTAAAACCAGGGAATGGCCGTGGAAATCCAAGACAGCTGGTATGTCTGTACCCAAACATTCAGCTCCACAGGCTGCGCATCCTATCTGGGCAGGCTAAGTGTGCTGGGAGTTGCAGGAGGCTGCATGGCGGCTGCTTCTACATCCACGGAAGCCAAAATCCGTCAGCCGTGGCCGCACTGCAACTCCCAACACCATAGTCCAGCCGAGATGTAATGGGAGTTGTAATCCAGCATTAGCTGAATCCTTTAACCAAAAACATCATATTTTAACCATAAAAATGAGTTACATTGTAATGTTTGGGTCCTTATGAGACATTGGTGGGTCTGGGTGAGCTGTGAGACCCCCAACCTTCGTGTCGGAAGCCCACCCTTATTGTGAGCACTGAATAGGCCCGTCTTTGTGTCTCTGGGATGTTCGGTTCATCTCTCATTCCCAGAAACACAAACAAGCCGGGGGTATTTACACCCACGGGGCAAATCCAACCACCCCTGGGCCCCTGTATCTGGCAGGCTGAGCCCCCCAGCATCTACCCCCCAGTTAATAAAAGGATGGGGGTGCTTTTAACCCCCTGGCTTCCAGAGCGAGGCCCAGCTGGCCAGTGTTTGTGGGATTGGTATAATACCCCATGCCGGGGGTGACTGGGGCACAGAGAGGGCATGTGGGGGGGTACCTGGGTGTCTGTACTCCTGGGTGGGGGGAGTCACAGGAGATGTCCTTTAATCCGGATCATGGTGTCAGGGCTGCGGGGTCTGTCAGTCTCAGGCTCGGTCTCCAGCACTCTCCGGGGGTCTCTCGGATGTCTCTTATTACGGCAGTCTAGCAAGCCATGGCAACGAGCGGGACTCTCTCCCTGCCATTTCCCTGCACTCTCTCATCTCCCCTCACCGGTGACCCCACTGCCCCCCACTCACACCCCACCTCCTTTGTCTTCCTCCCACTGTCTCTGTTGCCCTCCTCCCTCACTCCCCTCTTCCCTTTGTCCCCATCTCCCTCTCTGTTGTGCTCTCTCCTTACTTCTCCCTCTGCAGTTGGGGGTCTTTGTGAGAAGAGACCTCCCCCTTCTCTCCCCACCCACCACTATCCCCCCTCTCAGCCTTCCCTCTGTCTGCTGCCTCCTTCACCACTCCTGATTTTGCACTTTCTTTAGCCTTTTTCCTCCAGCTGCCCCTGGTTATATACCCCTTACCCCCCCACACACACTGCCTCTTACCCCACTATTTCTCTCCTTCCCTCCCTCTCAGTCCTCCCATTCTGATCACCACTCATCTTACCCCACCGCCCCCTCCTCTTTAGTTTGTCCCTCTATGCCTGGCTATTTATTGCTGCCCCTCTTATTCCTATTTGTGTCCCTGTATCCTCCTTCCCTCCTCCCGCCTCTCCTCCCTCTCCTCCCTCTCCCCTCCTGATGGTGCTGGACAGCTCCTAGACTAGGAGCAGCAGGCGGAACAAACCAACCGGTGACAGCAGCAGGGGGAGGGAAATCACTAAGAATAACAGCAGAGTTGGGCTGTACCATTGCGCATCCCAGTGTCAAATGCATAAGGGATATGCAGAGCAGGTCCAGCCCCCCCCCCAAAAAAATCACATTTACCCCCCAAATGCCCAAATCCTGGGGTAACACAAATAGGGGACCCTTTACTGAAATCCTCCCTCCGCATTCAGCCCCTAAATGCTAAGTCTGAATCATGGTTATCGCCGAACGCCCACAGATGTGTATTTATAAACCGGACAGAGTGGGTGTGTTTTAGCAAAAATACTGTTTTTTAATGAATGTGCCCCCCCCCCCCACACGTATGTTCCTTAAACATAGCATGCGGTGACACACAGCGCCGCCATCATGGGGGGTACAACCAGTAGCTGTGTTTGGGGCACTCAGGGGGGCTCTGGCCTCCTTGATCTGTCACGGGCCCCATCATTGGCCCTTGGTACCGGGACTGAGCCCCTTGCAGCCCACTACCTGTATCTAGGCCATGGCAGGTTTTGAGGCCTGGTGGCCCGCTTCCAGTATTTCTGGCCCCAGTTGCCCCTTTCGGGACTTTGGGGCATGATGGGCCATTGAGAGTGTGGTGTTGGGGTAGTGGGAGGAGCATGAGGCAGGGCAATGGGAGGGGGGAATGGGTGGGAAGGGACAGGGTGGCCCCAAGATTTCTGGGGCCACAGAATAAATACTTGGTACTTGGTTTACTACAGCGCTGACGAAGGGACCATTGCAATGCATGCTGGGACAGAAGAGCTATCAGCACAAACAACATTTTAAAAAAAAAATCATGTAACTATGGAAACCCCCCGAGTGTAAGCGATTAACCCTTCCTGGATGGCTCATTAGTAGGTGAACAAATATTGGGCCTTTTAGGGCTGTAGAACCCCGTGAGACCCTCAGACCGGCAAACATTCTGAGCTCCTTGAAAATGAGAGAGGAAAAAAAAAGGTTTGGGGTCAACAGAGGGACTGTTTCCTCCAAACAAGAACAGTTGGTTGCTATGTTTGGGTATAACGCGTGACTCAATGCTTTTGATTGAACAAAAACAATGAATTGTCCCTTATCTTGTTTCCAGATGAAACGATGCGGCGAGCGACTGGATTTGGTTTCACGTTCTATCAAATTATATCAAATTATATCAAATGCTGTCAGATGGACTCGCAGTGACTTGCAATGCAGGGATTTCTTGTGCATGCGCGACACTATATGTGCCCTAGATGTCTCTTCATTTAAAGGGGAAGTGTCACATCGATACATTCTATTTATTAAATAGAAAGACTGTTTACTCTTTGGACCCCCAGTATCTTTTGGGGGTCCTCTAGCACCGCAGGGGGGGCAGGGGCTGAACTTGTTGCAATCAACAATAAACAGCAGCTCAGGATCCTTAGGTGTGCATGCTGGATACACGGGGGTATCTATTCCTGCATTCTACCCTATTGGTGGGTAGAACAAGATGCATTATTATTGGTGCTATATATATATATATATATAATTATTAATATATAATAATTATAATATAATAACTCTTGATGTATCACCCATAACAAAGTTCAAGAAACATTAACTATTCATTTTACGGGGCCAGCTCAGCTCGTCAGACATTAGGGAAGCTGCCGAAGCACTAAAACGATTTTCTATGATCAATTTATCTGCATTTAATACCATTCTAGAATATAAATTATATATAGTTACATTTTTAGCTTTATTTTTACGGCTCAGACTTTTGCCTCTTAGCTTTTTAAGAAAACTTTTCGGGAAAAGAAATATGTAGTTTGTTTAAATATTTCATTGTCAGAAAAAAAAGCAGAATAATGAAAAGCAGAGGAATTTTTTACATGACCACCTGGTGGCGCTGTAGAGATATCCCAATGCCCTGTATTTAATAGAATTTATGAACTATTATTTATTTATTATTATTTATTGTTACATATAGCGCCATCAAATTCCGTAGAGCTGTACAATGGGTAAAGGGAGACCAGAAGATTTCTCATTAATTAGTTGAACCCGGCCCAAGCAGATAATAAAAAATTATATTTATAAGAAAATTGTAAACAAAAAAAAAATTAACATTTTAGGGCCCAAGGAAATATTATTGTGCAGCGCTGCGGAATATGACGGTGCCTTTTGTGAATACTAAGCGTGCAGATAAAATAAGGGAGTCTTGCAAAAAAGTGACATGTTTTGTGAATCCAGAGACATTTTTTTTAATGTATTATTTATTTTATTTATTGGAATAAGGTATTTTATATATATGGGATTATAATAAGTATTTTATTTCTCGGAATAAACTATTATATTTATTGGAATAAAGTAAAGTATTTTATTTCTTGGAATAAACCATTTTATTTATGGGGATATAGTAAGTATTTTATTTATTGTGGGAATAAATGCCCTGAATTCAGCTGAATGCATCTCCCTGCAGGTGATGTACTCAGAGCTGGCTCTACAGAACGCTGAGTGCAGGGGCTTGTTGGGGCTCAGAGGTAGAGCTCGATGGGACAGAGGGTTGCGTGGCAAAATTGGGACTGTCCCATGCAAAGTAGGACAGTTGGGAGGCATGCTAACGTTCAGTAGAAGAGACTAAGCAGAAATGATACCTTGCGCCCCCTGTGGTCATATGCAGAATGGCAGGTGCACAAAAATGTGACCCTATCGTATTCTTCAGACGAGACCAACTGCACCTTTTACACTCCCTGATCCCAATAATACATATACATTATTATTAGTTGATGTTTTTATTTTAGTCTTAATGATAGAAGTCCTTAAAGACTTAGGCTTCGAGTTTTGAGTTGGTGTCCAGGCAGCAGGTGGAGGTTTCAAAGACGGGGGTTCACCTTGCCTTCATACAGCATCAGGATCCTTTCTGCTTCTCTCACTCCGGTTAGGAAGGCACCATGGGTGGTTGTGTAGAAGTTGGCGTGAGTGGCTTCTCCAGCAAACAGCACCTGCAGAGGCTGAAACACGGAGACAGAATGGGTGGAATGAGCAGGATTCAGGCGCTCAAAGCTTAACCAAGAACAGAAAGGGGGTTAGGGCAGGTAGAAGAGGCGAACGCTGTTAGACCTATTAGAAGGTTCAGGTAGTGTTACGTTATCTGCCTGGTGAAGGCTTAGGATGAAATAAGATGGGTAAAATGCGTGAAATGCACCTGGCTAAAAAAAAAAGAATAATATTGACCTAAAATGAAGACCTGGAATATTTGTAACAGATGGGTTAAATACAATTAACAAAAAGAGCTGGTCAGATGGACCCAACAAGGCTCGCACTCCAGTCTTGTTTTGGTCATAGTTAGGACCTTATGAGGAGGACAGCGTCAGCTCATCTTATCACAAGAAAACAACGAAACAAATAATACAGATGTTGACAAAGAAATGGATGTTTTAGGTGGGATCCTCTCCAAAAAAAATGAAACTAATGGAAAGTGTGGTGGACACAAAGCATGCTAAGTACCCGGAGTGTCTTCTTCTGATGGGTGGATGGAAGAGGTTCCGCTAGCGCCGTCTGCTCCTTTACTGCATCCACACCGACCGGCACGTTGGTGTAAGACCCTCGGATGTAGGGGTTACTGTGCCACGTGGACCTTAGCACCCCGCGCAGCTCCGTCACACGCCAGCCCGTGAAACGCTTCAACAACCTGCGAGACAATAGGGGGGGATGGAGATATCAGCCGGGTGAAGAGGTGGTGCGGGAAACATCGATGTAACAGAATAAAAATAAAGTGAATGATTCAGTAAATGACAAAAACGGCGCAGCTTCTAATCCAGCTGGGCCGAGAGAAAACACTCAAATACATTAACGGGAAGAAAACCGCTATAAATAGCATCTTCAATGACGAAACAGACAAGATAATTCCCCTCGCTCAGCAAACTGAAGATAAGTAAGAGCTTGAAATATCTAAATCGCTCAAACCAAGATCTAAGAATGGTGTTTCCACGGGAAAACATATGGCTTCTTATAGCCCTCGGCTTAAGTGCCCTCCAGACATGGGACAGAAGCCAGCGGGGGGGGGGGGGGGGTAAAACGTTTCCACATACAGGAGAATTCCAACACTTCCGACAGATAAATCACTTTCACAATCTGCTTCCTTATGATGTACATTTTTACGGCTCGTATAGAAACGGCAGAGGATTAAGTGAGCCCAGGCAGGTTACGATCTAAATGTCGGAAAGGAGAGAGGAATAATCTGCGTATTTTGGGTAAATAAAACTGCTTTTAATATATCGATTCTTGCTTTTTTCTTTAAAACTCACATAATTTGCTTCTTCAGTCCCACAACATGCATTCAGGAGTCTGTTTTAAGGTCTTATTGGAACTTAAGTACATAAGCTACCCTTACATCATCTGATGTCATGCACAGCGTGCCTTAAACGAGGCAATAGTTCCTTCCATCCTACCTGACGCACACGTCTCCCACCTCCTGCTCAGACAAAGTCTCCATATGTTCCGCGGCGCGTCCAGTGATCCAGCCGCATAAAGTGCTGCGGTGCATCGGCACGCAATCAAACCCTCCGATCTTCTTATACCACTCCGAGCGCCAGAAATCCCCCCTGTTGCAATCAGCATACCCCCCGGGGCTCTCTGGACCACGCTCCCACACCAGCTGTATTCCTGCACAATCATCCGGCCAAAAAGGTTCGGAGAACTCCAGGAAGATCTTGGCCACCGTGCCAAATCCTAACCTGGCGATGGCTTCCGTTTTCCCGCGTGGCAGCTGCGGGTCGAACAAGGTGGAGGCTCGTTCCTTCAGGCAGCCGAGAGACACCGTCACAATAACGTGGGTCGCCGGAAACCGCTCCCCGTCTTCACAAAGTACTTTCACCGGATACGAAGGCTTGTTGGACGCGTCTTTAGGAGACGCTTCCCACTGGATGCACTGAACTGGTTTTTGATACCGTAAAGAATTGTGAGGCAGCTGTTCCAACAAGAGGTTGAGCAACGCTTGGTAACCTCCACTACCCAGGCAGTTGAAAAATGGTCCTTCGAGTGGAGTGTAGATGCCGAGCTGACTCAAAGAGAACTCATACATTGAGTCGCAAGCCTCGTCGACGCACTCGGCCCGCTTACACCACTCATAGACTCCTTCAGATCCCTCTTCTCCCAAAAGCTTAGCCTCGGCGAACTCTTGATCTAAATATTCCCCTACTGACCATGACCCGCAGTCCGGATTAAAATCTTGTTGGTTAATCTTGGACATCAGACGCCCAAAAAACCCGGTTACCTTTTCCACTTGTTCAGAGGGAAGAAGTTTCCCGTGTTCAGTGAAAAAATAATCCTGGGCCGTGACGCTAAGGGGTTGACAAGTGACCATAGTGAAGTCCTCATCAGCCAGAAGCCCGTTCTCCTTGGCCATTTGGTACAGCGGGTTGTCCTTCTGACCATGAATCCATGTGGCACCTAACTCCAAGGCGGGAGCTCCAAAGGGCTTGTGAGTCCTTACCCGGCCACCAGCTCGATCTAAAGCTTCAAGGATGACCACATCCTTCAATCCATTTTTCACCAGGGTGGTGGCTGCACCAAGTCCAGCAAAACCTGCTCCTATTATAACCACCCGAGGCGCTTGGCTAAGCAGGGAGTCCATGGGACCTGGCACAGTTTAGCTTGGCCTACAAATGACAACATAATTAGATTATTATTTTATTATATTTTTATATATTCAGTATATATTTTGGGCATTCGATTACAGCCACACTATATTTTTTTTTCCATATATGGATATAAAAGAATGAAGAATTCTGATTATGTTAACAATCTTTAAATATAATATTGAATGGAAACCCAGGCTGGTTGCTTTGCCCTTCATGTACAGTTTAAATGTATATTTTTTTGTATATCTCCATATAATACGATTTTGTTTATGGATTTCTGTGCCAAAGGCAAATAATAAAGGAGAAAGTGGGCAACTTTGTCAAGTGGCCATTGTGTTTATTGCAGCTCAAAAAAAAATTTAACAATCTGCCCGTTATAAAAATTGACCATATAAACCTTGTTGGATTGTATCAGAAAATTCCCGGTAATTCCCTTTGCAGGTTATATCTAGTAAAATCCTCGCCCATAATCCACATCTGTCACAAGGTATAATCTTTCCACTTTGGAATTACAGGGTTTATAAACATAAGACACTCCTGAGAAGTATTTTAGAATAAACCGTACTAAAATCTTAAAGAAAAGACCAACAACAGCTGTTACGTGCGCTTACCGGAAAGATCCAAACGGTCGGAGAACTTTGGAATTGGAAACAATGACTTGTGTTCCAGATCGAAGCCCGGGCTTTTCCGAGGATGAAATCGGCCAAATGTATTACTGAGCAATAAGGATCTGCGGCTACCGGGTGATTCCAGAGGTTGCCTGCGAGGCATGAACACAAAGTTTCCAAGTCCCGGGGAAAGATATAATCGTGAACGCTCTTATCTAGTAACGTTTCAAGGGATCGGTCCCAAACCTTTAACCTGCTCCGTGCGATCGAGTCGCTCAGTTCCGGCTCAGATTGCTTCGTGGCTGATCGCGGACTTCATTTTCCATACACAAAAACGATTTCTTGTATCCGCTCCTCTTCCCCCCCCCCCCCCTGTGTTGGCCAAGAACAGGAGAACTTTGATCCGTACAGTGTGATAAAACGCGCAGTACAATAAGCCATGAATAACATGTAACATGTAACATGTGAGTCTTTATATGAAGACTGGTTACATTGGACGCATCTTAGCGCAGGACTAGGACGGCAGTCCCTCTGCTGCAAAGCCCGGGGAAGACCCCCGCCTTGGACCGATCAGGCCCCTGGTTTCCCTCTGCTCAATGCAGACTCCTGGAGGCGCTGTTCTACGTTGGGCATAGGGCAGTGCGGGAGGCAAATACTAGACTTACGCAAATGGACCAAAAACAATTCTGAAGAAGGTTTAGTTTTTGGTTCATAACTTTTCAGACAAGGAATTCCGTTTCTTGCCTCTCAGGTTCGGTCTAGACCCCCCTACAAACCCCACTAATGATGAAGGCATAATCAAGAACTTTGTAATCATATTACTTTGTAATCATATGTATGGGGGGAAAAAGTACTTACGTTGGCTGAATGCTCACCGTATCTCTGGTAATCCACGTGACGTCTTGAAGCTTTTTACCGATTAAAACGGTCCTGGTGTCGACCAATCAGATGCAGGAACTTGAAACTAGCGGAGAAAAAAATATTAACTCATTACCCAAAGAAAGGTCATTATTAGCTTAGCTTTATTAGTATTTCAATCAGATCACTGCGAAGGGTTAACGAAGAAATTAATTTTACGCAATTTGCCATTAAACAGATTAGGCTTTATAGCTCTGCTCCGATGTTTGAAACTTTGTCCCTGCGTGACCGGCCCTGATAAGAATTCTGTGGGATCAGCACAATAAATTGAGGAGCCTAGGGAGGAAAATGACGGCCGGACCGGTACCCGAGCGTGAAATCAACTGAAAAAATCAAAAATATTTTTTTTCCTCTTAATGAGAAAAATGTTTTATGTTTTTTTTTTTATATTACGGCAAAATTTCCATTGTAGTTAAAAAGAAAAAAACCCTTTAAACATAAAAGAATAAATTCTATTAAAACATGAAATGCCCAGTCACATGACATCATTCTGTCAATTATGTCATTATAATTATTATAATAATGTATTCCCAATAGGTTTAACCCCTCCTTAAATGCCCAAAGATCCATATGGGGTTACGTTTAGGTAACAATACTCGCTGTTTATCGTAATTATTATTACCGTACTTTTATCACTTTGCTGGAACTCCATGAAGAGACCCGGGAACTTTCTAAACACGTGGACCCCGAGACGTTTGAAATATTAACCCTTTAATAGACCATTGGGAAGATTGTGTAGTTACTCACCAGATGTCTTAACGAAATGGCTCTAATAGCGGTCGTCATGGAAACCTTGACTTCTCATTATTTGAAGATACCTTAATTGAGTCACCAGCGTTCAAGCAAGGATATCAACCATAACATACTGGGGCAAAAAGTCTTACATATGATCACAGCGGGGTAGAATAAGAAGGAGTCAGCTCCAGAATGTGTGACCCCTAGAATCTGCCCCTTCACCCTGAGACTGGGGGCAAAAACCCTGAGAGTTCCCAGATATGTCCATAAAATAATTGGCATGACTTTAATAGAGACTTTTGTTGGACTTCTCTGATGATTTGATAGGATAGTTCTGTGGCAATACTACTTCCCTACCAAAAAATGCAAACTACAAGGTAGTCACTTCTCACCTGATGCCCTTCAGGTTTTTTAATACACGAGAACTCAATGACTTTACCTGGAACAGGACTGACACTAATTAATGATGACGGGTACAACAGCTTATGCCAATAATAGAGTTCTAATCACTCGAGAGACAGCAAACGAAAACGTGTCTCCAGTACTTGGCACTGAGTTCTACGGCAGCGGACATTTTCTTGGAGCCCAAAACGCGCTGAGGCTTATACACTTGGACTCCATCAAAATGGTTCCTATCGGCGAGCGATCATTATGTCTCTTGTGTTATAGCAAATGCTGGCCTTTTTGGACGTTAGCGCTGGTCTCAGCCGCTTGGAATTCTGGGAAGTGTAGTTTCATTGTACAATGACAGTGAGGTAACGTCAAAAGAACCCTTTTTTAAATAAAATTAAAAAAAAAAAAAAACTGCAGCCTGATCCATTCATAATGTTTCTTTTTACAACACATAATGACTATACTTTGTATCAGCACAAAAGGAAGTCCTAAAATGTGTATTGAGACCTTTTAGCCAACTGATTTAAGCTCTCAAGACCTCAGAAGTCTCTTTTTCAGATTCATCATTAAATTATTGGGCAAATCTCTATTTTTGTGCACAAAGCCGTCTCGTTGTACATATGAAGGCGCTATATAAAACACATATTGAAAATGTCCTGGAAAAAAAAATAGCATATACCATAAGAAGCCACTTTAATCTCCTCTGAGCCGCGGTGCAGTATAGAGGTTTTTCCTGCATCCCCGCCCCCACCCTGTGCTGCCCTGCATGATGTCCAGATGGTTTCTTTTAACTGGTGACAAGATGACGCCTTTTACTGGCAAAAAAAAATCATAAAATAGTCTATAAATTCGTGATTTTTCAATAATAAGACTTTTTAATGGGCGTACGAGGTTCGGATCCCATACGTCCCGTATATAGGACCCTCATATAATGCAATTATTTAATGGTGATACAAGACATGCACTGCTCCTGATGAGCTTCTTACGGGGAAATATTTTGATGCCACGATGACATCACCTGCCCTCCAGTTAAAAAGATTAATAAGAGGGACTTTTTAAGTTTTCACTTTTTTCCCCTAAATTAAAGGCCATTAATGAAAAGTCAGAGTTTTGGTTTTTTTGATGATTGTTTAGAGCACAGAGACTCAAACACTCTCTTCTTATTGGGGGCGCTGCCGAAGGTGGTCATCGCTCTTCATCTGTTGTCCCACCATGCCAGTCGCTCCACATAACGTCCAGGGCAGCCCCGCCAGCCACGTAAAGGGGCCCGACGCCAGGGCTGCCGTATCAACCATTACCTAAAGGGGGTCACTTTTTAACAGACGACCTCATACCCGCTCAGGCGGGGTCTTTAAAATGTGATATCTTTTATAGGGACAACCTAGAAAAATATGTAGAATGGAATAAGCTATAGGGACCTCTGGGGTCTCTTCTTCATATGTAAGAGACCACCTGATCGGATTCCCATCTGAAGAAGAAACCTTTGAGGTCCTGAAAGCTCTACATATTTTACTATGTTAGCGCCTTCAACAAAAGACTCCCTCTTCTCCGGGACCAATATAAGTGCCTCCATTTTTTTTACCATACATACCACCAGCTGATCAGGACCCAAGAGGTGGTGACATCACAAGTCGGTGTAGCCATGACATCACTCCCTGTCATCATTCATTAATCAGCACTTGTGTGATGTTATGGTCCAGCTGCATTGCGCAAGGACAAAATAAAATCACAGTGTCTGATCACACACATGTATGACATTTCACACACGGTTACACACAGTACACAGCTATACCGAAGAAATATTTGCGTTATGGGCTCCCTCTATTCTACCCTCACCCAGTGACCCGCCCGGAGACCCTTACAATACCCTCTTTGACTAATTTCAGCTTTGTCCCCCTTGACCAATTGGAACACGAGTCCTCGAAGCCCATCACTTCCTGCTTCTGCGTTCCGAGCCTCGTTGTGAGCCGCAGCAGGCGGGGCTTGGCTAATGACGAACTATTGCGACGGGGTGATGTCTGAGGGAAGGGGCGGGGCCGGTAGGTGACACGTCAGGCGGTTGCTGGGAGCTGTTATCTGAGGAGGAGGAAGACGGAGAAGGGGAGTGAATGGGGAGAGAGGTGTAAGCAGGGGGTAGGTGTGCGGGAGACACTCAGAGCCCGGGTGCGTGGAGGCAGATAAGCTGGGGGGGCTCTTAGCGGCAGCTCGGAGGGTATTCTTTGTAGCAATAGGCTGCCTGGGAGTGATGGGCATAGAGGGTCCCAGGGACATAGCCTAGGGGCAGAAGTGTGCTTGCAAGAGCCTGCGGGAGAGAGCATTAGAAAGTTTGGGCTCAGAAGAGACAGACTCTAGAGGGGGTCTCTGTTTGGGTCTTTAGAGGGGGTCTCTGTATAGGTCTCTAGAGGGGGGTCTCTGTTTGGGTCTCTGTATAGGTCTCTAGAGGGGGGTCTCTGTTTAGGTCTCTAGAGGGGGCTCTGTTTTAGGTCTCTAGAGGGGGTCTCTGTATAGGTCTCTAGAGGGGGTCTCTGTTTGGGTCTCTAGAGGGGGTCTCTGTTTGGGTCTCTGTTCAGGTCTCTAGACCCCCACTTCCCTGGTGAGCGTGCATGGTGATTGGCCATGATCTGGGGACGTTGGAAGTGATCCCAGATCTCGCCTCCGGTCCTAAGACTGAGGCCGGCGCCTTAGAAGTTGCTCGGCGGTTTTGGGTCCTGGCTGCGATGAGACTTTCCATGTTGCTGTCATTGCTGCGGCCCGCGGGCCCCGTGGTGGTCGGCATCTCCTTGGGCTTCACTCTCAGCCTGTTGAGTATAACCTGGGTGGATGAGCCGTGTGGGAGTTTCTTAAAGCTTCCGGGGGGCTCAGGGGCGGCTTCTGACCCCGTCCACGACAGGAGCAACGTCAACGCGGCCAGGAAACCCAACTCGGTCCCGGCCGGGATGGAGAACAATGAAAACTTCGAGCCCCGGATCATCCCCTACAACCCGCCGGACCCCCAGAAAGTCCAGGAGAAACCTATGCGGTGAGTGCTGTCCCCCCAACCCTGAACACGTAAATGTCATGTACCCCCCCTCGTCGATAATGGTCTCCACATTCCACGCAGTCTACGTCCAGAACTGGAATTTCAGACTTTTCAATGGTTTGCTGTCTAATTCCACTGGAAACCAGTAAACGGCGGAGCGACTGACTGTGTGCTCTGTTATGAGTCCGCTTGGGACAGACGTAGCCGTGTTACGGGGAAGATGCCAGGCCTGTAATCGTGTGACCATACGTGTGCTGATATGGGATGCGGTGTCGTGATATGTTGTTAATGTGTTGTGATGATGTAGAAGCGGCGCTGTATACAGTAGCGATCCCCCCCATAGCACTGTATACAGTAGCGACCCCCCCATAGCGCTGTATACAGTAGCGACCCCCCCTCAGCGCTGTATACAGTAGCGACCCCCCTCAGCGCTGTATACAGTAGCGACCCCCCCCCCCAGCTCTGTATACAGTAACATTGTTTTTCTCATTTCGTTCCAATATCTACAAACCTGAAGACCCCCATTGTTGTCGTGAAATTTTGGGTGACTTTCCACCCCACTGAACTCCTCCTTTATGGTAACGCTAATGAAGTCCAAGACAAAAGGGTCGATCCAGTGATGTAATAAGGTGTAAAAATGGGCAACGTGTCCAATTCTCGGATTATTCATCAACCAAAGTACTTTCAGCAACAATAAATATAAAATATAAATATTAGATTATTTACAGCCCGAGCCGAACGTCACAGTTTATATATAAAACTTTTCATGTTGTATTAAGGAGCTCGTCGGACCTTTTCTAAAGCCGGACCACAAACTGCTGAAAATGTCGGCACTCACCGGGGCCGTCCGTTCGAACCCAGCCGGCGACTTTTTCTGCATCAATTTTATATATTATTATATTACGTTTATTTTATTATTTACAGCAGTTTCTTTATCTCAGGCTGACTTTTTATATTCGTTATCCAAATGTCTGTCAATATAGCACATAATGTAATCCCCCAAACCCTTTGAAGTCCCAGCTTTGCCCCCCCTTCCCGTCCATCGTGCTGCCCTTCTGTGCCCCCCGACGGATGTATTTGACCGGCCGGCCGCCCCGTCTCATGCGCGGCACATTCGGCTTCACTTCAGGAAGTCATTTCCCAGCCGGACCGTTTCCTCCATTGAACGCTGATTGGGTTAACTCATTCACTGCCGGCAAATCCCATTGAAGTCAATAGGAGCAGCGACGTGCTTTGCCTTCGGAGGACCCCCTCGGTGGCACTAAGGTCACTGCTGGTAAACATTAGTCCTGTTTATTTGTCTTCAGGGGGCTTTTTGGGGATTTCACAAGAGATCTCGGGTTAAAAGTGAAGATGGTTCTCATTAGCGGCGATCGCTTCTTTCTTTTAATGCCTTTTTTTATGAACAGTAGTAAGGAGCCGCTATGGCAAACGTATGAGAGCGCGTCTGCGTTACCCAACACTGCCTTATCGCCCGCGTTCCGACCCCCTCTACAGAAGGATTTCGGTAGCCTTGGGACGGCCACACTGGCCATTATTTGAAGATAACCGTTCATTTACACCGGCATGAAGATGTACAAGTCCTCCATCTTTACTGTCTAACTGCTTTGGCCGGGGGGTCTCACCTGTAGGATACGATACCCCTGTTTTAAAATATTATTTTTTATTTTTAATTTTTATTTATTTATTTTTTTGTTTATCCTTTAGCACAAATTTTTTTAAATTATTATTATTTTATTAATATATTTATAAATTATTATTCTGAGCGTGTTTTCACTCTACCTTACCGGATAATCATTTTGATTAACGCAGTATAGAAAAAAATAGGCCATTTCTAAAAATCAGGAAAAAAAGTTTTATGCCTCTCAAATAAATATATAATTAATAAAAGCACATCCTCTGTCACCCTCTTTACTTGGTTAGACAGAATCTGATTTTCGAGGCGATGGGTCGAGCCGTCGAGCTCCTTCTGTAACTTGGAGGTCCGGCGTGGCGAGTTTTGCGTTCTCGCGCTAATTTGTCGCTGATACAATGAAGCAAGTCCTCCCCGCAGGCCGCCCGTGCACTCGGTTTCATTTACTGAGCGTTGACTCTTGTTTTTCCAGCCGGATTAGTTTGGTAGTTTGTGAAGTTGCAGTCGGACTAATTATTTATTATTATTATTATTTATTATTATGTTACTTTCTTGTTTTTAATGTCGTCGTTATGTCCGCCTCGCTTAATTTTGTGTTTTGAGAAATAATTGCACGCTAGTCAAATAATCTCTCATTATTGGCTCTTGGATGCCCTCCAAAAACAGTATTTATGGAAATATTTGGGCTGTATATTAACCCAGACTGTCTGTTCTCAAGGACAAATCCAGCTCCTGACGTACAGAACGGTCTCTTCTAGAAAGGGCTTCCGTCGGTCCGTTTTCTCGTCTCCGAGTAACTCTTGTGGTCTTGTGATGTCTGCATAACCCGTCGCACCGAGGACTCTCTGACCCCTAGCGGGAAATCGGCGTTTGACTTTGTGGCCAAAGCTTCACGCTGTGTCTCGCTTTGACCTTGAGAATTAGTCCATGTATGCCCTGTCTCCGAAATCATACCCCCCATGGTGGCGTCAGGAGTCTGCCAGCTTGTCCTGGCAGCGCGGATGAAGGAGTCCCGCTGATATCCAGTGATTAATTCACATGTGATATGATTTATTTCTCCTTGTTAGTACAGTGGGGGGGTGCCTGGGGGTCTCGCAGCCTCTCGGGGGCCGGGTACACAGAGCTGGTTACGTATAAAGAACAATCACCGGCATCCAAACCTGCAGCTGTATTCATCGGAAAAATTTATATTCTGGAACAAATTGGTAAAAGTGGATCAGTGGTAACATTCCATTGGTTACCATAGCGATGCCAGTTTCCACTTCAGTTGCGCTTTTATAGATGGGGTCTCAAGCTGTAAAGCACGGTTGGCTTCTAGTGTGATGGGAACGATCGGTTACAATGTTACAACCTTCAAAGGCTAATCGATTGTTACAAACCCCTTTTGCAATTATGTTACAGCCAGAAATGTTCAATCTTGTGAACGGGGGGGGGGCGGTGTTGGGACCCCTTTTCCTTGGCAATGTCTAAATAAGCGGCGGGGTTAGAAGGCCGTAGGGTGAAGGTCATTACTGCTCGGCGCCGTCATATCCGACATCAGTCCCTGTTTGCTAAGCCCCCGCTTCTTGTCTGCATCTTCATTTCTCTTTAAATTAATATTTATTAATATTTGTCACATCGCGCTCCCCTGCTGCGTCCACCGGGTTTGTGTTTCTTTTAGATCTGGACAGAAGGTAATAAACGCCTCTCCAAGATTACCTTCCCAAAATATATATATAAACTTTAAATGTAATATTTACTGGACCTTTGTAACGGCCGATGCAGGCGCTTATAAACCATGTGGAGAAAATAAGGAAGGAATGCAAGTTTTTGGCTCAAAAGAGGGCATTTTCACATATTTTCAGTAACCTTCTGATCACCGCACCGAGGTCCGCCGGTGATTATCAGAGATTCGCTATCAGCGGTAATGGAGCAAAAAAGCTTCTCACAATCCTCAGAAGCTCTGAATGGACCGGAATCCGGGGCTGGACACGCAGAATTCTGCACCTATAGCGCCATACGTGCTCTACGTGACGCGCTTACATTAGTGAATCGAAGGAAACACGGGGGGGGGGTTATTATTAAAGCCCCCTTCAGCTCTGCCAATACCCTGTAAATGGGGTAAGCTTGGCGCGTGGGAGACGTCGTTTTCTGATCCCTGGCCGCTGTTTAAAAATCAACCTCAAAATGTTGTAGATCAGGAAAAGCCGACGGAGTGCGGAGAGGAACGGAGGTTTTGGGTTATTAGAGAGAATCGCGGTTATTAGGAAATAATAATAATAATAATAAATTAAAACACACAGTCCCTTTCATCCAAAGTCACCCCGGGGGGCTTCCAACCATCTTCGTCTGCTAGGGCAGTAAGTGGTGATCGCCCCTCTTCCCAGCATTCCCGGCTTTTCCCCTCCGGCAGCACCATGAAGTCACCTGACCGCTGTTTGCGTTTAGCGAGTCGGCCCTTGGAATTTGTTAATCGAACTTCGAGCGGTTGGTAAATATTTGTATTAAGGAGTTTATTTTGATTTTGTCTCGAGTCAGGTGACGGGTAATTTTATGGGGCAATATTCCGTCTGAGCTCCCTGGGTCCTTTTCTGTATAATCATGACTGACGTCGTCTGTATCTCCTCCGGGAAAATGTTACCCCTTCTCCATAACTGCCCCCTCCCAATCCATCTGATGAACGGAAGCCGGGTGACAGCGTGATTTCCATAGGGCATCTATATAAATATGTACGGGTAGAGCATATGCTTCCCAGACATATTAGAGCCCATAGGCATTGTCCCTTGTCATGGCGGAGTGGATGCTTCATCGGTGATCCCCCGTTCCCTGGCGCAGCTTGTGTTAAAGGTCCGTCGTTGGTTGTATTAGGACTGGGTTTGCAATTAAATTAATTCTTTATTTTCCAAAATTAATTTAAAAAAAAAAAAAACATGTAAAAGGTGTAAATATAGCCCCAAAAATACTGCTATACAACTATATTGCTACCAAGCACCTAGTATTGGCCCCTAAGTCTATAATATGAATTCTGGGTGTCCTCTGCAGTCCACTGGGGTTCGGATATAAGTTTGGGCTTAGCGTATAAGTCTTGCAGGTATACGTTCCTCGGGCTCGTACAGGGATGTATATATAATATACCGTATATATATGATAGATCGTGTAAGCGTTTGGAGTGGGGGGGGTTGCTCGAGGTGCTGCCGCTGGTATAAACAGGTGATTGTTCTGCCGCCGGGGGGAGGGTGATAGTGCGAGGCGTAGTATCTGTTCGCTTATAAATCTGCTTCTGTGTCCTCTCTCGGTCTAATCCCCCCCCTCCCCCTCTCTGGGGTACGTGCGGCCGGCCGACGGAGACTCAAACAGAAGACCTTATATTTACAACAAAAACAAGACAGAAACCAGATGTGAGAACGGCGGCGGCGGTAGGGAGGCGGAGGCGCGAGGAACTCATTAAGCCCGGTTTACTCTTCAAACGTGATCTCGTCCCTTTAAATCGGCGCGTAATGCTTCGTGGTCTCCTCCTCGGACATGTTCATGGATGGTCCAAACGGTCTGGAGTCCCTCACACTCAATCCTCCCGCCGTACCCCCCGGGATCTTCTCCCTTATCAGTAAAAACAAAAAATGGAGACATGCGTTACCAAGTCAGACACCTGGAAAGCTTAATTCCCGGTATTTAGCTCTGAAAGCCGCCCCATCGTGAAACAAATGATAGGGTTCTTATACTTCAAAGAGGGGTCAGAAGTGATGTAAACTTTGGTCCCCTTTCATATCCACGCGACGTTGGGGGGGGGGATATATATATATATATATTGTGTTTGCATTTAGAGATCACACAAAGTTTGTCTCTGCAGTAAATGACTTCTTTCTCCCCTTTTTACCCTTGTTTTAGATCTCGTTATATCAGTACAGAACTTGGAATAAGAGAACGTCTCTTTGTTGGAGTTCTAACGTCCAAGACCACCCTCAACACCCTGGCTGTTGCAGTAAACCGGACGTTGGGACATCGGCTGGAGAAGCTGGTATACTTCACGGGCATGCGCGGACGGAAGCTCCCCCATGGCATGACCGTGGTGACCCACGGAGACGACCGCCCCATCTGGAACATGTACCAGACCGTGAAGCATCTGCTGGATCACTACGTGCAGGAGTACGACTGGTTCTTCCTGGTGCAGGACGACACGTACACCGAGGCCCACCGCATCTCGCGCCTGGCCGCTCACCTCAGCATAGACGCCGACCTCTACCTGGGCCGGCCCGAGGAGTTCATCGGAGGCGACACCGAGGGGAGATACTGCTACGGGGGCTTCGGCTACCTGCTGTCACGAAGCCTCCTCAAGAAGCTGCAGCCGCATCTCGAAAACTGTCGCAACGATATCCTCAGTGCCCGACCGGACGAATGGCTCGGGAGGTGCATCATCGATTATACGCACGTCAACTGCGTGGAGGAGCACGAGGTGAGAACCAAGGTCCTCCGGCATCTGCTTGTTTGTATGCAGACTATACATCAAGGGTGTCCAACCTGCGGCCCTCCAGCTGCTGCAGGACTACATCTCCCATACTCCTCTGCCAGCCATTGAGCTGAAAGAGCAATATTGACTGTAGAGCTATCGATACATTGATATTCTTTACGTGGCATTCATCCATTCATAAAGAGATCAAACCATTTTAGTGAGAGCTAAACACATCTGTAGTGTGTGTGTATTCTGCCATTAACCCTACCGGCCCTGCATACTCGTATTCGGGGCCATCATTCAGTGCAAGTTTTCATGATGAGAACAGATGGCTCGGAGTGAGATGGGATGGCGTGAATATTTGGACAGGTAGAATTACGTTTGGCCTTTCTTCGTCCGCCAGGTGCTTTGCTGAAAACCCTGAGCACCTGGAGGGCCGCCATCGAGAAGCCCTGACCAGTGGCTTCTTTTGTTCCCATTCAGTGAACCTTTCATATCCTGGGCCGCCTCTAATCACTAATAAAGTGAAAAGTTCTATAGAGAACGTGAAAGAAACTTGTATTTGTCTTTCATCCGCAGGGAATACGCTACCGTTACTTCGAGCTGGGGAAGAACGCAGATCCCGAGAGAGAGGGGGACCCCATGTTTAAGAACGCCTTCACAGCCCACCCGGTGCTGGACCCGTCGCAGATGTACCGCCTGCACAAACACTTTGCCCACCTGGAGCTAGAGAGGATTTACCAAGAGATCGAACAGCTGCAGGTACGTAAAGCTTCCCGTTTCTTAGGCAGTGGCTGCCAGCCAGATCTCAGAGAAGATCTAACGGCAGCGGTATGGGAATCTTGCAGATCCTGTGATCTCGGGGGGGGGATGCAGCTAAAACCGGTATTTTTTTGTCATGGTGTCGCTTTTTAAGAATTTATTTCCAGTGACCTGTGTGCACTTCCCCCATTTTCTCAGCGACCCTGACCCTGTTTGAAAGATGTGTCAAATATTACCGACATTTCAGGTTTCCCCAGAAATACAGACTAAACCTACGTATTCCGCGGTACATTCTTTACACGGTCACCTGAACAGGTGGAATCTCCCCCCCCCGCAGTGCTAACAAATACCTTTACCTGAAGAACCTTTCCCGATGCTCTGCCCCCTGGTGGCCGATTTGCCGGCTATCGCTGGGAACAGATTGCCGGCAGAACAGATTATAGTTTGTTCTATTCGAATCTACATTTGTGACTGCGTTTTATTAAGTCAAGGGGGGGGGAAACCTGGAACTGCTGTTTAGCTCAAATTCCCAATATTATTCATTTAATTATTGAATTGTTTTCGATTGTTGGTTTATAACGTGACTCACAGTGTCTTCTGTCTTCGCAGCGGCAGGTACAGAACACCAGCAGCCTGTCCGTGGAAGGGGAGCAATCGGCCACGTGGCCCCTCGGAATCAACCCTCCCTTCCATCCACGGACGCGTTTCGAGGTTCTGCGGTGGGATTACTTCACCGAGGACCAAACGTTTTCCTGTAACGACGGCTCCCCGAAGTGTGAGCTCATCGGGGCCGACCTGGCGGATGTGACCGATGTCATCAGCACCGCAGTGGACGAGCTGAACCGCAAGTACCAGCCCGTCCTTCATGTGCGTAAACAGCAGCTTCTGAACGGCTACAGACGTTTCGACCCAACGCGGGGCATGGAGTATACGCTGGATCTGCAGCTGGAGCTGGTGACCCAGAAGGGGCACAGCCGTTCCATAACAAAGAGGGTCCACCTGGTGCGCCCGCTGAGCGAGGTTGAAATCATTCCGATGCCGTACGTTACTGAGGCGAGCCGGATCAACGTGATCTTACCGCTGACTGCGCAAGACCGAGAACACGCTCCCCGCTTCCTTCAGGCTTTCACGGACATCCAAGGCAACGAGAACTCCCTTCTCACTCTCCTCTTTATCTACGACCCCTTCCAGGCTCAGCAGGTCAGTCAGAACGACGTCTTTGGCCAAGTAAAAAGTCAGATTGCCGAGTACGAGCGCAAGTACCACGACCTGAAGATCCCATGGATCAGCGTCAAGACCGATGCCCCCTCTCAGATCCGGCTGATGGACATCATCTCCAAGAAGCACCCGGTGGACACCCTGTTCTTCCTCGCCGGCGTCGGCAGCCACATCAACACCGAATTCCTGAATCGCTGCCGCATGAACACCATCAGCAACTGGCAGGTGTTCTTCCCCATCCACTTCCAAGGCTTCAACCCCGAGGTGTCTGAACACGGCCAACAGCCGCACCGTGCCACGCTGGAACTCGTGAGGGACGCCGGGCACTTCGACAGGGATGTGTTTGACGAGGCGTGCTTCTACAACGCCGACTACATGGCGGCCAGAACAAAGATGGCGGCCGACGCTCAGGAAAACGAGGAGATCCTGGAAATGCTAGACATCTACGAGATGTTTATCCGCTATTCCGGCCTCCACGTCTTCCGGGCAGTGGAACCGGCGCTCCTGCAGCATTATCGTCCTCGCGCATGTAACCCACGGCTCAGCGAGGAGATCTATCACCGCTGTGTGCAGAGCAACCTGGAAGGACTGGGCTCTCGCTCCCAGCTCGCCATGCTGCTTTTTGAGCAGGAACAAGGGAACAGCACTTGACCCGTACCTTGAACCTTCCATCTTCAATCCCCGCACGGGGACTGGGAGGCATACGAAGGCTGCCTTAGCCTTTCCAGGACAATGCTGTTGGCGCCTAGGGGCAGGACCTTACTTGAACATTCAGAATACTCCATATTGTAGCACATTCTGCGCATCGTTGCTATACACGACTCTCTGTAAACTGGGAGACTTAAATCCGACGTGAGGGAACGTTCCTTCCAATAGTGACTGCCTACAGCGTCGCGTTCTGTGTATTGTGTGATCCGCTCGGCCGCCTGCTCTGCTTCCGAATCTCCGGTACTCGCCGAATCGAGGGCCGAGTCCCCTGTTTCCTCGTGCGTCTGAGATCCGAGACCCTCTGAAGGGTTCGCATACACAGTAAACTTGAATGACCTGCAATGATATGTTTTAAAAATTGTCTACAATTCGTACCGGGGATCCGTCGCTTTTTGTGGGTTGTGTTTTTTTTTCTTTAATCCCTGCTTTTAAAACCTAAACTTGTTTTATTGTAATTTTTTTATTTGTTTACGCTGGGATGGACGTACGATACGGTATGCGGCCTCCAGACTAGTTCGGTTTATGTGAAACTGCCCGCCTCACCTGCTTTTACCCCGGGTCTGTTTTTATTAGACGTTCCCCTTTTCGCGGGTTGCATTGGGGTGACGCAATCTCTAACTTATTTCAAAATGAACACTTCCAGAAAATAAAATTTAAAGCGGGGCCGGCCCTGTGCCAGGGGGGGTTAATGTGAGTGATCACTCCGATGTACGGAAAGGTCCTACCCTGCAGGAGACACTCCGGGGGGGGGGGGGGTTTAAACATTTTACCTATACACACGCTGGCGATATGGCTAGCTCTATGTATGGATCGATTTTTTAAACTGTACCCGAAGCAGACCTTGTCATCGATGCATCTGCAACCGGCAGGTCACTAAAACTGAAAAAAATTCATTTAAAAAAAAAAAAAATTAATTTTAAATATATGCAGAAAATATTGTAACATATCTGCATTTTTTTCCCTGTAGCCGCTGTGTGCGGAAAAGGTACTTTTCATATGCATTTTAGTCTGAATTATGCCTCCACTTTTAACTATTTCAGTTCCAGAGACTTTGAGCAAAAAAATAAACGCCTGAGTTCCTGGGTAAAGCACCAATTTCATGTCTGTGTCTCGACGAACCTCATACCGCGTTCTCCTCCTTCTCGTCAAACTTGAAACCATTTTATTTCCATTGCGTGTTTGTAACCTCCTCACCTTCGCTTACAGCTGCGCGTCATTAACCCCTCGTCGGGTCCGCAGCTACGAAGAGGTTAATAAGAATCAAGCTGGGGCGAGGTACGTCCGACGGGAGATTCTGTTTCATGACTGGGGGGTAGGGGGGGGTTATAATTTAATTGTCGCGAAGAATCTTTTTGTACGATAAATCTGAAAACACCGCAGGCGCCTCTTGAAAGCAATCATTTTTATATTATAAATCTATTTAATATTGTTTTGCGTTTTGTCGTTGATTAAATATTCTACTTTAATAAAAATGCAAGAAAAAAAAGCCTTTATTTTATGTTTCACTCAAATTATGTTGGTTTTAACAGACTTTTTCCAGTTTAAAGCTTAGATCGGGTACCCCATCCTGCCCCCCCCCCTACTGGCATTGTTATTATTGTTTTATGTAGACAGGACGTAAGAAGTACTATATAACATAACAATTTGACTTACAGAAACAACAGGTGAGGAGGGCCCTGCTCAGACGAGCTTACAATCTATACTCTTCATGGCAATGCTGGGCACGCAAAAGATTTCAAGGCAGAGCCAAAAACCCCATCCCAAAAAACATCGAAAGCCTCCTCTTTAGAGGCCTCGGTGGTCTCTTCCACCCTCTGAGACTAAAGACTATAAAGAGTTTCTCTTAAGGCCACCAAAGCCCATTTTATGGATATTACGTGCATTAATCTCAAGGTGCTCTAGGTGGCAGTAGAGAGCAGAGCACAAATTATTATTATTAAACTTTATAAAGCGACCACTCGTATGCGTTTACTTATCATATGATGGCTGGCGTGTCAGGTGAGCACGGCTGGCGTGTCAGGTGAGGAAGGCAGCCCCTGCGTGGCTCTGATTTACAGACTTGTTCCTTCTTTTGTTTGCTTTTGCATAAAATTTCTCATAACAGCCGGGTCCTTCCAGCCCTGGATCCTTTCTATGTTCCTATAAACATCTCAGATCCGTCAGGCTTTGCCATTGAATTGCAGGTTTTTTACCCCAATCTCAATACATAGGGGCGAATGGGCAGATTATTCGGGTGACATAGTCTGAAAGCAGAACCCCAGTATTTGGAGCGTTCCCCGGGGTATATCCCTGCTTTAACACAGGTGGCCGATTGCTATTTTCACCTAATCACCAGAGCTTTGATACTTCTATGTTACATATTATTTATATACTTTCACATTTGGATTTGGATTCTGTCGTTTAAATGGCTGATCAAATATCTAATGTAAACGGGAGCTCATTTTAGACGCGACGCACACGGAATCTCTGGCTTTCTCCCCGCAGCAGGAATACTCGTTATTTGTGTAAAACCCGTCGTGGTTCATCCAAGTTTCGAAAGCCCAGCAAACGTCGTAAGCAGTCAGAGAACGTCCCGATCTCCCAGCGCCGTCTTCTTTGGGGTCCGGAAAAAGCTCATATCCAAGAAAACGCGCGGTTTCTAAAATCAGCGTTCCTGGACGGGATCCGAGCCCCAAGTACTCATTTTGATCCCAAAAAGGCGGCCCCAAATGGCCCTTCTCTCTCATTTTTTCATTGGCGCGACCCCATAGCATTTCATGGGGGCGGTCTTCGCAAAACTTCACTTTCTTCAGCGTGGCGATCAGGTTTTCCACCAGCGACGGGCTGATTAGCGGAACGTTCCGGAACCTCTGCTGTTGTAAGAGATCCTCAGCGTTCTCCAGCAAGAGATCGTCTTTCTTATTCAGAGCGTCGTTCAGAATCCTGAGCGTCCTCTTTCTTGTTTTACTGAGTAAAGTAAACTTCTTGGGATGAGATCTGCAAAAGCAGAAAGAGAACAGCCTGAGAAACAACACAAGACGTCAACATGGGAATGGTGTGATGGCGCTGCATGTGATGTCATAATTAAAGCACATAAGACAAAAAAAATGTTGTTATAGAAATAATGTTAAATTGTGACTTTACAATGTCATGCACAGTGACATCATTTTTCAAGAAGGGCTGAGGTGTGCCCTGAAGAAAAAAATGGTGTAAAAAATACTCAAGCATGCGGGAAATGAATCCGAACAGGTTTTAGTAGATATATCTCAGCAGCCGAATTCCTAACCGGGGCCGGATGATGTGGCGGCCCCCGGCCCACCCAGGCCAGCGCCCGACAAATAACATAACGACGGCCATTAAGTTACCGATTTTCATTTTCAGAGGAAAAAATAAAGTGTTGAATCTGCAAAATGTTATTTGCTTAACAGGCTAGACGATTCAATGACTGTTTGGTCGCAAGTGGAACAGCACCTTTAAACCACATTTACTTAATCTTTATAATAATCTATTTATTCCTCAATTAAGAAAAAAATGACACTAATCTGTAAGATATTTGCACCAGAATTATATTTTTTTTGAAACAGCCAAGCGAGTTAACACATTTAATGAATTAAGTGAACTATTAGAAATATAAATACCTAAAGTAGTCGCCGGCCGTCTCCCCGCGGTCCTTGTGGTTTGTCGGCGTTTCCAAACCGGATAAGCATTCCGAGTCCCCTCGGATTAAATCTCCCGGCCAAGATTGTCTACCGGGATATTGGTAGGGGAAGGCAGAGTCGGTATCAATGACCGGTCCGGAGGAGATCGGGCCGACGTTGCCATCGGTGACGCTTTTGATCTCTTTGTCTCCTTCTAGGAACGTCACCTGCTGGAAGTCGTCGATCTCTCGCTCCGCCACGTCTTGGCCGAACGCCAGACACTTCACATCTTGGAGAAGCCACCGGTATTCCGGATTATGGAACAAGACGTCATCTTTGTTCTTCGGAACGTCCCTCAGGATCCCCGACTCAAGGAGATTTTCTGGGACCTCAGAAGTCTCTTGGTCCCGACTCATAGTTCCAAAGTCTGTTGGCTTCTTCCAGGCGGCTCCCGTATATTTATGCTATATATATACATACAGAATATAGAAAGTTTCACTTTTGCTTCCCAGTAGGGGTGTGGATTTTCTGAAACCTAATTAACTCGTTTTCTTCCTTGTTTGGGCTGCCCGCAAGCCCTTCCGTCCCTGCTCTGTGTCCCCGTCCCCTATATCCACCTCTATCTCGGCGAATTCCACCCAATATTCCCTGTTTTACTTCATCTGTTGGCCAAATGTTTACGTATCTTTACATTAAACCATAAGGCAGACCACAAACAAAGCAGATCTTCTGGATTTGTTATTTCTGGTTGAACTTTGGTGGCCATTTATCTGCTTGAGTCATTTTATGGAAGCCTTATCGGCAGAGCATCTCCTCTCGCCTTAACCCCTTCATGACAAAGCTTGAACATGTACAGTATCACCATGCATTGTTTTTAATGGGTTTAAGGACAAGCCATCATCCTTAAGGGGGGGGGGATATGTTTCACGAAGCCCGGGGTAGGTTTTCAGGACAGTTAGTAATTGCACCGGAATCAAATCTATACTTTTGTCATTGTTTCCTTCTCTTAAATACGACTATGACAGACAAATAATGATAATTCCAGCAAAAACTGGTTCACTTCATGTTTAAGAAAACGCCGGGTCCCCAAATGGTGCTTTTTACTGGAATTTTGTCATGGCTGGGGGCAGATGGGGGCAAAAAGCAACCTGCCAGCTGCCTGGGTCTTTCATTTCGATTCACGGGCCATTGTGTTACAGTCAGTTGCTCTTTATGTGTCTTTCATTAGACAGAGTCTGGCTGGGTGGTTAAGACTGAGCCATTCTATTGTTCCCACAGGCAGTATGAGGAGGAGTCGGGGTGTTTAGTAGATACATCGGGTGCTGAGAACCCGGCCCGTGAGCTTGCCATCTAGCCTTAGGGTACTTTTACACCTGGGTTTAAGGGCCCCACTTGTGAGGTCATGGGGGGACAAAAACTCCAACCATCCAAATTAAATAAATAAATAATAGAATATTTTCCCCCCGATGCTAGTAATAACCAGAAATCGGTGGGATCTCCCCCATAACGACAGGATAGGCCACAAGCGTCAGTAAAGGTGTCACCAGCGCTGGCCACGTGCCTGATTTGCCAGTCCGGGTTTGATGGGTTGTAGAAATAAGTTATTACAAAGTGTAAAGTTTTACCTGCGAATCCCACCCGGGATTTTTTACATTATTTGAATAAATTCTCCACGTAGAGTTTCGCTTCTCGAAATGATTTAAGGACGAAGACAACGGCATCAATCGTAAAACATATTATCAGCCACTTTGAAATATAAAGACCCCTTTAAAAACAGTTTGGGTTGTGGGGGGAAAAAAAACGGAACAGAATAAAGAACGGGATGCGGATTTACAATCATAATTTATTCGGCTGCTATAAATTAAAATAAGACAGAAGCTGGAGCTCCGGCTCTCATTCATCCTCCAGAAGCGCGAGGAAGCGGCGCGTTTCTTACATATCAATAACAGAAAGTCACAGATTCACGGGAGGCGTCTTTGTAATCGGACCCTCGTCTTGGACGGTCCGGGGCTGCCGGTCAGAGCCCATCGAGCGCCGCGTGCGGAAACTTTACTAACCCTGGGTGGCTGTGATCAGCCGGAGGCTGCAGGTCACAAGAGGGTGGCTAGTTTATGGTCCCTGGGCTATTAGCCTCTGTTTTTAACTCCTTTAAACCTCAATCAGCCCTACTAGATCAGAACTCCCATCATCCTCATCCAGAACCATCCGGAAGCTCATAGTTACTTTCCTCGCCACACCCTAGGGGCTGGATGAAGGAGGACAGCGGTTCAGATAAAATCCAAACTAAAAGAGCTACAGATTGACAGCACAACGTGCTGCGGTACGGCTGGCTTAGGATGATAGGTGAGCAACGAGAGGCTGAGCAGCCCTGGCGAGTATCTCACATAGAACAGAAGAATTACCAAGATTGTATCCTTAAACCGCGGCTCCTCTGTTTATGTTCCAAACGGATATGCAATAAATGATCTAAACAGTAAAATAGTAATAAATATAACGTTAATATACATGGCGAGCCATCATTCTAATTAAAACGCAAACCTGCATGGATTACTTCTATAAATACAATAAGCCGGAGTCCTGAGTAGATATGGGCATATCTGCCGGTAACAGTCCGTTCCGGTCTATCCTTTGCCCTATCCGGTCGGCTGAGGGTCATGGGAATAGTCATTCAAACACCACCTAGCATTTGCTCGTTCTTGTCCAAACGAGAAAGGTGATAAATACTAACAAATCCCATTGACAGCAAAATATTAATACAAAGCTTAGGCTGCACAGCGGATCCAAGCACCTGTGCCACCCTATTGCTGAACTACAAATCCCATGACGCTCAGCCCAGCTGCGGACTTCACAGTTCAACAGTCGGGTTGCTAATGTTGACACATAGTAGATACATTTGATTTCTTTTCCAATCGCAAACTTAATTTCATTCACTTACATATACGCATCGGGCAATGCCACAAACACACAAAACGACCCCAATTCAGAGCGGCCCTCGGGGGAAACTTCATCAGAAAGACTAATATGTAACTGGCAGTGAAGATCTGCTTGATTTCTTAGCTATATGGATAACTTGATTACTTTTTTATTATATAGAAATCTAGGTTATAAAATGCCTCTCTTTTTGCGAATGGCCCTTTGTGTATCTCTGAGCCATGAGCTATGATTAGGGGCACAAACTCTAAACGGTGCACCATCCGGGAAGGTGCACGGCGATTTGAAATGGTTAAGTCTCCTTTAAAACCCGGGCTTCGTGAATAGACAGTTTGGAAGCCATTCTCCGCAAGAACTTAAGCTTTACAGATGACCTGGTCCTAGTGTTCAGCCCTTAATATAACATTTTCTTGGAAAGGGACGGAGAGATCACGTGACTTTCCCTAAAAGCTGCTTCTTGTCAGGAATGGCTCATTGTGAACGCGCTCTATAGTTTTTAACCCCCCCCCCCGGCGTGATTATTAGTAAATGGCGGAACCTGGCAGGAGCCGACCAGCCCTCAAATATACATCACTGAGTGTTTCTTTGGTAACCTATAGCAAACCACCGGGTGAAACCGTCCATGCGCGGATAGCCTGGTGTCCCGAAGAACAAATCGGCTGTATGTTAATCACGGCGGCTTCATCCGATTGGTTGGTCTGATGTTCGATGTTCCCCGTCGTGCCGTGTAATCGCCCCAAACTGTAAACTGCCCCGCTAGGACACGGTGCAAGTGGTCTGTTTGACATCACGGTTTTGGCCCTGAACATAAAATAAAAACATATCTGTAGTCTCGCGTTTCAGACATTTTCTAGAACACATACGAACACTCAAGGAATAAAGTGATTAGACCTGGTTTAATGCCCCCCCAATGTGTAGCTATAACTCCCAACACCCTTGGGCAGCAGTTGGTTCCACCGCTTGCAGTCAAACCATCGCTTTAAAAATCAAACGCCTGGAATACATTAATCTGCGGAACGTTTCAAGGACAATTTGCTTTTTTTTTTTAGTTTATTTTAAATAAATCTAGATCATACCTTCCAAGTGTCCCTTTTAGCATAATCCTCTACACCCCTTTCCTTCTCTACAGTCCCTTTCTCTTGCCGTCCTCCGCCAGGAGCTTTGTGTGATGAGAGAGGATGAAGTGAATGCGTGTAGGATTGGGAATTTTATTGGGTTACATTTAGCAGAAGAATAAAAAAAGGAATAGGAAAAAGTAGAGGATTAAAATGGATATTAATTTGAGCGCAAAATTTAGAGTAACAATAATGTCTCTTTTCGGCATCATAGAGGCGGAGGCTGTTTTTCCCCCCCAAGTAAAAGACCCTAGAGATGCAGCAGCTTAAGCAATAGGATATGGCGTTTGTTTTCTGTTCTGTTTACACCGAGGACAGCTTTGGAATCTTTTCATTTATAATCACGCCCGGGAAGGCAGTCTTTGACCTGCACCCAGTCCCTTCTCTGGCTCGTCCCATTCACGGTACCCCCGAGATGGCGCAAGGGGTTCCCAGTGTGCTTATAACCTGGCCGTATCGGCGACATATGCCTCAGCGGACTCACCGCCTGCTGCCTCCTGTATTCCTCCTCGCTGGCAGCCAGCGCTCGAGCTAAAGCCAAGTCTTCATCCTCCTGAGAGCTGGGAACGATATAAGGGGGGGGGGGGGATGAAAACTATAGGATGAAAGTCGACCTCCGCCATTTATTAGTCTCTTAGAAACGTTTACCATTGAAGGAGACATTTTCGTAATTATTACACCTAATGTTAGTATTATTATTCTCCAGAAAAAAAAAAACATTCGTAGTCTGTATGTTGATTCAAACTGTTGTAAAGCGTGAATCAACGTACAGAAAATTCTCCGGCAATTTAGGAAACAGATGGTATTTTTCCTGAAGTTTTGGTTGAAACCGGCAGTTTTTCAAAATGCATTTTTAGCAAGAATTCAAATCCAAACGGAGTCGGGGTTTTTACCGGTCCTGCTGGCTCGCGTTCGTTGCGGATTCTGCAAGAGACATTTCCAGGGCTCTCTGGAGAGCTTCTTCTTCTGTCTAAGAGAACGGACAAAACGAGATCGGTCACGTTAAAGGACCTGCGAGGAAGACGTGCAAGGATCTGCCGTAGGA
>VKOC01000271.1:7132-71816 GCA_009364415.1 Spea multiplicata
ACTGTATACAGTAATATAACCCCCGCACTGTATACAGTAATATAACACCCAGCGCTGTATACAGTAATGTCTTAACAAAAACCCGGTTTTATCTCATTTTGTCCCAATAAACCCCCTTTATCTGCAGACCTGGAGCAGCCGTTGCTGTCAGTCATGTGATATTTTGCGTGACTTTCCCGGCTCAAACACCACACTGAGCTGATGCTTTATGGCAATGCTAATGAAGTCCGTCCCGCCATAGACTTTCATAGTCAGAGAGTCCGGCTGGATTATATTAAGACAGCCATTCTATTGACCCCCACAGGCAGTATAAGAAGTCGGGGGGGGTTAGTAGATTGGGGATCAGATAACAGAGCGAGAATCATACAAATGGCTTCAGAGAATTCCCTCGCTCTCCGCAGCCTGCATCTGATGCTTGTAATACGGACAAAACAGGGCTTGGCCGGGCGCGCCAGCACTCAACGCTTATTAAATATGAAAACAACAAGGGAAAAAGGTTAATGGCGTTAAAACGTTCATTAGTAACAGACTGTCTCGCAGACATTAGCTAAAAGCCGGCAGCTCGTTAGAAAGCTTTATAATCCCAGAGAATTAGGAACGTCTCATATTGCGGGTTTGAGCTTTTAGTTTTCCTTTATTCTGCGTTTATTAGCTGGCGTTAGGCTCAGTACGGAACCCGTGAGGTTTAAACGCTCCGAAGATGTGTTGATTCAATAAAGGCCGTCACTCAATCGCTGCTTCGGCCGCGGTAATTACCGGAAAACACAACATCTTAACCATCCCAGCTTTACAAAACATGCAGTCGCCGTTCTACCGATGTTCCCATACTAGAGATCCTGTCTTCGTTTTAAGTAACAAAGCAAGCTTTTAAAGGGAATAATCAGCCGATGATTGATTGAGCCGCATTAAACTATGCATCATACAGGGCAAACCAAGCTCTTAATACATCAAAGATCAAAGTGTCACCAGGGTTGGACCTTTATAGTCTAAGCCCAAATCCTTCATTTTTAACACTGTGAGCCCCTGACACGGACAGGGTTAATCTCATATCATACATCACTTCAAATGGGCAGACGTCTTATCTTGAGACATCAAGATACACACACACACACACATATATATATATATATATATATATATATATATATATATATATATATAATATATATATCCTCTAGATTGTAAACTCTTCTGGCGCAAGGGGCCCTCCTCACCTGTTGTCTCACTGTAGAGTCAAATTGTTATTTATATACTACTTGTTATGTCGGCACCCATTGTACAGTCGCTATGGAAATTTGATTGTGCTATATAAACAATAAATAATAATAATATATATTATATATCTGACAGGCGCCGGCCGTGTAAAGCGCCCCCTGGTGGCAGTCGGCGTTACCTATGGTGTCCTGCAGGTCCAGGAGCTCGTTGTGCTGCAGGTCCAGGTTGGTGATTTGGGTGCAGTTCCCGATCTCTTTCGGAAGGTGCTCCAGCTGATTGTGAGCCACGTCCAACGTGATGAGGTTACACAATTCACCTGGAGAGACAGAGAACGCGGAAATTAACCCAAAACTGCGCGGCCTCGGCGGGGCGTTCCCGGGACGGCGACATATTTGAGGTTATTATGGTTTCGGTCTGTTTTGCCTCAGACGTCAGCACTCATAATAAGAAGCAGGACGTCTGAGAAATACACTCGCTAGACACGTTTTAATGACTGAGAGAAAAAAAAAATATCATTTTAAAATAATTTTTTTAAAAAAATGGCAAAAACAGCCCGACATGGCTCTCCATTAAAGTCACTTCTCACTGCTAAAGGTTAAAAGACAGAATTCTTTAGGTTTTTAAGGACAAAAAAAATATTTATTACTAATATTATTTCAGATATCACTGACCGGCGCTCCTATCCATCTTCCGATAAAGAAATACGACATAATAAATTAATGAACACCAATAACCGTGGTAAGGCCTGATCAGCTGGCGGACAGCAATCCGCCCACCCTATATATACCAACGCGATATCCCCCCCTATACACACGCGATTCCCCCTAGTACACAACGCGATATCCCCTATACAGACACGCGATATCCCCTATAACACATACGCAATATCCCGCCTATCCACGAGATACACGCGATATCCCCCTATACACACAGCGATAAGATCCCCCTAATACACACGCGATATCCCGCCTATAACACACGACGATAATCCCTGCCTATACACACGCGATATCCCCTATAAACAACGCGATAGTCCCCCTATAAACACACAGCGATAGTCGCCCTAATACACACTGCGATATGCCCCTATAACACACACGAATATCAGCCTATACACACAACACGATATCCCCCTAGTACACAACACGATATCCCCCTATAACACACGAGATATCTCCCATATACACCACGATATCCCTATACACACACGATATCCCCCTATACACACACGATATCCCCCTATACGCACGGATCTACGGATTTGGGTCGATACTCGGATCTACAACGAGCCGCATTTTATTTCAGGGTTAGAATCCGACTTTTAAAGCCGAGCGGCCGATGAACGTCTGACGCGAACATCATTTAAAACAATATATATTCTATACGCAGGAACCAGAGTCTGTCGGACTTTTGCGCACAGTTTCCATGGTGATAAACGATACACATTTCTCATTTTAATGACATGGAACGCATTCTGTCAGAATCTCAGAACATTAAAACGGAATTTGATGTCAAACAAACATCGGGCCTTTCTTGCAAACCAATTATCCCTGGGCCTTGGTCTTGTCTTCAGAAGCCATATCCTTATTCTATGCATGGTTAATACCCTCACTGTATTACCCTCTACCCAGTCTGCTGGGAGGCATCCACTTATCTACCCCCCTCTCAGTATCGGATCCTCTAGTGTTAGATTCCGGTCTCTTGTGGTAACTTTTCTCCTCCTTTGAAATAAATTCCCTCCTGCACTGTATTAACGCTTCTATGTTTTTAAACGTCTCTCTTCTCTCCCCCAAGCCGGACGTTTGGAGTCTTTCCTGATCATTTTTTATCTTGCAAACCGTTCCTCTTCTAATCGTACCCCAGAAAGTATATATCCTTCAGGAGATGGGGTCTCCAGAATGGTCTCCACTACTCCAGATGAGGTCTGTAAAGCCAGGACCCCCTCCCTCCCTCTACCTGCTGTTAATGCCCCGGCTACACAAGCAGGTCCCTCATCGGTAGGGAAAGGGTTAAATATTACAGGACGCAATCATCGGGAACGTGTCTGTCCGTCTGTCTGCTTCCGACCTCGATAGCAAAAACGGCTTAAACGTCCTAAACTTTATAAAGAAAAGTCCGGAATGATGATTTAGTCGGAGACCCAAACCACGATCGCCTAGCAGCGGGTGACCGACGAGCCAGACCACAATATCTGCATCACGCCCAGGATCGGGATGCGAATCGTGTTTATTCTGCGCGAGTTTGGCGATAATAGAGGATCGTTTTCTAGTGAAATATTCTAGTGAAGTTTGCCGTTTAGAATCCGCCCTGCAGGCGAGGCTACAAAGCTGTGTTAGAATAGCGAAGGGCCACCTCCTGCGCGGGGGCCACAAACAGAACATCTATCCCACGTGAGACAAAACCCAGAATTCCAAACATTTCTGGAATTAAATAAAAGCAGAAATGTTTGAAAATATAATTCATGTAAAAATAATAAAAAATAAAATAAACCCGAAAGAGAGAATCCGAAAAGAATTCTCATCCTGAACCAAGAAAGCCAAGGCTCCGGCCGGAGGTCGGCCCCGCGGAACGGAAAGCGGTCTCGTCTTTAAGCGGAGCCGTCTCCGGGCGAGCGTCGTCTCTCCGGCTCTCTCGACGGAATTGCCACTTTCCCAGCATTCAGTGCCGCACTGGAGATGCTTTATTTAATGAACCCCCTAAGCACTATTATATCGGGTGAATTCATACACAAAGAAGTAAAAAGTACACTGAAAAACTCATTCTGTTTTAACCAACACGGCCTAAAAACCCCAAATAAGCTAAATTCCTGGTAATTAAGCAAAAAGAAAATAAATATATGGCCCGTTATGCTGTAAAGCTAAATATCCAGATGTTATTGCTGTTAATAAACTGTTAATAAACCGAGGAAGCGTCATTAAGTTTTCCTTTCAATAAAGCTATACAGTGGGGGGGGGGACACTTTTCTTGATATAGAAAATTATCCATTTTACAAAAAGTTTGCGGTTTGACGTCAGCGGCCGCTTGCAGCACAAAAGTGAAACTAAACGGCGCGGGTCAGCTTTTGCCTGTTGAGGAATTGATTTCTAATCCGCTTCCCGCAAGAATTCAATCCTCTACATCACAATCGGGATTCACGGCCAGCGTCATTCTAACAGAGCAGGGGCGTCCAACCTGCGGCCCTCCAGCTGCTGCAGGACTACATCTCCCATACTGCTCAGCCAGCCCCTTAGCTGAAAGAGCATTGTGGGAGATGTAGTCCTGCAGCAGCTGGAAGGCAGCAGATTGGACGCCCCTGGCAGAGGGAGACTTCAGCCATCATGATGTCATTTTATACTGATGACAGCTGGGGGTCCCTTTAAATTTACAACAAATAATGGGTTATATACTGGGGGTTCTCTTAATGTTTGCCCCAATTTTTTTTTTATACCCTCCTAAAAACATAGCATTTTCTGTAGAATTGTCTCACTTTTCCTGAAAACTATAAGCGCTGAAAACGCTTCTGTACTAAAGTGGACTCATCACCTAAATCCCATACGTCACCAATCTATACATTAAACCCGTGTAATGGTGTATACAGGATCAAATGATGAACACATACGCACTAGAAACGCCTCGTATGTCTATATCATGAGAGCAGCAGGATTAGTTAGTATACGCACTTTAGGTGGTATAGATTGTACGGAGAGCCCCGGGCCCTCAGAAGGGAGCAGCAACGCAGGTAAGACCTCCACTCACCGATCTCCGCGGGCAGCTGCTTGATCTTGTTCTCTCGGATGCTCAGCATCGTCAGCTTGGACAGAGTTTTGATGTCCTTCTCCACAGACGTGAGGCGATTGAACCGTAAGAAGAGCGTGGTCAGGGAGCTCAGCCTGTAAACCACCGGAGGGATCTCCCTCAGTTTGTTGTGTCGCAAGTCAAGCATGCGCAGCTTCTTCAAGTTGTCCAGGGACTCGGGCAGGCTGGTCAGGGAGTTCTCGCTCAGCGCCAGCGTCACCAGGTTGACGAGGCTGCCCACCTCGGCCGGCAGCGACTGCAGCTTGTTGCTGTATAAATAGAGTTCCGTGAGCTGCGTCAGCTCCTTGATGGAAGCCGGCAGAAGGTGAATGGACTTCTTGGCCAAGTCCAGGCGCGTGGAGTTCTCCTCCCGACATTTATTCAGTTCCTTTATCACTTCTGCGTTGCTGGCCTTCTTACGCATGCCGGGTGCGGGGTTCGGACGTTTAATCGTGTTATCCACGGAAAAAGCCACCCCGGGCTGAGCCCCGCCGCCATCTTTCTTTCCTTCTTTGGATTCTTTAACTTTGGTCTTGAGGTCCTTATCCTTGGTCTCTTTCACGAGACCACCGCCAGCTTTAGGGTCCTTGGACGTGGCCGTCACCTTGGCTTCTTTCTCCTTGGGGTCCTTCTCCTTTCCGACGTTGGCGCTCATGGTTACAGAACGGAGGGCAGGCACCTCATGAAACGAGTCTGAATTAACGCGGCGAATGCGGTCTGTCTCCGAAACGTGTGAGTGTCGACTCGCGCTCCCGCATGCTACATACTGGTCTGCGAGGACTCAACCTACAGAATCAAGCAGTCAGTCGCGTTGTCCAGAGTCCCTCATTGGGGTATCTAGGGGTTAAAAATAAAAAAAGTTAAAACAATGACATTATTTCACACAAGCCCTATATTAAAGAAAATCAGAGAATCTGTAAAAAAAAAAAAACATTTATCCCAAGAAAACCAGGATTTGTTATTTTTTTCTTCTTTAGCATAAACCTCAGCGCTGACTATTTATAAGACAGATTTGGGTAACCGAGTAACCCGGCACGGCATCGCATTCAAACAGAAGAGCTCAAACAGTGAGAACAAATGTGGGGGTGCTTGGATTTTGGGGAGACGGTCCCCGTATCTCTGATTTACTTCAGAGAGTAAGAGGAAGGGGAATAAATTACTATACGGTTCCTTATCGGATAACCCCCAGCGCATTACACGGCAACAACCCCCCCTCCTCAGCGCATTACACGGCAACAACCTCCCAGTGCCGTATACCGATATAACCCAAATTCATTTTCTTCTGATTAACTCCCCTTATCTGCAGACCTGGAGGCCGCCATTATTATCAGTCATGTGACTTTCCCGGCTCAAACACCATACTGAGCTGATGCTTTATGGCGATGCCAATGAAGTCCGTTCCTCCGTAGACTCTCATTAGTCAGAGTGCGTTTAGGTTAAGGCCGAGCCATTCTAATGCTTTCACGCAGGCAGTACAATAAAGGCATGAGGGAGTTTTTCTGGCAAATGATAATTATTTTGTTTTTTCCTTAGTATCGGACAATCAGTAAAGAAGCCGGGCCAGAGCGCGCCTTTAAGGGGTAATCTCACTCAATCTCGGTACCCCGTTACACCTGTCCCCGGTTCCTCATACAGCACTCCAGAGGAACTATTTCTGGAGCCGCCACTTTTAGCTTGAACTTTGAATTCCATCACAGAGGCGATAATAAGAAAACCCACTGCCTCCCCAGAACTAAAACCGGCCGCAGCGTAAGGAATAGAATGGGACTGGAAACCGGCCCCGGTGCTTTAACGACGAGCGTTCTCGGGCTTTAGAGTATCGGCTGCATCGCCACACGAACGCCGATCAAAGTGTTGCCAACGAGCCTAGATCACCGTCTCCTACCACCGGTCCCCGTCTCTCCTGAGGAGCGGCAAATGAGAACCTAAAGACGAGGCTCTCAAACGCCTTGTTCATTAGGTTCAGGACAGCGTCTTGGTGCATCGGGTTCGCTCTGAAGCACCGGCACATCGGACGTGGGGGCCATTTGTAATCACTATAAGTGATTTTTTCACCTTTTGAAACGGGGGTGAGATTTCCCCGAAGGATACGCTCGGGCATGCAAAGTGTTAATATCCCTGATCCCCGCTCGGCGTTCTCAGCCCGCAGTCAGGTTCTGCTCCAAAATCAGAAGGCGCTGCGAAGTCAGCCAAGTCTGGAGAGCGACGTCGGGAGGACGGAGAGAGAGAAAAGCCTAATTTGGAAGGCAGGGGAGCCGTGCGTCCTGCGGCAGATACACCGGCGCTCCACGCCAACTCATTTATTATCATTTAAAACGGGATGATGGGGAGGGGGTCTCTCGGTGTCCACCGGCGCGAGATGGCTTTTGGCAGACAGGGCGGCTCGTCTCGAAAACACCGTACAAGGAATACGGAGCCGGCTTTGTTTTAACCAAACGGCGTCATTTTAATGGCCCGAGAATACTTATTATATGACCGTAATATCCGACCGGTACCCGACGGCACAATCCTTATGAGCTTCGGTCCCAACAATAAGAAAGCTGCCTGTTAACGACGATCGAGTCTTCGTCCCTGGTTGAGTACAACGCGGCAGTTTGTGGCATAAACAGCATCTTAAATTTCCTACCCTGCAGTCCTTTATCTCATCCACCCGCACAACATACGACACCAGCTCGCTCCAAACCCAACGCTAACTAGAGTGGGGAGGAATAATCACGCCTATGCCGAGAACAAGAAGACGGCTGCCCCGTGGTACAGACATAAGAGGAGTTTCTAATCTGTGTGGACGGCTTATTTTAATCCGTCGCAGAAAGTCGATTTTACGAACTGAAAAATGCAGGCATTCGGAAAAATGACAGAATTAAAATATTTAAAAGAAAAAAAAATGTAAATAACGCAACGCGGGGAATTCACGTTATTTCTCTCGTTTCCAGGGTTATAAACGTTTACTTCGCTTACTAAACACTTCACTTTCTGCTAGTGAGGAAAGCAAAAGAGGAACCACGTCTAAAACTCTACAGGGGAAGTTAATAGCGAGCGCACACTGGAGCACTGTGGAGATTTGGGGGGCCAGGAGGTTAAAGTCAGTAATATTCCTTTACTAGAGACCCCCCCATCAGATGCACTTTAATGCAGATGATAGCTTAGGGGTCCCTTTAAATTTCAGTGTGGCAATCGTTCCTCAGAACCACCCCCCATGTTATTTGCTCCTCCCCCATAGCCAAAGCCATTTTCCGTGCGGGAGATGTGATTGGCCGACACGTGGCATACCTACCACCAGTCAGCTTGGCGTACCCACCGTTCATTTCAAGTAGCCAATCAGTGATGGGACACAGAGGAAGTGTTCTGTTGCAGCTATGGAGCTGCAGCTTCTACCGAGTTTTTCTCCTAGGTTTCATTTACTCACCAAGTACTTTAAGATGCCTTCTTCATGGAATATTCTGCCCGAGACGCTGGGGGGGTCCCTTTAAGACAACGTCCCAGGTTTTATTTTCCCGAATATTCAGAGCAATTATCTGCACAAGAATATTTTGCTGTTAAGACACCCAAAGCTTGCAACCTAGCGCTGAACGCCGACATAAAGTGCTTTTAAGACACCTCTCCCCCCGTCCTCCTCTGAGAAGAGACCCGGCCCGAATCTCCCCCCCCCCCCCCCGACGCCGGACGGAAACGCTCAAAGCGTCGAGACCACCTGCGATCCCCTTCCCTCGAGAGGCTGCGGCCCTGGGATAACGCGTTCCAGCCTGAACGTTTCAATAAAGAACAAAAGAATTCAGGTTTTATAAACAGTAAAAATCCTTATAAATGAATGACATCACACGCCGAGGACGCACCCAATGTGCACGCGCTCCGTACGGGGGCTTCTTTTTCCACCATGACAATGGGGGGCTTGGGCATAATTATTAAATTATACTCATGTTTTGGAGACAATATTATAAGGGGGGGGAGGAACAGCACCGCAAAAAGAAAACCGTACAGCTGCGCATGACAAGCACACCGCGTCCGGTTCACTTTTTACATCTAAGAAAGTTTTCCTCTGAATTCCCTTTCGTTCAACAACCCCCCCCCCCCCCCCGCAGGATTCCCACCTCTGCCTTTAAACTCTGCAGTCTCCGCGCTGAAACCGGAACAGGACTCGGCAGACTTAAAGCACAACGGGGCCGGGGGGCCAAACACAGAGCTGTGAAAAGCTTTATTCGGCCACAGACAATCGCCGGCGATACACTCGGTGCTGTACGGTCCTGCCGGCGCCGTTTATATAAAGGATTTATTCCAGCCAAGGCGTTTTGGCAAGAACTCGCTACAGAGTGCACACAGCAACACAGTAACAATGTCACCAACCTAAAGCATTACTATGTATCTGTTATGATTGACAGTCCCCAGGTAGCCACGGCTGCTACATTGTCAGCCATTTATCAGTTCAAAAGCCATTTTTTGTGTACTTCATGAGACATTCTGTTTTAAAAGACTTCACATGCGCTTACTTGATCCACGTGCAGAGAAGTATAGACACGCTTCACCTTGGGAACAAGATCAGATGAACTCAATATTTATGACTTATTAATAATATTAACTATTATTATTATTAATACCGGGACGGGTACCCGCCAGGACGCCGTTGGGACATTTCCACGGCCGTTATTCAGCGATAAGGGTTATGGGGGGGATCTGGAAGCAGATCTGCGAATAATAAATCCCAGACCAAAGAGGCGACGGTAATTGGCGGATATCGTAAGACACTATTATCCGACGCGACTTATCTGGCCAAAAAAAGAAATCAATTCATATTAAATTCCTTCGCTTCTGATATCAACGCCATTTAACTCCAACATGTATTTTGCGCGTAATGGCATTTGTACATCGAGGCTATTATTTAGGAGACCGGCGGCATCGACCGGCGGAGGACGCATCTGGTGGTCTTGCCTACGGCAGAGACTCCCACGGCACTTGGCACGCAAACTTTAACCCTCTGTGTGCCAGAGGGGGTAGCGGCATGTTGCACGATATGCCTCGTCGCGATGGATCTTGTAGGGTTAAGGTGCCTCGGTACGCGAAAAGATGCAATAGGTTCTGCAATAGTGATTTTACCTCAATCTTGTTATGGGGAGCGGGGGGGGGGCCCTATTCACTATCCATAACTACTAATTACTTAAAGGGACGCTCCAGGAGTCTCCTGAGCACATGGATTGTTCAGAAGGAAGATAAAATATTAATTTAAAAAAAATGTACTTAGGGAGAAGCTGCCAATCAGTGGAAGGATAATGCTATGTGCACACATGGGGGTCTCATTAGACGTGCCCCCTCCAGAGCATTTGCTGAGCCAGCGTGGGAGCTGATTGGTGGCCAGTATATCATGCGCACGGGGCTGTGTTCGCCAAACAAATCTCCACTGTGGAAAATAGTTTGGGGGTGCAAGGGTACATAGGGGACACTATAGAAACCCCGCCACTATGCAAACAGCGCTGGTGACGGGTAAACGCAGAGCGGGCGAGCGCTGGTGACGGGTACACGCAGAGCGGGCGAGCGCTGGTGACGGGTACACGCAGAGCGGGCGAGCTCTGGTGACGGGTACACGGAGAGCGGGCGAGCTCTGGTGACGGGTACACGGAGAGCGGGCGAGCGCTGGTGACGGGTACACGGAGAGCGGGCGAGCGCTGGTGACGGGTACACGGAGAGCGGGCGAGCGCTGGTGACTGGTACACGGAGAGCGGGTGGGCTGTGCACCCCGCAGTCAGTGGCAGCAGAAACGCTAAAAACATTGAACGAGAATATGGGTGAATATTTCACAATTCTGCAAAAATAAGTCACAGATATCACAGATAAGCGAGCGCTGATTGAAACTTCTCGCCGTAAGTGGTTTCCTGCACTTGGTTAAAGTTCTGAAGCAGAAACGTCTCGTTGCGGCCGCCTCTTTCTTAGAAAAGAGATGCTTCCTGCGTAGAAACGTAAAGCACGAGACGGGCCGGGGGCCGGAGAGACAGATTTTATCATCAGTCTTAAAAACTACTGTGGTGTAAAACTCTTTAATGCATTTCATTCTATTTACATAGCACTGTCATATTCTGCAGAGCTGTACAAGATAGCAGCGCATCCACAGAAATCGGGCAAATGAGCTTACAATCTAGATGGAGTCGAGGAGTACAAGAGCCAAAAGACACAAGCCCAGACCTGCAGTAACAGACAACTCACGGAGCAGAAAGAGAATCGATTGCTACTGGCAGCAAAAGGGTTAACATGAGCAGGGCATTAACCCCTTGGCAGAAAGGTTTAGCAGTGCTGTGCAGCTTGTAAAAGTTTTTGGCGCTACCTACACTTCCCGAGTCACGGATTGTCTCTGGGTTTGTGTGCACGGCTCTGCCACTGGCCAGTAACTAGTGGGCCACATTAAACAGACACTCGGTAGCCCGGGACCATATAACGGGGAATCCTCCAGCTGCCATTGGTTGGCATGCTAGGGCTATAACTCCGTATTGTGCTTCACTCCATACCCGGGCACACTCACTCCAACTCAGTATTGTGCCTCACTCCATACTCGGGCACACTCACTCCAACTCAGTATTGTGCCTCACTCCATACCCGGGCACACTCACTCCAACTCGGCATTGACAGACGTTATCCGTGGGGACATAATCTTCCCGTTCTACAAAACTCCTTCAGTATTTTCATCTCACAATCTACCGAATAACATCAACGGGCCAAATTCTTTAAATGCCTCATTAAATCACTCCGCAGGCCCAAGTTCCAGCCACCTCCACCCATTCCGAGCTCATTAACCCTTCACACCCCCTGCACCCCCCCCCACACTATTGTCTTACATTCCTTGTTTCACTTGAACCAACAATCCGAGGCTTCCTTCCCTGCGAAAAGCGAGCAGACACTCAGCGCTCACGTCGAGTTGTTTGTAAGAGCCGCACACGCCTGGAAACGTGCTACGGCAGCTCGGCGGCTTCGCCTTTCCCGGGGTCCGCGAAGCCAGCAGGAAAGGCGTGCGAGGATTCCGACAGACAGACGGCTGCTGCTTGTAACGGACGATGCTTTCTGCGGCATAATCCTTCAGAACTGGAACGCAGCCCCCCCCAGAGCCCAACACGCTTTACCTTCACAGCGTCGGCATTTAAAGGGTTACAGCGAGAAAGATTCAATGCAAAACGCTACGTTTTTCGATCGCTAATCCTTACTGAGTTGTGACAAAATGCTTTAGAAAAAAAAAATACACAAAATAAATCCACTTGCGTTTAAACATCTGGATGTCCCGCAGGACGGCCAAGAAACTCATCACGATTGTTTATAATCCCGAGTATCGGAGGATTAGGAGATTAAAGACAAAAAAAAAATGCCCTTTGACAGCAGACGAAATCCAAAAATCCAAATGGAATTTCCAGTCGCTCGTTTGTTCCCAGATTAATAACATTTATTATAAAACACTTCTGGATAAAAGCAAGGAATTTATCATCGGAAATAAATGTTAGAGACATACGAAAAGATCCCGGGGCGGAATAAGGGCTTTCTATTATATTCTGTGTAGGTCGGCAGCTCCTCGAGGAGACACTTTTGTCTTCACAGATGGGAGGATTCAGATGCAATAAATCCGGTATAATGCGCCAACGCGCTCGTTCACCGGGCAATTTACAGTAAATCCAACCAAATACACGGCTGCGTTCCGGTATCAGTAACACGCGGCCAGCACAGAACACGCTCATTAAGTCATGTTACTACAATCATAGTTTGAGCCAAATTATACAAAGGCATGAGGCCTAAATACCAGTATATATATAAATATATTATACATATGGATTTACAGCCATGTGGACAATGCACAACGAAAAAACATGTTTCTAAGACAAAGGAATGCTTTTCTTGTTAATGTCCAATTCATTTTTCAATCAAGTTGTGTAAAAAAAAAATAAATAAATAAACTTCCAAAGAAATAGTTGTTCCCCAAAATATCCAATAAAATAATTTGATAAAAAAAATTAAATTTTTTAAATTTCTAAACAACGTTACTGACTTTTTTTTTGTAAATTAAGGTTTTCAAATAATGTTTGCGATACAACCATCAAGATCCAATAAAATTATTATTAATTCTTTTATTTATATAGCGCCAACAATGGACGCAGCGCTTCATAAAATACATACATTGAAGAGGTCGAGATGAGGATTGACAGACCGAGACAAACCGATACCAGCGGCGCACTTTGGAAGCCGGGTCTCAAGGCCATTGCTTTGTGGGATTTGTCGTACGCTCAACAACTTTAATAGAACTCAGAAAACAGAGAGAACGCCAAACGTATTCCATTCGCTAAAAGATCTCTCGATGAAGAGGCGACCAATACACAGAGCTTTCCCAGAAGGGGATCTCATGTTGGGCCACGCGGTCCAAGTAGCCGGGATGACGGAAGAAACACGGGGTTAAGTATAAACAACTAAAAAAGGAGATATTCTAGCGAGGTCAGTGGTGTTCGGCACAAAATCACTTTTTATACATAATCCACATTAGCTTGAATTTAAGTTTTTCCTCCATAAATGTTTCCTGGATCCAGATTTCATCAATGAGTAGGCAACCTGCGCAAAGCTGATGCTCCAGCGCATCGACCCCCTTCTAACTGATTTTGGCCATTTATCAGCAAGATTTAGGATTAAAATAAATAGCTGCGGAAAGATAGAAATCCTTCGATAAACCAACGGTAAGAGCATTGAAGTAACGAAACGATGAATTCAGATAGATAGAACTATTGGCCAAAAGTTTGGGGTCACTCAGCTGTTTTCATGGAAAAGAAGGACATTTTTGGCTGTAACAGAATTACAAAAGGATTTTCTATCCATCAAGCAGCTTTTTAAACTTAAACTTGGATGAGCGAACACAACGTGCCATTGGGACACAGGAGTGATGGGAGTGATAAAGGGCCATTGGAACACAGGAGTGATGGGAGTGATAAAGGGCCAGTTGAACCACACAGGAGTGATGGGAGTGATAAAGGGTCTCTGTACACCTATGAAGAGATTACATTAAATATCAGCCGTTTCCAGCAACAATAGTCAATTAACATTAACCCCGTCTGCGCTGGATTTCTCATCCATTTTATGTTATTGAATTGTCTAAAACACCCCAGACTTTTGAGCGGCCGTGTACTATTATATATATACTACCTGTAATAGGGTAAGATATCCGACCGCGTCCTATTTGTACGAGGGGTCATGCCGCATGTTATTGAAGAAAGATTAATGTTTGGTAATAACAGCCGCTAACAACCGAGATTTCTGCAAAAGTCACAAAACTTCACAGAACGAACTGCGACGACATCAGCAGACCACGGACTGACACCGCAAACTCAGGGGGCAAACAGCGTGTCAGTCGCCCACAACCTAAGATTCCGAGAAGAGTCAGCCGTCAGACTGCGGGTAACAAACACTCGGCGACACCGAGGTTACAACACAAGATGTAGAAAGGAAGAAACCTAAAATTACCCAACAGCCGTGCCAGCCCTGCGACGACAGGCGACCTGCTCATCACGCTATAGATAAGGAAGCAGCAGATTTACCTTAACGTGCGGCTGTGTGCGGCACCAGCGGCTTCACATCCTAACACAACACGATGTCTACACAACGAGGAGCGGCATCCAATCATTACCCATTAATATATATACACACACACAATATATATATATATACACACACACAATATATATATATACACACACACACAATATATATATATACACACACACACACACACACACAATATATATATATATATATATATATATATACACACACACATATATATATATATATATATCACACACACACACAATATATATATATATATACACACACACACAATATATATATATATACACATACATGATCTTATAGTAATGCAGAACAACACAAATATACATGATTATAGCAACATAGGAATATATAACACAGGCGCTCCCTAATTTATACAAGCTGTGCATACATGTGGCTTTGTAAAGGGTAGGGACAGAGACATAGGTGGAGCAGCCTCCCAGCAGAAGTGGTAGAGGGTAATACAGTGAGGGGATTAAACATGCATGGGAAAGACATACGGCTCCTGAATCTAAGACGAGACCAACGACTGATTAAGGTTTCAGTCGTTACAGTAGGAGAAACGGGAGACTAGACGGGGGCCGGATGGGGCCGACCCGTCGGCGGGTTCTGTGTCATGGAAGTGTCTTTGTAACATTGAATGCATTTAGACACAGACAGACACACACTAATTATATATATATATATACAGACAGACAGACAGACAGACACCGCTGTGTAGAGAGGGGGCAGACAGGTCTGTGTGTACAGGCACGGCTCTGTGTGTGTGATGGTGCAGACGGAGGGGGGGTGCCGGCCTGTCGCCAAACCCTCACCAGTATCCGACCCGCCAGTACCCCGGTGTAAGCCAGTGGGCGCCACGGTGCCAGGTGCCGCTGTGAGGCCGCGGCGGCCGGTGTTATTGTTGTTTTACCTCAGCCCGTCACCCCGCTCTGCACTCCGCCGCCATCCTCCTCCTCCGCGCTGCGACGCCTGACGTCACCACGCGGAGCCCCGCCCTCCTGTCACATGACCCACTGTGTCGTTCGCAGACAAGACCCCGCCCTGCTGTCGCATGATACGCTGCGGCTCATTGTAGACTGGGCCCCGCCCACGTAAATCTCGGTTTGGGATTATTATTATTTTTATTTTTTTTCGTTCCAATCTTTATTGACAATCTGTAGGTGACCAGTAGCAATTAGATCCGGGTGACGAGTTCGGAACTTCGGAAGTGCTACATTCGGACAGGAAGTGGAGCTTGGCCCGTGCTGAGGATTCCGAAACCGGGTTTGTATTTAGTCCATGAATGTAATGACCGTTTTGCAATTTGCTGACAGAACTGCTTACAATGTGGTCATGGTCAGCGCTTTCCCGACGTGCGGGGTCAGTGACAGCCAACCCAACGTCTCAAGGAGTAGGAGTCTGAAGACTACAAGTCCCAGCTCACTTTGCGCGCTTTGTTTATGAATGGTGACGCCCGGCGTTGCTAAGGGCTGGCGGATTAAGCTTTACCGAGTGAATACTGTGAGTCCGGTTGATTACGGACAGAGTGGGGGCCAGAGACGGGGCTGACAGGTGTCACAGAAGGTGATGGTCTGGGCCCGGGACGGGGCTGTCGGGGTGTTAGAGGGATTATGGGCCGGAGCTGCCTGGTGTCCCAGCAGGTTATGGTCGGGGCCAGGGACGGGGCTGCCAGGTGTTGTTAAATTAGGAAAGCCCCACTACAGCCGGTGCCTGGGGCATTATGTTGATGAAGTGATACGTCGGGGCCAAGAGAGTCTGGGGTGGAATTATGGGGCAATTATTTTTAACATTTCGACTTATTCTAAAGCGCTGACCCCAGGGAGGCTTCTCCAGGAAGGACGGAGCGGCCCTGTATAATGTATATTTAATGCTGCTCCTTTGTTGATGTTTTGCAGGGTCTGGATTCAGAATGCCGGAGGTGAAATCCATGTTCCGGGAAGTACTTCCTAAACAGGGTGAGCTAATAATAAACAACATATATCCCGATCTCGGCTTGTTGCATATGGGAAATATTTTGACCCAGCAATAAACAAAATAACTGTAAGCGTCCGCTGCCCCCAAACACCCAACGTATATCATCCACTAAAGGCACCGGACCGCACCACCCCCCCTCCATTATCCGCTGCGTGAGTTTAGGTTCCATAGAAATCTCACCCAAACCAGAGGTGGAACTGGCGGGCTGTGGGTATCCGTGCATGCGCTATTCTAAGCAGGATCTGCATTTGATGAAATGCATCCCCTGCACGGCAAGTAGCTGAGGGGTCGGGGGAAATGGATGAATGAATACAGAAGATGCTGATGAATCCTTTTTTTGATGGAAAACATGTCACATATCACATGCATTAAGGGGCGTATAATGGCCGGAGTGCACCTTTAACGGCTTCCTCTGCAGGGATATCGCTGCCGTGTTCAAACACGGACGCCGGTCGCCAGGTTTCTGGGGGAACAGATCTGTTCGGTTCTTCTGTTCCGACACAGAGGTTCTATTGTTCAATTTGAAAGGTTTGATGTCATGCAAATCGGTTTTCAAAGCAGAAGGTACGCCTTCTAAACACAGCAAACCGAGAAGACACCTGTCTAGATTTTCGAAAAGGATTGAGAACCGCGAAACGTTCTTTCCACCACGCGTTGTAACGGTTTCCGTAAGCAGATGAGCAGCCGGGGAGCGTTAATAACTAGTAGTACGGATGCGATTCCCAACACCGGCCGGTCGTTATCCCCAAGGAAATCTGAATATTTTAGTTTTCATTAACGTGAGTTAAGGCCGTTAGAGACGGTCTGCCCATTGATGATGTCCTCCTGTTCTGTTTCCATTCCCATCGTGTAGGACAGCTGTGCGTGGAAGATTTACCCACAATGGTCTTGTGTAAACCGAAGCTCCTGCCGCTGAAGTCCGTGACCCTGGCCAAGCTGGAGAAGATGCAGCGCGACGCTCAAAATGCCATCCGAGAGCAGGAACTGCCCCAGAGCGAGCAGCCGTTACCCCGGCCCTGAGAAAACCGCCGCGAGACGCTGTTAGAACAAACTAGTTCAGAAGCTAGAACAGACCCGGGCGTGCGACGCGGGCTTCAGGGTGCGTTCAGCTGCACAGACCCTCCAACCAGACCAGAGGACGGAGAAGAAGCCCGCCTGTCACAAGCTACCCGGTCATCCAGTATGTGTAAAAACCTCCCAAAACCACGTGGAAAGCGTAAAGCCTGCTTACTTTTACCGTTCGGTGGCTCAGATGCGGTCAGCGAGAGGGTTTGCCGTCTCCAAGCCAGTTTAGTTTCTCTGTAAAGCTCAGCTTTCTAGTTTAAAAAAGGTAACTATTGAGCTTGTCTTTTTTTCTCTTGTTTAACACTAAACGTATCCTTCTGTATTTTATGCTTATAAAAATGTAATAAAGAGGGCTAGGATCCTGCACACCGTGAACTTGGGTGGTCACATGATCTCTACACTTGCTATAGTTAGGATTTAGCAGTGTGGGATATCTGTAATGCTTGAGTTCTTATCACGATCAGTTGCAAAAGGTCAAAATCCCACATGATTTCCAAGAGCAATGGGGATTATTTGCTAAAAGGAGAGTTTTTGCGGGAGAGCTTTAGAGTTGAAGGGCTAAGTTGGCCCTGTATAATGTATAGTTCAATGGTTAATGAGACTGAAGTAATTTCACAGGTTTAGCTATACATTACACAGGACCGCTATGCCGTGTTTAACATTCATAATGTTTGGTGACAGCGAGGATTTGAGACTCAAACTCTCCAGGTATCGGCTCTAAAGATACTCAATAACCAATTGTTTAACCGTTTGAAACCCACACGCCTCAAATAAAAAAAAATATCTTTGTTTTCTGTACAGCATAATGTTTTCATGGTTTGGAAAGGGTTAACCTAAACCTTTCCATGTCAAAGGAAAAGTAAAAGCTGTACAAATCTCATCCCAGCACAATGTATATTCCACAGAAGTGTTTTATCTGCTTTAATTACTACCTTTAAACGCATTCATTGTTATTTTAGCGTTAATTTGTAGTAAATATTACTGTCCCTTTAAATCAGTGTTTGTTTGCAGGAAGGCTCTGCCGTCCGTTTACATCGTGTAGAAAGTCTGTATTAGTTGGAGGCCGACAGACGGTTCTGATTTCCTCAACTTATTATTAAGACAAAATCACAATCTAGGAAGTATCCCCACTTATTATTATCGTCGCTCTGTAATCTTACGCGCATTATAGTCTTTAGCAGGAGATAGAAACAACAAAAGAGCAGGAGCCGAGCGTTTCTTGGGAATAAGCACTTCTTTGTTTGAAGATGTACTTGATTTCAAATATTAAACTTGACATTTTCAGGCACATCTGGATTCCCTCACCGCCTCCTCCATCGGTCAGTTATTCCACTGATAGACTACTCCTTAGCAGCTGAATTTCAAACCAAGCCCCGTGTGTTTGGTGCTTGCTGGGTATAAGCGCAGTAGAGGAGATTTGTGTCTTATGTGGCGCAGAACTCTATCATTAATTTAATTGTGGTTCAGACAGCTCTGTGCTGGAACGGGGAATAGCCTCGGTTCACTTGGCACGGCTCACCCACGGGGTAGGTAAGGAGGGGCACGATGGTGCCGTGGTAGATAACACGGTTTTACCCTTGCTGGCCGATGTCCTTTTTGTCTTTAAGTAACGCAGATACATTTACAATGTCACACACAGATACATACTTACATTAATCCACAGACACGTCTTCATGCTTCCCCCCCCCAAAAAAAACGGAGCGGAGAACTCAATGTTTGGTCACGTTTCACGGCCATTCATTCTCTCTCAATGCGTCTCACCGTCTCCTTTCCCGGAGCCCCAATCTAAATGAAAACTAAATTGTCATCCAAAAACAGATTGACCACCCAGTCATCAATTTATATGCCGACTCTTACACCGACTCGCTTATAGAGCAACGATGACCACCGTGGATCAGGTGTTTCAGCTGCAGGTAGTGAAAGATCACAGCTGGCCCAGGTGGAGGTGAGAGTCGGTTCTCGCCCTATTGAGAGTGAGCCTTGTCGTGGCCGGTGAGCTTAATTGTGCTTTGGCCAATTCATATAACCAAAACCTCTCATTTATATTATGTTTATATATTTGTTGCCAACTTTACTAGGGTGAGAAGCGCAGACAGTATTTTGTCATAGTAGTCCATTCTTTCCATGTTTTAATACCCAAGCTTTGCGCTAGAAACTGCGGTAGCCTTAAAAATAGGCGATTAGGAGGCAACATCATCATGCCCGGTGGGGAGGGGTAAGGTGGGAGAGCAGCAGTGTGAGTGGAGAGGGGTAAGGTGGGAGAGCAGCGGTGTGAGTGGAGAGGGGTAAGGCTAGCGGTGTTGCCGTGGAGAATGGGCTAAGGTGGGAGTGCAGCGGGTGTGAGTGGAGATGGGAAGTGTGGGAGTGCAGCGTGTGAGTGGAGAGGGTAAGTGGGAGTGCAGCCGGTGGTGAGTGGAAGGCGGTAAGGTGGGAGTGCAGGGACAGTGTGAAGTGAGATGGGTAAGGTGGGAGTGCAGCGGTGGGAGTGGAGGATGGGTAAGGGTGGAAGTGGCAGCGGTGTGAAGTGGAGTGGGCTAAAGGTGGGAGTGCAGCGTGTGAGTGGAGATGGGTAAGGTTGGAGAGTGCAGGCAGTGTGATGTGAGTAGGGGTAGGCTGGGAGCTGCAGCAGTGTGAGTGGAGGGGTAAGGTGGGAGTGCAGCAGGTGTATGAGTGAGAGGGGTTTAAGGTGGGAGTGCAGGCATGTTGTGAGGGAGAGGGGTAAACGGTGGGGTAGCAACAGTGTGAGTGGAGGAGGGGTAAGGTGGGAGTGCAGCAGTGCTGAGTGGCAGAGGGTAAGGTGGGAAGTGGCAGGCAGTGTGAGGGAGAGGGGGTAAGGTGGGAGTGCAGCAGTGTGAGTGAGAGGGGTAAGGTGGGAGCGCAGCGGTGTGAGTGGAGAGGGGTAAGGTGGGAGTGCAGCAGTGTGAGTGGAGAGGGGTAAGGTGGGAGTGCAGCAGTGTGAGTGGAGAGGGGTAAGGTGGGAGTGCAGCAGTGTGAGTGGAGAGGGGTAAGGTGGGAGTGTATGTTGCTGGAATTTGCTAGAACTTTTAACGCAGGTGAAGCCGTTGGGTTTGTAACTCACAGAAACCTCAATGATCCAAGGGACAGCATTCAGTAGGATCTGAGAGGATGCCCGCTGTTGCCTGATTCATTGTTTGTGTGGAAGTTTCCGGTCCATATCCCCGACCAGCGCGATTTCGGTAATATGTTCATTTTGACCAAATTTATTCTCCTTTCTCTCCACAAGTAAAATGTGGCAAAGCCCAATGAGTGAAATCCCATTTAAGTCTGTCAATGGGGGGGGGGGTTTGTATTACGTGGGTAAGTTCACCCCCCCTCCGGTATTTAAGGTGGGATATTTTCAGTAAGAGTGGGAGGGCTACATGTGGGTTAGTTATAGCAAATAGCATATCATCCACACAGGCGGCGATTTTAACACATTACTCCCCTGTGCTCAGTCCCTTAATATCTACAGTGGATTAAACCATTGTAAGAAAGGGATTAAGGCAAAAAGTAGCAGCAATAGAGGACACCCATCTCATTCAGTAGAGTTATTTCCCAGGGTATGTGCAAGAGAAACAATTCAAGTTTTGTATTCAGCGACAACCCCCGAGTACAGCAATACCCCAACAACTAAATGATTATTTGTGACAAGTTTACGCCACTGACATTGATCACCGATACCAATCAATAATTAGTGTTTCTTATCACCAAGTGGCATAATGATTGGGTTGCTGCTCCAGGTCAGGATTTTAGACAGCAGCAGCACCCCATCACAATTGTGGCAAAGCAAGAGCATGTTCTAGCAATGACATACCAGTTACGTCACTGGTCCTCAAGAGACTTTCCCTGAGGAAGTACCTGGTACATCATTTTCTGCCGAGGGGTTAAAAGCACCCGAGGCATAAAAATTGGGGATTCTATCACTTTATATGCCACTGTATGCCAGATAAAAATGATCAGAAAAGACTAAGGGAAAGTTGGTGAGTGAGAAGTAACATTTAAATTAGACCACTATACAATTCTTTGCATCACTAAATATTTATTTAGTTTTTTCCATATATACACTCGCACATCCTAGCAGAAATCCATTCATATTTCCAGTTAATACTTTTATAGAAAAATAGATGTTCCAGCCACCATATTCTGAACACTCGTGTCAAAACTAAAATGTTCTCTGGAAAGATGAATACAAAGGTTCAATTTCCCCTTTATTTGCTTCAAGGGAGCAAGACATGCCCCCCCCCCGCACAAGTCGATGCATTACCGAAAATAAATCAATTCTCCCTCACTGAAAAGTGTTAAACCGCAGCAGCCAACGTGGGGCTTGGGTATCCCTCTTCCCCGTATTATAAAGCTTTTCATGAAACCAGTGATTTTACTACAAAAAGCACTGCGCTTGAAAGGAAAGTGTGGCATTTGCACAGGGATGCAGATCATGGAATGATTGGGCCCTAAACCAATGGCACGTTACAGAAAACTAGCTTATTCAATTCACCACCCGTATGTGGATTTTCCTTTCTGGAGCCTCCTTGCACCTAAATGCCCAGTCACTGAGAAAGTGAATGTATAAACTATATAAGAAAGGCTTAGTACCCATAACATTTTAGAATGATGAAAAAAAAATGTATTAAACATGAACCGTGCTTGCTGACTTAAATGATTTGTTTTCCATTGCCCCGCATGTCTGATGCGGAGACTGCGATGCCCGTTAGTAGCTCTCTGATTTCAGACGTCCTCCGTCTCCTTCGCTCACAAAACGTTTTCTTCCCCTGCGAAAGAAACATTGAGTCATATTAAGAAACTATTCACAATGTGAGATAATGGAATTATAAATAAAATAACGCAATAGGAGAGAGAGGAAATACAGACAACTAGGGATGCTCATTCTACACGCCTCCCTCTTATCAACTACAACTTCTATGATGCTCAGCCGTATGGCTGGCAGAGCATCATAGGCATTGAGGTTTATAAACTGCTACAGAAACAATTGGGCCGCGCTGGTGTCTACGGTATAGAAATAGAAGAAGGGACGGCTAACCCTTAAGTCACCAACCACTACTTCCCATCATGCCAAAGCATCAATGCATAGCCTAGAAAGCTGGGATTTGTAGTTACAAAAGGGATGGAGCTACAGCCGTGCCCACTGAGGGTATGTAGGAACTGGATAGGAGACAGCTGGCATTATTGTCCAAAGGGTTTTAGTGAATTCATGAGGCAGCTTGTTCCTCGCTGTATATATTAATGGGAAAATGGTTTGTAATCTGGATGAGAACCAGAAAAAAAAACAACACACATTTTGGTAGCATGCAGTAATTGAAATTGAGGAGGGTGAGATTTACTTATTAAGAGCCCCCCTGAACTGGCCATTCAGTATATGCCAGGCTGCTTTTAAATGGCTGCTTTCAGGGGGGAACTGAAGGCTGGTTGTGGACCGCTGCCCCCAAAACTCTGAATATAATAAAAATTATAAAATCCCCATCTGAGTATAATGCAGGGAGACCTCCGTGCTCCCCGCGTCTGAATAATAAACATTCAGTAAGACCGTATTCATCTCGCCTGTGTTTGTTTAAGTGTCTGTGGGAAGAGGAAGTCTCGGTAAAAGGCTGGGCTTGTTTTCTTTTCATTACTTCTGAATGCTGGGTTTCTAAAACCTGCTTAAAGCCTCCATGTCTTGTGCATCTTCTCTAATAAAAACACATATTTGGAATAGTTCATAGACAAAACTACCGAATCCACATGAAAGGGGAAAAGAAGAAAAAAAAAAAAACACGCATTTGGTGGCTGCCTTTCAATTATTATGCATTTACTACCGGCTGTGAACAACTAAACCAAAAGAAATCCTCCATCTGTTCTTGTAAATCAGTTTCGCCATCAGGAGTTAGAATTATTCTAAATTACCGTTTGTTTTTTGCCACTATTTCTATGATGCTTATCTTCTTTTAGCTGAGGATCATGTGAGCTGAAGTTCAGGTGAAGCAGTAGAGCTACCTGCTGGCATATGTTGTACGAAGTAATGCTGTGAAAGCAGGGCTGGACCTCGTTGCTTTAGGACCCCCGTTAAAGTTTATACTAAAGCTAGAGCCTCCGTATACCGGATGGCAGAACACTACTAGTAAAGCTACATATAGGAGTAGAGGAGAGAAGCACCTGGAAGGACACAGGTCTCTTATCGGTTTGGAGATTATCCCCGCCTTGAAGCAGTCCTCTACAAAGCGTTCCAGCACAGAGTATGCATGAGGCGCATCCAAATTAATGTCAGGGATTTCATGGTAAATTCGATCGAAGCCCTGAAAAACACAAAGATCGGAATAGATAACTTACTTTGAAAGCCATTAGAAATCAGTAATATCATTGTATGTCAAGACTGCTCATCCACCAAAAGAAAAGCAGGAACACTTAGTGGCATCCCTTACTTATTTTGGATCAGTACTTGATGTAGGTAATCTAACCCTTTGAGTGCCTGGACACATTCCTAGTTTAGGGTTAATAATAATAACTTGGAGCGCTTGGATTTTTTCACCAATCTCAGGGTCTCAGAGTGAAAGGACAAATTCTGAGGGTCACAGAGTCTGGAGCCGACTCCTCTCTATTCTACACTTTTGTGATCGCATATAATACTTCCAGTTAGTACTTTTGCTACCAATATATTAAGGTTAAAATTTGCCTAGGGGTAGGTTGGGTTTGCAGTGTGTGTCTAGGGGGTACCTATGATCCCACAATCTCCGATCCCTGCTGGTCAGCAGATCTTAAGAGATTTTACTATACATTGTAGCCATAGTGCTTGCTTCGTGGACTAGATATTATTGGTATTTATATAGCGCCAACAATTCTCGCAGTGCTTCTTGCAGCCCATACACTTGAAGGGTCTGACAAAACTAGAACTGGCCAAGTAAGACAAACCAATACATTAGTGAAGTGAGCCCTGCTCGCAAACTTACAGTATACAGCCAGCAGGTGATAAAACCTACCCTTCTCATTTGGTCCAAAGTGATGACCGCCGACTTCCACAGGGCTTCCAACAAACTCAGCATCATCTTGTAGGTGGTGTCACCAGTTGATTCCAGGACCATCAGGACTGCCTACAAGAAAAATAAAGCAAAAACTCAGATTACCGGGAATTTCCTGAGGTTACAGCAAATGTTACACAGATTACAGAATCTCACTAGTGAGAGCACAGGTCTTAACAGTAGCCCAGGGCAATCACATCACTTCTGCTCTACTCACGGGACATGACTTTAAAAAAAGAAAAAGGCCACAAAATTTCCACTTACTTCATACACAAGTTCATGATGGAAGTGCGGGACCTCTAGCTCTTGGAGACAACGTTCGGCCTCTGAGACATCATTAGAAAGTACGTATTCTTTCAGCAACATGTCAATCTGTCAGGCGGAGGGGACCAAAAAAAAAAAAAAAAAAAAAATCTGATTTCCATATACCGCAGGGAGACCATAATATTTGGACACATGTTGACCAATAAAAAAACAAACTAATAAATGTAAACTGAGGGCACACTTACCTCTTTAACTAGTTTTTTAACTGGCTGCTGCCCGCCGCCTGTTCCCCAAACACTGTCTATTCTCCTTCCTCCTTTACTCATGGTCAGCAGAATAGTTGCCCGATTCAGAGCCGCTCTGAAAAGAAAATGTATCAAGCAATCTTATGAAAATTAGCCGCACTGATTACAGTAGATTTATTTTGCCTGCAAATGAAGGTTAATTCAGACACAGCATGGCCACAGTGGCGGGTGAGCCCAAGAGGGACTCTGCTGCAGCGAAAAGGACCACAAGAATAAATAAGAGGGGCAGGGTGAATAGAATTTACTCAGGCTTACCCTCTTCAACACAGAAGCAGTGTAGGCAGAGACCGCTGTTGGGCCCACAGACACTAAAGAAAATACTTCTTAAATTTCAATACACAAAAAAATAGAATGTCTAATTCCGTAATTTTAAACCTGAATAAACCCATCACAATTTCAGCCTATCATATATGCATGCATGTCCACAAGCTCGTAGTGTTGGCGCTCAGGCTTTCCTCGCATGTTCCTGTATTACGTGTAACTTACCGAGAGTAGTCACAATCCACCGTGCCTTTGTAGCTGTCAATGTAAGTCTTGCTAAGGATTCCATCTCCAACGGCTCGAGCAATGAACTGCCCGACTAACTGCAGGGACAACCACAAATAGCAACATTAAAAGCTGTACTTACGCTATAAAGCTGCTCTATGCAGAACATTCAGTCTGTGAGACTCTGTAACAAATCTAAAAAGTCACTCTGAACAGAAAAACAAGTTTAAAAAAAAAAAGTTCCTAACCCAGTTTTCTAAACAAGAGCGTTTCCTGTAGGGGGCAAAAAATACAAATTAAAAAAAAAAAAAAAGGGAAGAAGAGCACTGAAAAGGAAAGCAGCTATTGTGCAGGATATTTTAAAGTATTCATGTTATAGTTATAGAGATCTGACTATAAAACTAAGATCCAGATCACCCGCAGCGCTGTAGGGGATGTGGATCCTTCTCTCTGGCAACATATGCTGCTTCCAGGCACTGGGGCTTCTATGACGGAGCGCTGGCATGACATGAGCTTCCGGCACTCAGTCATAGAAGCTCCGGCGGAAGCGGCAGCAGCAGAGGTGGTCTACGCGCATCACGCAGATGTCCACCGGCTGTGCCCACAGAAAAGGAGATCGAAAAATAGTTTACGTGTAAATTAATGTTTACTAGTAAAAGTTTTTCCTATAAGGTGGTCTTCTATTCAGGCTCTTGAGGCAGATGAGACAGAAGACAGATATAGGTAGGTGCACCCCTATGAAAATACCTGTGGTGCTTTAGGGGTGTCCAAGACCAGTTCAGGCAGCTCCTGCAGAAGTTTGTCAAAAGACGAAGCTACATCTTCAGCGCTGAGAAGCGTGCCGCACAGATCATGCAGAAGCTTGGATGTCATTTCTCGGTGACTTGCCTTTCCTTCTAAGGCCAGCGATACCGCCAGCATTGGGAGGCCACACTTCAAGTCACCAAGATTTAAATCCTTTAACATTTCCTGCAGTAATTCAAATAAATAGATCGGTAAAAATGTAATTAGATTTAAAAAAACAGACATTGGGTCTTTATATACCACGGACAGACAGGATAGCGTCTGTCAATTATCTGGCATTTTACTTCTATGCTGGAAAGAGTTTTAATTCTACGCCATCAACATTACAATGTACCACTGAAAAAGAACGCTATGCCCATTTTAAGAGTTGTCCCATAAATCCCTCGAGGACCCAAATCCCTATGCCCCTACCTTTATAGGATCTGGGTACGAGTGCAATAGAATCATTATATTTATTATATATGTTTCGCGTTAAAAATGGAAAAGAGGTTTACACCAAAATGTCTGCTAATTGCACATCAGGCGTCCTCTTTGTAAAGTTAGGTCAGTGCCGCAGTGACTCACATTAGATTATTATTATTATAGTTACAAAATGACATAAGCCACTTCAACAGCAGCGCCAACTCCTTATTTAATTATGCTTATTGCAGTTATAAAAGTTAGTTAACAAACTGAAAGAAATTTGGAGTCTCCTTAACTTTTCCAATCCTACCTACGAGGTCTTTCCGGACCAGGAGAAAAAATTGGTTGCCTGTTATGGATGCTACAAATATTACAAGATTCTTATTACACTCACAGAAAATTATCTTCAAACCGCATCTGTTTAACCCTTTCCATACAAATGTTTGGTTTTTTAACCTCACGTTTTCTTGACATTTGTTGCTTTAATCAAGTTTCCCCTTTTCTGTGTTTATTGACAACACGGACTACCCCTGTGAGCAGAAGCCAGTATCTTTTATAGAAAGAAGGGGTGTATCATTTGTGTGGGGGCATTAGACAGCCTGATCTCCCACGCAGCGACGTGTCCCTGCAGCTGTGAAAAACACGACGTACAGGTACGTCCTAAAGGTAGTTTTGCTGCACCTATTGTGGACATACCTGTACGTCTACAACAATACAGATGCTGGTGCTATTTAAATGGGTAAGGACGAAGTTGGCTATAAACTTTAAAATTCCAACGCAGAAGGAGATATTCATCCACCCAGGAAAGGAAATATCTGACCCGATTAAATACACAGACCGCGGTTCTGTAATCAGGCCAGACCCAGCTTTCGCTGCTCATGCAGCTTCACCTAGATTGAGTTTACAGTGTCAAACAGATCTGAAAAATAACACCTGGCACGAGGCTGCGAAGTCCTCTGACAAGGAATTCAAGGTTACGCCCCACCGGGAATTGTTATGGAGCCAAATCTGTTCTGCTGATAAGAAACTTTCCTTCCCCTTGGCGGATTGTCTCAGAATGAGCCTCCAAACGCCAGCGGAGAATCAGCCCGAACGCCTCCTCAAAACAAGAGACTTCAGGAAGAGGGAGCCGGGCTTTACCCGATACAAAAAAACAGCAATTTTCAGCAAACCGCCCGGTCCGAGTCAAACGGAGACATTTGAAGACTCTACCCAGATATTTCTATACTGTAAAAATAAGTGCTTTCACTAATACTTTATAATTTCCCTGCCAATCCTAACAGTAAACGGTTAAAAATCTGAATACAGGACCAGAAACTAACGTAACCAGCGTGGCACACAGAGTTCTCGCGCACCCTCTTAGCATTTTCCCCTTTGATTCCTCTCCAACGCCATCGCTTTCTTCTCTTAAGCCCCATCGTATTAGTTTCCCCGACGACTCAGTCATGTTCTCTTTTTCGCTCTCAAAGCCACGACAAGACCGAGGAGCCCATCTGCTATATTAATACACCATGCTCCCGCACGCGGCTAATGCCAAAGGAAGGCTTCTGCCAGCCCTGACGTTAGCCCGGTGCCAGTAAAGGGGGCTACCAAGGAGCCCATCTGCTATATTAATACACCATGCTCCTGCATGGGGCCAATGCCAAAGGAGGGCTTCTGCCAGCCCTGACGTTAGCCTGGTGCCATGTGTCAGTAAAGGGGGCACCGGGCTAAGTGTTATTGGTTAGATAATCAGTTTGTAATAGTAAAAGGTAAAATTCCTAGGCAAACCTCATGGGTTAAAAACGCAGCTACCGTGAGACTACACAATGCTCTTTTGTTCCTTTAAAACCAACTGTAATTAAGCGTTAATGTGAAGCCTGTAACTAGTGGTTAAGGAAATGTCAAAGAATATAGATTCACTTTAGAGTCAGACAGCGCCACCATAAAAGCCCTTCCCTGGAGGCAGAAGCTTCCCGCACACAGACAGAGGGCACCTCAAATGCTGGGAATTAGACCCATTACAGACCATGGGGCAAAAGCCAGTGCCCTGCTCCCACCACAGTCCTAGGGGTCACTACTACTGGCCAACCGGTTCAAAATAAAATGAAAACACAACCGACTTATTATGTGGAGCTTAAAGTAACCAAGCAAATTATACTTCCTATTATTGGAAAAAATGGCGTTGTACTTCCTGAAAATAATGCCCATCATAGTAACATAGTTCATAAGGTTGAAAAAAGACCAAAGTCCATCAAGTTCAACCTATATACATATTGTGTCCCTACTGTGTTGATCCAGAGGAAGGCAAAAAACCCTTGTGAAGCAGATGCCAATTGCCCCATACCAGGGGGAAAATTCCTTCCCGACTCCAAATATGGCAATCAGAATAAATCCCTGGATAAACATTCTGTCCCTATTAATCTAATATCCATAACTTGTAATATTATTGGTTTCAAGAAACACGTCCAGGCTCCTTTTAAACTCTTTTATTGAGTTTACCATTACCAGTTCCTCTGGCAGAGAGTTCCATAGTCTCACCGCTCTTACTGTAAAGAACCCCCGTCTGTGGTGGTGTAGAAACCTTCTTTCCTCCAGCCGTAGAGGATGTCCCCTTGTTATAGATACAGTCCTGGGTATAAATAGGTCCTGGGAGTGATCTCTGTACTGCCCCCTTATATATTTATACATAGTTATTAAGTCCCCCCTAAGCCGTCTTTTTTCCAAACTAAATAACCCTAATTCTGATAATCTTTCTGGGTACTGTAGTCCTTCCATTCCCCTTATTACTCTGGTTGCCCGTCTTTGAACCCTCTCCAGCTCCACTATATCTTTCCTGTACACTGGTGCCCAGTACTGTACACAGTATTCCATGTGTGGTCTGACTAGTGACTTGTACAATGGTAGAATTATTTCCTTTTTGTGGGCATTCATGCCCCTTTTGATGCACCCCATGATTTTATTTGCCTTAGCAGCAGCTGCCCGACACTGGTCGCTACAGGTAAATTTACTGTTAACCAAGACTCCTAAGTCCTTTTCCATGTCAGTCGTCCCCAGTGTTTTCCCATTTAATACATATTCCCAGCCTGGATTTTTCTTCCCCATGTGCATAACCTTACATTTATCTGTGTTGAACCTCATCTGCCACATCCCAACCCAAGCCTCCAACCTATGCAGATCCATTTGTAATCGTGCACTGTCCTCTATTGTGTTAACCACGTTACAGAGCTTAGTATCGTCTGCAAAGATTGATACTTTACTATACAATCCCTCTACAAGGTCATTAATAAATATATTAAAAAGAATAGGAGCCAAAACTGACCCCTGTGGTACCCCACTAGTAACAGTCACCCACTCAGAGTATGTACCATTAATAACCACCCTCTGTTTCCTATCACTGAGCCAATTACTTACCCACATCAAGGGATAGCAGTCTGCCAGCTAATTATTTAAACTCCAAAGCTGCGCATGCTTATTTACAAATGACATTTTTTTGTTTTTGTTTTTTTAAAGGGACCTGGGTCAATATTGAGGAGCGTGAAACAGAAAATAAAAGTGTGTTCATTTTACCGCGCTCAGTTTCACAATTACAGAGAAGACATCGTGTCTCGCTCAGGGTTATCTTCCTATGTGTGTTTCAGTAGGTATCATTTTTTTGGCCACCCATTACTCTTTATTTTATCATAAGACATAGCGTTACAATGATAAGTTATTTTATACCCCAAATACCAAATTTGAGGATCATATTAAGGTAGCAATTTGCCGCTGTGCATGCTGTTAAAGCACCAACACTTTGGGAAATAAAGGGACCTTACAGGGGTCCGGGGTAGACATGTTCCTTTGTGTCCTAGAAGCCAGCGCATGGAATAAGCCAATATAAATTCCCAGTCCCTGTAGCCGCCAAATAAAGATATTACAGCAGTGAAAATAAAAGGAACATACTGCTACTTCATTGGTGTCCCCGTGCTCAAAATACTCCTGAACAATCGGTGTGACTGATTTTTCAAATGTCTTTTCATCCAGAGGAAGGACAGTGGTCTCGTAAACACAATTCTCCTATAAAAATTCAAACAAGGGGAAAAAATGCAGGATCAGCAAATGTGGCGTGAAAACAAAAGAAGCTTTTTTGCCTTGTATTTTCCCACGTTTGATAAGTCAGCAGTCAGACAGCTTAACCCCCTTAACCTCTTCATTGCAAGGGTAGTCAACAATATTTTAAAGAACAATGAAGGGTATGTAGCAAGGTACACACTGTTTTATAGGCTTAACTTGTTTGCAGGGGAGGGATCCATTGTCATGAAGAGACATGTTTACTGCTGTTCTATTCTTCGCTTCTCCGACTTTGGGATTACGGTTCCCAGATAGGGGGCATGATTGCACCCACAGTACCATACAGAAAAAACAAGCGAATCCCAACCATACCCACGGCTAAAATATATTAAGACATTTACACAACTTTCTGAATGCATTTAGCAGGCAAATGTTGGAGAAATTAAAAAAAATAATCAAACATTGCCCTGCGGCAGTGGCACTAAAAACATGGACTGCTCTAATGGGAATATTTTTATAAAGCCTTTCCTTTATGCAGGGTTGGCGGCATTAGGACATATTACCGGCACAATTGGAAGAATTTGTTATTTTTGTCCAATAGATATCCTTTAGAAAACCATCAAAAATATATGTTGTGAAAGGTTTTTTGAGCTCAGGGACACACAGGATTTTCCCTAAAATGAGCTCGCTGTTTAGAGATGCATCCCGCCTGTCCTGTTACAGAGTTTCACTTCCCCTGAACCATCAGATAAATAAGAAATATCACTGGGTGATCAAAGAGCCTCTAAAGTTTCATGCGGATAATTTGTTAAAGCTTCTGCCAAACAAACAATATTGACAACTACCTGGTCCTCGTCGTAGTTTGGGTCTCTGATGTCAACTTCTTCTACATCATACACTTGTCCGGGTGGGCCCCAGACTCCTTTACCACCAGCACCTCCTAATTAGAAAGCGCAAAAAACTGAGAAGCTGTACAGAGCACATGAATATACAATGTATGACCACATGGAAAGTTTTATTAGTTTTTCTATTCCATGTATTACTGCAAGTTTCTTCATATAACGTTAAAGTGCTGCTAGTAATTACTTAAAGTGACACTTCAGCCATCAGATGCACTTTAATGCATGTAATAGCAGAGAGGTGCTTTTAAAATGTAATGGTGTCCCATGCATGTCATGCCACATGATATTCTCAGGGACACACTGTGCGCATGTGCAGGAAGTGCTCAGACTATTATATTTCTTACATAAAAGCATATTCTGCAATTTCTTAAAAAAGAAATGAAGCCAAAAAATAAATGTGTACCTTTTTTAGGCAGCCCCCTTCCTTTCCCTGTTCTAGATTTTCTGTCCATAAGCTTCGTCTTTGGACTTGTGGGTAAAATCCCTCGATTTCCCTCCCCATTGTCGCTGACGGAGTCTCCCCTTCCAGAGTCCCGCGAAGAATTCTTCCTTAAGCGACGCTTTGCTTTGGCGTTGAGCTTGGCTTCGTTCAACGACGTTACCGGCCAGTTCCCATTGATTTCATTCTTGCTCTCTTCTATTCCGGATAGATCGTCATCTCCATAAAAGAGTGAATCATTAAGACCGTCAGATTCTGAAATAAATATATAAGTCTTCTTACAGACTTACTATGTACTAGCATTTACACCATTTGGTGGCCTGTTTAATTAGCCGCCCATATAAACCAATGAATTAAAAGAAGCCTAATCATTTTAACAGATAAAGAGCACATTTTGTGAAAACACTAGCGCGGTTATGGCTAATGTCAGCCTCGCACACAAGTCAAGTGATTATTGACAATAAGCCAGTGTGAGCTCTGCAACTAAACATAAAAAAAAAAAAACCATTAACCCCTTTGTGACATGGGGGGTCCTCTGTAAGTAAGCAATTTTGCCATATCATGTTTGCCCCCTTTCCCATGTTTAATGTTCCTGACCAAATATTTTGCCTCTTCAAGGAACTATACAGCTTTTTGTTTTGTATATAGTCTGTCATGTGGTATCAATGAAATGTCAAAAAATAAATGAAGATATGCTATTTTACATAGTCCCCCCCCAAATTAGGTGCCACTGATTTATGTCCAACAACACCCCCCGAGTGGAATAATGCCCCATCAAAAAGTTATAAAACCGAAATTCAGATTGTAATGTTGCACCGGCGGTTCTTCTCCACCTTCTGCATTCACTGAAATGTCAGAGCTAAACTGGAAATATTTAAACTGGTTCCTATTTTCCCTCTTGTTTTTAAAGGTCACATACATTTCTATATGCCATTAGGGTACAGCAGCAAATACGAAATAAGACCAAGGAATTCATTCCAACAGAAAAAGCACGAACTGATACACATTTTTATAACTTGGAATTTTATTGAATTAAAAAGGAGAAAGTTTATCCATAAAGTAGAGCAATAATGAATGTATCAGGGAATCAGGCGATGCACAGAAGACCGTGGTCACATTTGATTTAAACAACCGTAGAACAGAAAGAAAAAGCAAATGCGGTAAATAGAAAAAAGATAGTTTCAGGACTTTGTAAGGGGATAAATACATTTTTATATAGTAAATTGATAAAAACCAAATGGTTCTGATTGTCATTGTTGTTGGATCCCACAAAGAAAGAAAGAAAAACAAAGCAAACCACTGTAACCACAAACATTCTGTTCTGTGTAAACTTCCTCAGTGCTTCTGGAAATCCCATGAAAAAAAAAAGTCACTTGATTTAGAGTATAATAAACAAGAACATCCCCCAAAAACGGTCTGAGGATTAAAAGTAAAATCTGAGCAGTCTGAGCGGCACAAGCAATCGCAAACATCTATTTACCCCTGGAAGCGAAATGGAGCGATGAGATACTTACCGACAACAACATTAGCATTAATTTCAGCTGGATTCTCAAGTTCCATTGTGAATTATTTCAGAGTATTCTGATTGGTTTCCTAGTATCACCTAAAAAAAAGATTTTTGCAAAGAAAAAAAAAAAGAAAAAATGCTGTATTAGTAAATAAGAAAACTAAATGCAGGACATGGCGCGTGCATGCGCTGCTGCAAACGTGGAATAAAAGAAGGGCGAGTTAAATAGAACCCCGGCGCAAAGTGATAAACGGATCCTAAAGCCTTAGCAACCAGGGGAATGTTCCGGGTGCTCGGTGCTCTGAATCACTTTATACATTTACAAAACCCTGAATGTCTATTACTACATTTAAAGGTGTTGCTTTAGAAACCATACACAAAAAAAAAAAAAAAAAAAAAAAAAAAGATTCTTAAGTTTTGGTGATGTTATCTGTTTTTAACTTCAGAAAAAAAAAATCTGCTAAGGTTTATTTGTACAGGTGAAACAACATCTTTAAGTGAAAAACCACACATCATCATACATGTTTGCACACCAAGTCTTTCCGCTCTGGATTATGGCACACAAAGTAGCAAATTAGTTATTCACAGCTTTTTATCAAATATTTCCAAGCATTTTGGCTTTTAATCTGTTCTTGGATTTTAGGAAATTGTTTATTCAAAGATCACGTTTCGGAAACAAATCGCCCAATTCTCTGATTAATACATCTGATGTTGGATTGCATTCATAAATAAAATGTGTGGAATTCCACATTATATCAACAAGTAGGGGAAAATGGGATAATTTAGCCATTAAATTCTCCTTAACAATGGAGACTCTGGAGTAATGCCATTACCAATTAGAAGGATGGAAGGCATTGCACACAAATGGTTAAACGTAATCTATAAGTTGTGCTATTCAAATGTTCTTTTTCATGTGCACTGTACCAGATAAACTATATGTTTGCACATAGTTCAAACAAACAAGAACATGTATGTGTGAAGGCTGGAAAAAGCCATTAACAACGGACAAGGATCCAAATAAACACTTGCAGAGGTTTTAGAATAAGCGCTTCAAACCAGATCTGCCTTACAGCACAGGAGGTAGTGCTCCGGAAATCCAAACTGACTGCCTTGGCAAGTAAACTTGAAGAACATGGTTGTGAAACGTCCATGCATCTGTCACCCTTAAGCAGATACATAACATTTATATACAAAAGTTTGGGGTCACTCTGCTGTTTTCATGTAAAACAAGGACATTTCTGGCTGTAACATAATTGCAGAAGGGTTTTCTAACCATCACTTAGCCTTTTAAACTTAAACCTGGATCAGCGAACACAACGTGCTATTGGAACACAGGAGTGATGGGAGTGGTAAAGGGCCATTGGGACACAAGAAGTTGATGGGAGTGATAAGGGCCATTTGGGAACCCAGGAGTGATGGCTTAAGGGCCATTGGAACACAGGAGTGAATGGGAGTGATAAAGGGCCATTGGAACCCAGGAGTGATGGGAGTGATAAAGGGACATTGGAACACAGGAGTGATGGGGGTGATAAAGGGCCATTGGAAACCCAGGAGTGATGGGGTGATAAAGGGCATTGGAACACAGGAGTCGGATGGGGAAGTGATAAAGGGCATTGGAACCCAGGAGTGATGGGAGTGATAAAGGGCCATTGGGAAACACAGGAGTGATGGGAGTGATAAAGGGCCTCTGTAAGCTTATGAAGAGATTCCATTCAAAGCCAGCCATTTCAAGCTACAATAGTCATTTACAACATTAACCCCGTCTGTGCTGGATTTCTGATCCATTTCATGTTATTTTAATTGGCAGATTGTGATTTTCTTTCAGAACAAGTGACCCCAAACCTTTCAGCAGTAGTTTATATCAAAACACCCATTTCCTCAGTAATCAGGGCACTTTCAGCTCCTGATTCTTGCGTCTGTATCCTAAAAACAATCCAGATGAATGAAGCAAGAAGCAGCGATCCCAGGATGCTTACAAAAAAGGTGCAAGGTAATAGCTTAGATTTAAAGTGTGTTCTTCCGACCTTTGGATGGGCAGGTCCCATAAATACTGTAACGCGATCTTTATAGCACTGACAGAAACAATATTTCTCTTGGCCATAAACCTAATTTTCTGTATACTGACAGCAGCAACAAGGAGGCAAACAGGACCTCTATCTGACCATACAAGCAATCCTTAACACACAAAGTATTTTCTGACTTTTATTTGGCTAAATGTTACATTTTGTAGCTCTGCAAGCTCCACTGCCAGCAACTCTATCCAGGAAATCCTCAGACTTTCTAGAAAGCTATCAAAATGTACAAAAGGATATGTATATATTATCAGATTGCCCTCTAGATTGTAAGCCTGCAAGGCAAGCCCCCTTTTTACCCAATGTATTGGCTCTTCTCAGTCTGTCTGTCCTACTTTTGTCAGGCCCCTTGAACGTATGGACGGTATGAAACTTATATAAATAACACAAATATTAATAATAATAATAATAATAATAGTTACCTGTCTGGGACAACGATCTGCTTTTCCTGCGGTGTTAATTGTAGATCTGCAGCCTCTTATGGACACTCAGCGATGTTCCAACTACACAGAAAAACAGCAGGGTTAATATAAAACTTTGTGGTTGTTCTTGAAGGACGCGGCTGGATTTTCCATTTAACTGGGGATACGATGCATATTGCGGGGGCTGCACTAAATCCATAAACAGTACATTCTGGCCCCAAAAAAAATAGCAAAAAACAGTATAGCTGGAGAACAGGTGCAGGCAGGTGGAGAGATCAGATTCGAATTTAGGAGACCAAATGTCAGGAACCGATGTAACCATAGCAATGAAATGGCAGGAAAGTACAGATGATATATATATATATATATATATTATATATATTACACACAGGCCTAAATAGTCTTGGAAGCTTGCAATTTAGTTCCCCAATAAAGTTATAACCTTCGCCAATATATACACACAACAAATACCCCCCCTCCCCCACAAAGCATATGGAGGGGCAGATCTATTGCCAGAAATTGTCAGTTTTACGTCACAGCTCTAGAGGAGCTTCTTTTTTGCAGTTTGAGTGTCACCAACTGCCCCAGTCTCCACTCATGGGTACTTCAGTGCCTAATTAACTTACCCCACTCTGGCCCATTTGCCCCAGCCAGCGTTAGTTACATTTTTCCCCACCGCCCCAATAATTTTTACAAAGAAAAAAAAAAAAATCACCCTTCGATATTACGGTATATTGATGACCCTTAATTAGGGGGTAAAACCCAGTTACCTTTAGACATCTACCTGCCCCTGGGGCATATAACTATACAGGGCAGACACACCCCCTGCCCCCCCTACACACGCAGAACGCACAATGGAGACAGTAACTGGCAGGACACTGGAAACCAGTCACTCTCAGGATTATCGGGCCCTGACGCAGCTGCTGCAGAACTTCTTGGCGCTAATTTCTGTCAGGTGTCACCCTCGGAAAGCAAACTATATATCAAGAGGTTCTGCAGCAGCTGACAAGCCCAGGCCATGAAACCCCTTCCTTATGCATCTACCCATCTCTCCCACCCCCTAGCAGTCCAGGTGCGGGGCCCCCGCTCACCCCGGTCCGCGCTCCCCCAGGTCCGGACCGCGCACTCGCCGTTTTTGTTTTGATCCCAATATTTTTGTATCCTCCCTCAGCACGTCTGCCCAGTAACAGTGTCACGTGCACAGGAGGACGGCGACGCCACCCATTGGCCGACGGAGAAGGGTGTGCGAGGGAGGTAGCCAATAACTAGCGGGAATGGGCGGGGCTGCTAGGGCGGGAGCGGCTCGTGAGGGAGACGTCACGGCGCAGGGCTGGCTTTGGGTCTGGCAAAGGCAGCCATTTTGTGCGCACATGTCACGCGTCACGTCAAAACACTCGTGACGCGTGGGTCAGGGATGGGGCTGACTTGGGTCGGTCTGCCACTGTCTTCACGCTCAGGCAGACGGCAATATGGATTGCTGCCATTAATCTGTGGTAGATTATATAAAGGGCCTTCTTCCACAGCCTTCCTCCTATGAAAAGTAATATGAATGATTTAACTACAAAAATCTAATATTCTGTCAGAAAGTGAGAAACTTTGACAGAGACGATGGAAAGTTTTTCATGTCAAACACTAGATCTATGAATGGAAGGTCTTGCGATTGCTCCGTAAGAAGTGGCGTATCTCATGCACGGCTTTATTGGGACTAAAACCCAGCAAAATTACCCACCGGATGTGCAGCGGATACCCCCTCTAATTTCTATATACGCAATATAAATCAATTAATAATACCGTTATAATTCAGGCCTGATTTACATTCAGGCATTTCCAAAACTCTTTCTTCTATTTTTTTGTCCGCCTGAGTAGCTTCCGGTGACATTTTCAGATGTTTGCGGGGTCTCTTTAAACGTGACGCACCATGAATAGCACTCATGGGCACGTGTTTAGCTTTTTAGAAGCCGTCTGCTTCGTTCTATTATCTGTCATTATGATTTCTGGCATCGATGGGGGGGAGTCAACTGCAAATTTGAACCTTATAAGACTCAATTGACGTAAGAGTTATTAGCCAACATTAGTCAATAATCACGAGCCGGTCCTCAAATATACATTATATGAAGGCTCCCTCGTTAACTTGCTTGGCTCAAAGGTGGTTAAAGGTACTCGGCCTAGTTTACCCCAAAAAAAGTGCTGAGTAGACACTTTAGACATAAGGAGTTACCCCAAAACTATTAATTTGCCATTAAAAAAAATGTTGTTTTTTTTAATATAAACGCAGTTCTTTCAAACTTGCGGTGTCACGGTGAAGTAAGTGGAAGTGACCGTGCTATCTGATGCTTGGGGTGGGCTACTCTGATCCTTTATTGTCCTTTTCAAAACAATAGCCACACGGTGTAGCTCAGCTTCGGCTATCCACAGTGGTAAAGCAGCCCTGTTTCAGCGGCATCCCTCCTTCTCTCTGCAACGCTGGTTCTGTCTGGCAGTGAAGGGGTTAATTGTTGGTGTCCCGGCAGGAGGAAGCAGTGTTTGGTGGGAGTACCCAGTTGGAGTACAGGTCGTTCCTGTCACAATATAACAAAATAAGACCGTCCCTCGCATTTCAATGCTCCTTTTTTCTTACTATGGGTTTGGTGCAGCAAGGTAACGGACCCTTCGTCTGTGCGGACAGCTCGCTCGGAACTTGCATCCTTCTCATGTCTTGCATTTTAAGAACAAACCCATCATTTGCCAGCCAAAAAGTCGGGCCAGCAAGAGAAAAGTAAAAATTGCGAAGAAAACATCCAGTGGTGCATTTGATGCGATTTTAACCCCTTAACAACAATCCACTTACATGTACGGGGTCACCATACAATGTGTTAGTGACAATGCCTGTACATGTACGTGGTAGCGTTATTTGCCGTTGATCGCAGCGTTTTCGCTCCTTGAGGTGGGGGTACTGTCACGCTCCACCCTGCTCAGCCTGGACCATGCAGTCATTATTTACAACCACTAGTGGCCACCCTTCCCAGCTGAGCCATGTTATCGGAGATAAGGCCTACCTTTATAAACCGGCTCTGCCCCTCAGACAATGCCTTTGCATTACATTGTTAGCAGCCTATTGCTGTGGCTTTGTACCCGGTCCTGAATTGTTCCTGGCATCCTGTTTCTGCTCTTCAGCTTCTGACCCGGCTTGATATTGACCACTCTCCTGTTTACCATACCTGTCTTTTCTGAGCTCAGCTACTCAGTGTGGGCCCCCACCAACTCAGCTATCCAGTGGGCTTCCTGCCGTCCTCCTTGCCGGCGGGCTTCCTGCCGTCCGCCCTGCCAGAAGGGTCCTGCCGTCCACCCTGTCAGCGGGCGTCCTGCCGTCCTCCCTGCCAGCGGCGTTCCTGCCGTCCGCCCTGCCAGCGGGAGTCCTGCCGTCCGCCCTGCAAGCGGGCTTCCTGCCGTCCACCTTGCCAGCAGGCTTTCTGCCGTCAGCCTTGCCAGTGGGCTTCCTGCCATCTGACCTGCCTGAGGACTTCCAAGCCGTGTGTATCGCTACAGTTCTATCTTGCTACAGTTCCCCTGTCTCGCTACCAAGATGCATCAATGGGTACAGACAGACTCCCAAGTATCCCCTGTAACTGGGCTCCTACCTGATCTGCTTGCCTGGGTCCTGACACAATAACAGTGGTCACATCCCAAAAAATGACCGTTTCGTGACCCAACAACTTTCGTAACTTTCTGATCTTGTATCAGAGAGAGGAGGCTTTGTGTGTTACTGAGCAGTTATCATATTATTCAACAACAAGTATTTATATAGCGATTTTCTGCCGGTGGGACTCATTTTACAGGTATATGCATACGAGAAAAAGAGTGAATTATCTGAAGGATTGGGAGAAAAGATGGGTTTTAAGTCTTGTGTTAAAAGTCTCTAAAGATGGAGCCTCTCTGATTGGTAGTGGTAGAGAGTTCCAGAATGTGGGAGCAGCATGACAGAATGCGTTGGAGTCAGATTTTGTGTACACTTTAGGTATTGAGAGAAGAGACATATGTGTGGATCGAAGGGGGCGAAGATGTAGGGTGTTAATAGCTATTTCAGGTAACAGGGTCCCTGGTCATTTAGGGCTTTAAATGTCAACACGCCTATCTTAAAGTGAATTCTCTCTCTGAGAGGAAGCCAATGGAGAGACTGTAAATAGGTGTAATATGGCAAAAGCGGGGTTGATTTGTTAATAGTCTGGCTGCTGCGTTCTGAGCCAACTGCAGTTTGTGAAGTTCTTTTTCTGGCAGGCCTACATACAGTGCATTGCAATAATCCAGATGAGATGTCACAAATGCATGGATAAGGGTGGCCGTATCCTCTGGTGGGATTAGGTTCTTTATCCTGGCTATATTCCTCAAGTGGAAAAAGGCAGATTTTGTTGCAACAGAGATTTGACGTTTAAGTGACAAACCACTGTCAAGGAGTACTCAGAGATTTCGCACTTCACAGAGTAGCTCTGAACCCCAGAATTCTATGCCAGTTGTGTTAGTATTTCCTAGGATTGGCGCAGTTATCCTTTGCCCTCTGATCAACAGGACTTCTGTTTTATCAGGATTTACCTTTAACCAGCTAGCTTGCACCCATTCTAAGAGATCTGCTAAGCATCTGTTGAAAAGAGATGTTGGATCCTTAGTTCCTGTTGTAAAGGAAAGGTAGAGCTACGTGTCATCTGCATAGTAGTGGTATCTTAATCCATGTTGTCTGATGATGTCCCCCATTGGCATCATGTATATGGCAAATAGAGTGGGAGGTTCCATTGCTATTTTCCATTTATTTTCTTATATGATTATTTGATTTTTTTTGTTTGATCTTTATTTTATTGCTTTTTTTTGTTAAAATCTAAAAAAAACTTGTTAGCAGTAGTTTAGGTACCCTTTCCCCAAATATCCAGTTAGAATTAATTTGCGTTAGGAGTTAGTTTTAGTTTTTTTTGATAATGGAGAAGCAGTATACTGCTGAAGAGGCTTATGCCATGTTGGCATCTGCCTCTGATGGTAACGAGACTGACACTGCATCAGACTTTGACCCAGGTCAGTTTTCTGACACTGACAGCAATGCCAGCATCACAGTTCCTCCTGCTGATGAGCCAGCAGCAAAGAGAAGCCATTCTACTCACCCTTCACCTGCAGCAGCCGCTGGTGATGGTGAAGTATGGGTTCCCCCAAGCCAAACCTCACCAGTCATCCCACCTTTTACTGCCACGCCTGGCATAAAGGTGGATGTGGCAGGTTTTACCCCAGTCCAATATCTGGACCTCTTTCTTGGGGAGTATATTCTGACTATGATAGCCTCCCAAACTAATATTTATGCAGCGAATTATATTGCTGCCCACCCAACTTGCAGCTTCTCCAAGCAGCAAAACTGGGATCCAACGGATGCCATGGAGCTCCGTCGATTTTGGGCCCTTACCCTTTGCATGGGCATAATTAAAAAACCCTCTATACGCTCCTACTGGAGCAAAGACATTGTTATGTCTACCCCCATATTCCCCCATACAATGCCCAGGTTACGTTATGAAATGCTGTTAGGTTTTCTACATTTCAATGATAATAGCCAGTGCCCCCCAAAAGAAGACCCCCGGTATGATAGGCTATATAAGATACGCCCCCTTCTTAACCACTTTCAGGCCAGATTTGCTGAGTTGTATACCCCCCAGCAGAATTTGGCCATTGATGAGTCTCTCATGAAGTTCAAGGGGAGACTCTCATTCAAACAGTACATACCATCAAAACGCTCCAGGTATGGAGTTAAGTTCTACAAACTCTGTGAGAGTGAAAGCGGGTACGTTCATGCATTCCGGATCTATGAGGGAAAGGACTGCCACCTTGACCCTCCTGGTTGCCCAGAATATCTGGGAACCAGTGCTAAAATTGTGTGGGATCTTATGCTTCCCCTGTTGAACAAAGGGTACCATCTGTACCTTGATAATTTTTACACCAGTGTCCCTTTGTTCCGACTGCTTTACTGCTTCGAGACTGTCGCCTGTGGTACTATGAGGAGTAACCGCAAGGGGTTCCCAGCACAATTGGCAAAGACCCAGTTAAAAAAGGGGGAATACTCTGCTCTGCGCCATGGGGAGCTGCTAGCACTTAAGTTTAGAGACAAGAAGGATGTGAGGATGCTCAGCACCATCCATAATGAGAGCACTATGGGCATTCCTGTCCATGGCACAGGTGGGGTTACTTTGAAGCCAGTGTGCGTCAGGGCTTATAATAAGCATATGGGAGGCGTGGACCTGGCAGACCAGCTGCTACAGCCATACCTTATCATGAGGAAGTGTAGGGCGTGGTACAAAAAGGTGGCAATCTACATGATGCAGATTGCCACCCACAATGCCTTCCTCATTTTCAAAAAGTCACACCCCGGAGCAAAAACTTTTCTCCAATTTCAGCTCCGGTTGATCTCCGAAATGTTGACTTCTGATGCACCTGGCCCTTCGGCAGTTTCAGCAGTGGGAAGGACTGCCCAAGCCCACTTTATTTATAAAATCCCCCCAACAATCAAAAAGAGAAACCACCAAAAGGAATGCAGAGTGTGCCGAATGAAAGGCAAAAGGAAGGACACTTCATTCTACTGTCCTTCTTGCCCTTCCCAGCCGGGATTCTGTGTCGGTGATTGTTTTAGGGAGTACCATTCAGCTCCCATTCACCCCCCAGCAGCTACCCATCCCATGTCGGTTGAGTGATTATTCTCTTTTCCTGTTAATAGTGTACCCATGTAAACTATATATTTGTTTTTCAAGGACAGATAGAGCTTTCTTTTGATGCCATAGTTAGATGATTAGCCAAAAATGTAGAATGAGAAATTTAGTAAAAATTAGAAAAAAAACACTTTTTTTATATATACATTTTCCCTCTGAATCCTCACAAAATTAGGTACAGTGATGGAAAATCTCCCCCAAGTTTATCAATTCAGGTGTCCTGATTTCAGAAACACGTAATTTATATAGATTTTCCATACTTTCCCAGCACTTATGCTATAAGGTGTACATTATTCATACATTTTTTTGTATTTTTTACATATATATTTTTTTTAAAAAATGGTTGGAGGTCCTCTTAGGGACCTCTTGAACATGTTATTAATGCCAGTGTTATCACAATGACATCACTTAGCTCACTTTACTGTTTTTCTTAAATTATTATTTATTGTATTATTTTGGTTATTTATTTATTTATTTTTAAATCTGTAATATTTAAAAATGAAACAGTTTTCCGGCTTTCATTCCAGAAGCTGTTACATGAGATAGGGCTGCAGATGCTGGCTTCTGCTGTCAGGGGGTAGCCCAGGCTGATCTCCCGTGTAGCGGCAGGGATGTGTGCAAGAATCCATGTGGGATTCGTGGGATGTGTTTTTTTTTTTTTATTGGACATACCAGTACGTCCATAGGGGACTGAAGGGTTTAAGGGGTTAAATGATAATTTCTGTTGTCCAGTAAATCATTGTTTCTCGCATTCTACTTTTCTGTTCTGTATTCATTATCTACCTCCAATCTGCTCTGTGGGTGTGCAAGGGAGCACTGGGTCTAAACGACATATTTACGGCACTAATGTTTCAATAAAACATTTTACCTTCAAAAATTAGATACAACAATCGGGCAACTTGTGCTTCATCTATGCTTCTCTACTTGGATACTGGAGTAAATAAATAGTTCTTGGCACTACACGATAGACATGGGATATGCATCTTTTGGCTCCAGGTTATAGAAGACATTTTGGTTATTTCGAAGCATACGTTTCTAAGATTTGAATGAAGGAGGGAAACAGATGTACCGGTAATATAGATACTGGTGGGGCAATTAGGGGTAATTGCTCGTTTGATGAGTCCATGGAGGGCCGGATAAAATTGCAAACATTGGGGGACTTAGTCAAGGAACTACATGAACTTCTCCAACAATTGTATCCGAAAGACTTTCTCTACAAGCAAAGCAAAGTGACATTTTGGTCAAAAACAAAGGAAAGATGGTATTTTAAGTAATAAACAAGCGTATTACTGATTTTAACGAACAAAGGAGTCGAGTGAGAAGGAGATTTTGTGTAATGAGAAGTGTCTCGGGAGAATTGGAAGATTAGATTGTAAGCTCACAAGAGCAGGGCCCTCTTCTCCTTTGCACCAGTTTATTGTATGTGTTTTGTGTTTATAATTCCTTCTACTGACTGTAACAGCGCTGGGGAACCTGCCGGTGCTTTATAAATAAATGTCATGTAATGTGTTGTAATGAATGTTACTTGTGGGGTCTCGAGCAGAGGATATCTAAAATAAATAAAAGAACGCCGTTGGGTTTACATGAGAACATTCTAGTTGTTTCCTTCTTTTTTTGAACAGTCAGCCTCCTTCAAATGTTTGGGGTCACTTAGAAATGTCCCTGTTTTTTCTAAAGAAACGCAAATGTTCTATTTTTGTATTTTTTTTTTGCATAGGTTTCATTCTCTGATCCTAATGCAAGGTATTCTGGATCTTCCTTTTTCCTCCCCTGTAGTGTCAGTATTTGCGGTTCCATGAGCCGGCACCCCTTTCTTCACAGGCATTCAAACGCTGTTTATTCAGCACCAACAAAGCCCTCGATTTCATCATCCGCATATAATACAAGCCACCTCTTGTATATACGCCGACCGGTTATAACATGTCACTTATTGTATCCTGTTATAAGCGGCAGGTGATATGAGACTTAACATTTAAAGCGACCCATCACCCAAGGACAAGTCAACACGTCTACTCAATTCAGGGAGTGTTCCACTCCTTTATCATAGACAAGGACTGTCTGAGTCTCCGCTCGTTCGGGACAGCGGCTGGAAGACAAGCGACTGGAGCAGAATAAGCAGGGAAAGCTTTCCAGGAGAGGGCAAAGAAATAATCACAGGATTTGTATCAGAGGCAGCCATGTTTCGTCATTAGTTACCCATCATCAATCAGTAGTACTCAGCGCCGAGAACATATTTACTCCCTGTGTGTAATGTGGCTGCAGGATACACCCAGTCTGTACCCCCAGGATCGGCATACATTGGGGTTAAATCAGAGAAAGGGTATAAAAACCTCAAGGACAGCATGCAGATCCTGGGGACGGCTTATCAATATCCCCCCTCCAACAGCGGTCAAATGAAAGCCCCTGGGGCAAACGTTCCCATGTGTGTCATTGCGGTGGTTAGATCAGGTCCATTTGTACAAAATTCCCTCGTCTTAAAACATTAAACATCGGATGACAAATGAATCTTGTTTTAATGATTTTTTTAATTATTACAGATCTCTTACCTCAGTCTGTCCTCTGTAAATATGGACAGGGCATTGTATGGTTAAAACAATGCAATATTTTTTAGCATCAATTATTACATAGCTTAGAACTATTTACTATGTGGATGCCCGCTGCATGGTGTCTGTGGGTGATGTGGATGCCCGCTGCGTGGTGTCTGTGGGTGATGTGGATGCCTGCTGCGTGGTATGAGTGGATGCCCCTGTGTGGTCCTGTGGTGTGGATGCCCGCTGCTTGGTGTCTGTGGTGATGTGGATGCCCGCTGCTTGGTGTCTGGGTGATGTGGATGCCTGCTGTGTGGTGTCTGTGGTGATGCGGATGCCTGCTGCGTGGTGTCTGTGGTGATGTGTGCCTCGCTGCGTGGGTCCCTGTGGTGATGTGATGCCTCTGCTTGTGTCTGTGGTGATGCGGATGGCCTGCTGCCTTGGTGTCTGTGGGTGATTGTGGATGCCGCCGGTGTGTCTGTGGTATGTGGATGCCCGCTGCGTGGTGTCTGTGGTGATGTGGATCCGCTCGTGGTGTTCGTGGTGAATGTGGAAATCCCGCTGCTTGGTGTTGTGGGTGATGCTGATGCCTGCTGTTGGTGTCTGGGGTGATGCGGATGCCTGCTGCGTGGTGTGATGCGGATGCCTGCTGCGTGGTGTCTGTGGGTGATGTGGATGCCTGCTGCGTGGTGTCTGTGGGTGATGCGGATGCCCGCTGCATGGTATCTGTGGATGCCCGCCGCGTGGTATCTGCGTGTAGACCGATTGAATTATGCTCTTTAATATGGATGCAATAATAAAAACGTTTAAAACCAAATGCATGAAAATCCTCTTTATTAAAATAATTTGTATCAAACAGTTTGAAATGCTTTACGGTGCAGCTGCGGTGACGAATCAGGTGACAGACGAGCGCTTATTTAAATAAAGCATAAATATATATTTCTGGTCCAATTCAAGTAAAAACGTGTCAATCACAGCTTCATAACCCACGGACACAGAGTTCCCGAACACAGTCTGACGGTAACGCTGCGCATGAGCACAGCTTTGACGGCAAAAGTGCGGATATTATCAAAAAGAGCTTAAAAAGCACAAAAGTATTCCGAAAGCATTTTTACACTTTGTTTCTTAATATTATTTTTTCACCTCGTGATAATAATTGTTTGGTTTTGTTAAAATTACCTTTAATATGACGCAGCTGCATTCACTGTAATAGTCTGAGGAATATCATTCGTTATTTAGGAACTGTTTTCTCTTCTAGATTGTAAGCTTATTGGGCAAACCCCCTCAAAAATGTTATGATGCACTACTTGTTATGTAATGTTTACCCGTTGTACAGCGCTGTGGAATATGATGGCGCTATATACATCACTAATAATGATAATAATTATCAGCTGAATAAATTATCATCATTACACCTGTAACCCCTGGGCATGTGGCTGCGCACGCACAACAAGACATACCAGACACAATGCCACAAATTAAATTTCCGGTAAATTATATCACCCACCCCCCCCCCCCCCCAGGGCATATTCCTCGCAGCTCAGTGCAGCTCAGTTTACATGGAAGGGGATGAGAGTCGGTCGATACCCGGACACGCCAAACTCAGCATAAGAACTAAAAGAACAGGTTACAATATCATACAAAAAACACGCATCACAAAACGCACGGGACAATCGCCACACGTGTGCAGAAAAGCGACAATGTAACAGATCCGCGTTTGGTGAAAGGCGGAGGACCATAAATGTAAATAACGTGATTTGATAACACGTGTCTTCCTTCACCCCCTGAGCTTAACCCCTTCCTCTCCGCTGAAGCCTAGGGGTCACTACAGGAGAGCTTTTTGGTTTCGTTCAGAAACAAACTGTTTGATACTTTTAACCATAAGTAATATTTTTCTTTTAAGTGGAACTGTCACAATTAAGATACAAGCCTTGACTCTAGATTGTAAGCTTTCAAGCCGAGCCCTTTTCACCTAATGTATTCGTCTTAGTCTGTTGGTTCTAGTTGTGTCAGACCCTTTGAATGTAGGGACTGTAAGAAGCGCCGTGGGAATTGTTGGCACTATATATTTAAAAGATAATAATTAACCTGAATCTGGCACTGAAGAACATCTGTAACATATTATTATTATTATTATGTTTATTTAATGTATCATTTTTAGGTTGCCAGCTTTGAGAGGGCATCTGCCCCCACCTGAGGTATAGCCAGAACATGTCATGCACAATCCCCTCCGATTCCCATGATCCCTCAGTGCAGACTGTATCGGAATCCTCCTGTCAGCCCGAGCAGGCAGTTGAAAGCCGCTTCCTGTCCTTTCCCTGCGTCAGCCCAAGCAGGAAGTTGTAAGCCACTTCCTGTCCTTTCCCTGTGTCAGCCCAAGCAGGAAGTTGTAAGCCACTTCCTGTTCTCTCCCTGCGTCAGCCCGAGCAGGAAGTTGGAAGCCGCTGTTCTCACCCCACGTTGTTTTAGCGGGGGTGAGCCTCTAGCGCTAGAGATTGTTTCCAGCCGCGCAGGTCCCTCCGTAACGCTATTATCACAGATATCTCAGGGTGAAGGGCCGATTTAACCCTGTGATGGGGCAGCAAGATGGCGGCTCCCATACAGCGTAATGAAAGGTACTTTTTATATTAATATCTAAGTAAATAGAACATTATAGGAATTGAGAATAATCTGGAACGTGACCGTTCCCCTTTAAAATCAAGACGTTTTATGTGTCGTGCGCAACTTATTAACTAGCAAATCAGAAAAAAGTAATGGTCTCGGTAGAATAAATATAGCTTTCAAAATAAATAAATACTCTTAACTTTGTGTTAGTTGGATAATTCATCCATCCGATGTGTATTATACAATTTCTCATCGTAGATATAAATCCACAATTCTGAAAATCAGAATTTTTGCTCGAAACGCGCTGGCCGGCCGGCCTCTCTCACAGCGACGACGTTTCACACAATTGAGGAAAATGACAAACAAGTATAAATTCAGCTCCGACTTTTACCTATCCCCGACTCTTTTACTGCATAACAGTTTTATTTTAGTTTAAGCATCTTTTAACCAAAACCGGTCGTTACATAAGCTAATTCTTAGTTACATTGTATTAAAAAAAAAGGTCCCTGAGAATTTAGAATAAAAAATAAAAAAAAAATGTTCTTGAAAAAATGAATTTGTATTTATAAGGACACAGGGGTGTTGTTTTTTTTTTGGGGGGGGGACACACATAGGGTCCTCGTGGCATTTTGTGGCCACATCACTCCAGAATTCAGAGATTGTCTAATTTCACAGTCTGCACGGGAGACCCTAAACCTCTTCATCCATGCTACAAACTTCTTACCTCCGTCGCATAGAATTCCAAACGTTATCGTTTTAAAAGGACATTCAATCGACGTTAAAATTAAAAATTAAACCCAAAAATCTCTGAGGTTGTTCAGTTTTTATCTAAAAGGCACTTCGGTGGCGGCTGACCTTCTGGTCTGACGAGCTCTTGTGGTTCGTCTCACATGGTTGGGTTTTTGGTTTTTCGAGGAAAGAAATCCGAACTTCTCACCGGGTTTCCTGGTGAAATTAACCCTAAAAGTAGATTTTGGTTCCAGGACTGATGCTTTCGAGCAGCCTTTCACTTATTTGTATCTCTGCCCTTCCCCTACTTCCTCGGCGTTCGACATCAGAGGGTTAATGGCTGAGACGCGTCCCTTTTTTTGCGTTGCTCTAGAACTATCCCATCGTTCTTCACTCAGAACGCCACTTATTCTTATGGTCTGTTCTTCTCAAACTGAGGGACGATACCAACATCTTCTTGCTGGGACCCTGCATTCACTCCTCCTATTCCTAAACTTCCTTCCGCCAGCTTCGACAAGTAGTTCTAGAAGAAGAAAAGAAGAAAAAAAAAGGTATTGCATTAGAATTATAACTATTATTTTAAACTAAACTTTGTGCTTGAGGTACTCAGCTCCATCACATCACGAGACACGGGAGGACAAGCTAGACGCGGGCCAACTCGAACTCCTCAAGGGCCTGCGTTTCCACACTACGGGTCTCTCTAGGGTTATGGGCCAGCTTGGCCAACTTTACGACAGTGGACCTGCCACCGAAATTAAATTAGGGGTAGGTTAGTAGTAAGTTAACCAAGTGTCCACTTGCCAATTCGGCTTGAAAGCACACTAGAAGGGCTTTGATGACCAGTGCGCTTGGGTCACCAGCTGTGCGCGCCTTTCGCTTTAGTGCCAGCAGGGGGCAGAGAAGAGTCAGAGGATTAGAGCTCTGAGCAAAATAATCAAAAGAATGTATTTTCCATAAAATAAAGGTGATAAAAAAAGTTTTAATAATAATAATAATAACATTAAAAAAAGCTAAACTACTCATCCACCTGGAAGAGAAAAATGTAATCAGTCCAATGGGCCGTGAAATAAAACCTTAATATTATTGCCTGAAATAAAAATATATATGCATGTTAAAAAACATACGTTTGTCCGGCTGAGGGTTTGTCCTCTCCATCTCCTTAGTGCAGCCAGATCTTTGGAATGTGAATATCAGCTGAATTATTACGAATTATCAAAGTTCTAACCTTTTTTTTTTTTTGAAAATATGAGAAACTTTTCAACTTTCTAGTAATTAATGTTGTTTTTTTTTTTTAAATGTATTTTTAATGGGTTCCAGTGTCGCATGTCCAAGACACGGCTTGCTACAGGAACTCGCGGGGATCTGCACGCTCGCAGCTTAAATGTTGGCCTCGGACTCGGAGCCTTAATTGCGGGATAATGATAGCAATTAAAAATGACAAGCGGAACATGCCTTTTAGTGTCCGCATCCCGGGGGCGAAGCCCAACTTATGTCAAGGAGCTTAAACCTTTTAAGTGAGAGCATCTGTCTTCATCCTTCACTCTCACTTGCACTCGGATTGTGGCTTTAATGAGAAACAGCGTTTGGTAAGGTGGGATCTGAGGTCTGTCAGACAGCGGCCGAGTCCATCGCTAGAGAGTGGCCCTTCGGGAATACAAGAAGCTTTCGCTAATGATATCTCGTCCGGCATAATCTCTGCGGTAATAACGCCGCCGAGGGTTACATTACAGTTACTTGGGCCGCGGATGTTTTCTTAACCGTTTACACCAAAAATAATTTGCATTTCGGACAACTAGCTTTTATTTAAATAGAATATTATTTCATTTATTTATATATATAATTAATTATTATATTAACTATACAGCCAGGCCAAGATTCCAAAGGATTGTCGCCGGGGGGGCATTTTATAATTACCCCTATTTTCTAGCACATGTACTGGAGAGGGTGTAAGATCCGGTTTCTAAGGATACCTGTGATTATGACTATGCAATATATACATTTATATATGCGTATATGATCAGGTTGGGACGGCCAACCTCAAAGGTGCCCAAAAACAGGGCAAATCTATACAGAAGATATTAAGATCTTCTTATATAATATATTCTTAATAAGATCACCGTAGCGATGTAGCACCAGCAGTGAAATCGTAGGAATGATGAGTGCGGGGCTCCGTGGCCCCGGCCCCAGCACGGGGGGATAACATACCTGGAGGTTTTTGTAGTGAACCCGGCTCCGGCAGTGAGATGTTTTCGCTGTCTCTTCGCTGGTGTAAAAGAGACCGCAGAGCTTGCAGTAGAAACCCGTCCGCGGAACCACAAATTCCACCCCTTTAAAACAATGTTACAATGAAGCCCTTAATTAAATCGTTCAGACAGCACTCGATACGTTCCCGAGACTTTCTCCCCGGGCCGGCGCTATGAAGGACGCCAACAGCGTGTTAACGAAACGGTAACAGTTTTAATTCAAGAGTACGCTCTAATTTACCCCTGGAAGCTACGATCTGTGGCAGAAAGTGGCACAACTAGAGTTATATAATCTGTTTACTCTGCTGAAGTCCTCTCCCTTCTCCTCCCCAACCCTTACAAAGGCAACAATCAGCAACTTCACAATAGCCATTAAATCATTTCTAAGTCTTATTTTGTATGAAAGATACAAATACATATCGAATTTTATTTGGGTATTTTTAGGCCTTTTTGCTCCATTTCATAGCAGATAGCGGGGGCTATTATATCATGACTTATAACATCATAAAAGGCTACAAAACCAGTCAGTGATTTCTTCTGGGTATCTCTCGCTCCCATTCCCTGAGTATTTCCATATTACACTCTTACCTAGGGGTATGCTGAGGTCAGTAAATATGTCATCTTGTTCCCATGACGGTGATGAATGAAGTTCTTTTGATCCAAATTCTGAGACTTCAACAGATTTCCCTTCTGAAGAACAAAAAAAATAGCCTTAATAAGTCGCGTCGTAATCTAAGTGCATAAAGAGATTTATATTTGGTTTCTTTATGTATATTTGGTCTCTTTTCTGACCCCCCCCCCATGTTTTTTCCATGTAGAGGACATGTTCCCCATGGAACTTGGTGCCAGCCAAGTCTGTTCTGGTGGCTGAAAAATATACTTTTTGGGATAAAAACTGTAGTTAATAATAAGCAATTTTTAGCCAAGAAACGTGACTTCGGTTACCGGAGATGGAGAGATTTTCTTCTCTCCCGTCCCGCCTTTCTTCTTGGCTCTGGACGTTCCTCGCTTTCAGGTTCTGGTCTTCTTGAGGCTCCGTCCTTTGATAAATATCCGCGCATGGATCTGGGTTGTCCCCAATCTCCCCTCTGTAGTCCATGTTTTGAAGCTCTGTGGTCTTACTTTCACCCTCCGCACTTTCCACCCGTCCTTCCTCCTCACGGACGCAACTTGGTCTGCCGGAAACTCGGTTCTCTTCCACGTCGTGGAACTTCTGCTCAGCGCTCAGGCTGACATCCGGGACGCTGGCGACTGCATCGCAGCAGCTGCTGTCGGGACTCGCGGTTTCCCTCAGCGATGTACAGCTCATTGCGATGGACGCCTCTCGAGGAGAGGAACATTGGCTTCCGCTCGATTGGCTCAACCGGCGTTCCAGATCCAAAGTTGCGACTCCATGCGGATACACCTGAACGCAATGATCATTGTCCTTCGGTTCCACGGAAACAATCTCCTCCAGTTCTGTGATATCGGGTTCTAGAATGAAGTCTTCCTCTCCCACCTCATCCACAGTTACCAGTTCCTCCATATTTGTTGGATACCAAACGTCACTTTCGCTTTCCCAGTCCTCTTCCTGATAAAAAAAAAATCAATATTATATATTATATTTTATATTATTAACATAAAATCTATTTTTATTCTTATTCGCACAAACATCCGACCTCTGGATCAGAATAATTCAGCACCCGGCTCCTGTTGCAAAATAGAATGCAGAAAAAACTTAAATATAAAAAAATATATAAAAGGACATAAAAACTCAAATGTTGTAGATCTGCCAGTACCCTATATATATGTATCATAAACTCCAATGGGGAGTCTAGGGGTTTAGGGCATGGGCATACCTGAGAACTTTCCAAATGACCGGACCCTGACACCCTTGAAATATTAACCCTTTAACAGCCCATCATGAACATTCTATGTAGTGATTGCCAAATGTGACACCCAAATGGCTCAAATACCTTTGACTTGTCATTATTTAAAGATACACTTACTTGAGTCACCTGCATTCAAGCAGGGATATTAACCTTAACATGCTGGGAGCAAAAGCAACAACTGGGAGTCTTATATATAACCACAGCGGGGTGAGAATAGGAAGGAGTCAGACTGTGTGACCCCGAGAATCTGCCCCTTCACCCCGAAGGCAAAAGCCCTGAATGTCAGGGGCAAATCCTGAGAGATCCCAGGTATGGGTAAGGGGAGGCTAAAGTTATAAATTGACGTAGGAATCAGGGGACATTACATTTTTGTATTAATTGGAGTAAGTACCACGGAGGACTTTCACTAATTTCCCATCACAGCCATACCTGCCGGTATAATATTAATAATATCCCCATTTAGACCTCAGAATAAACACCGGTTCTGCCATATCTACCGTGCTAACTGGACGGGATTCCTGCCCACGCAGACACCGATACCGTCTCCATCTGACCGTTAGCTCATGATGAAGACACCAAGCTGGACCTTCTCCAAGGACATATCCCTTCTACCCCAGCCATGCAATAACCTCAACTCCCCTCGCTGGGCTGCCATCAGAAACCATCCCTTCCCAAACTGCAAGAATGTATCAAAGCTTCTATCATGTGTGTACAGAACACGGGACACAACATACATGTCTACGCTCCGTGCGCGGTATTAAATACTCAGATGCCCCGAGGCCAGGCACGTTCTGCAGGCTGGATATTCCCCTTAAGCAAAGTTACAAGGGGAGGTCAGCGCGGGGCAAATCCCTCAGACAACAGCTACGCAAACCGGTGTCAGCCATATATCCAGCCTGACTTCTGCAGATGAAATAACAGAGGCCGGGGCACAAGCCGACGGGATCATTTTCATCAATGGATCCAGTTCTTTTTATAGTTTTAAGTTCACGCAGCCCCGCGGCTTAATGACTGCTGCTCAACACGGCAAATTGATGATTTATTATTCGGCTGAAGGCCGCGTTAGCGGAGATGCTGGAGGATCAAGGAATTAAGGAGGATCAGAGAGGAACTCACAGACACCTCTTCATTTTAACTCTTGGTTGCTGAAAGATCGGCCCCATCCGGCCCCCGTCTAGTCGCCCGTTTCTCCTGCTGCAAAGACTCAAACCTTAATCAGTCGTTGGTCTCGTCTTAGATTCAGGAGCCGCATGTCTATCCCATGCATGTTTAATCCCCTCACTGTATTACCCTCTACCACCTCTGCTGGGAGGCTGTTCCACTTATCTACCACCCTCCCAGTAAAATAAAACTTAATTCCATTACATCTAAGCCTTTCACCCTCTAGTTTTAGATTACGGCCTAATGTTGTTCTAACATTTCTCCTCCTATTAATATGACCTTCTAGTGCAGGCAAGGTCAGAAGCGTAGTTTCTCTGTGGATAGCAGCTTCGCCGCACAGTGTAATGGAACGTTTTGCGTGGACTGCAGTAATATTATATATATATATTAATATTACCTTTAATATGTTAGAAAGTGAGACTTCTGTCACCTTTATCTTCTCACCTATTTCAGCTGTAGCGTGCACTATAAGTCTGAAGCTCATACCTGCGCTGTAGCGTGTGATAGCTAAACTTACAAATATGCAAAATGAGCTCCAGTGGAAACCAATGAGGGTTCAGTCTGCGAACTCACAAGCTGAGAGGCAGCCACTAGGATTTTAGGGACCGGAGTGTCCATTTAACTAATAGCGAGCACCAATAAAGGGCTGAATGCTCCATGTGTCCGCGTAGACAGACCCCAAGACCGGGTTTGCTGTCGGAGGCACAATAACAGTTCCTTGGTTCTCGTATGAGCCCGAGAGGCTGGAGTCCCGTTTTATTAGTCTGACGCGTCCCGTGGAGTGTGACCAGGATTACAGATGACCGGGTTGTCTGTGCCGTGCGGCTGCCAGGACATTTGTAGCCGGCGATAGGGACAAAAAGTCACATTCCCCGCGAGTCAGCTTTTATACCGCAATTTAGGGTCCCGAGTCAGTAAACGGCAGACCCAAAAGTTACTTGACCTAATCTTATGAAACCCAAAACCCAGCAGGCTGGTTCCGTACCGCTGCGGTGATAATAAGCATGGCCTTGGAGCGAATGGCCCATAGAGCGTGGCGTTACTTTGTATCCAGCGATATCTTCCTTATTTATAGCATGAATTTGGTGAAGACTCCACTATTTTATTTCAATCTATAGATCTATTGATTGTAACTCCCATCTGGTCTTTAAATAAAAATGTCTATTATTACTGTTTTAATAGTCAAAGTTAGAGGAAGATACATCTTTGGACTCATTCCCTTGGAATAAGCAGGGAAGGAACTTATGATAGAGCCCCTATACCTGAATTATCATTTATCTACTTATAGATTTCTTTTCTCACGTTCCTATGCAGTCTGGGACGCAGTCACGCTGGCTCAGAATACCTTAAGTCTTACTGATTCAGCGTTTCCTTCCTCCGGTTCTTTCATTTCTTTCCTTAACGCAGAGTTACGTTTTTCTTCCTTTCCTTCAGCCTGAGATGGAAACAGAAAAATCTGATATATTCAATATTCACAGAACACAATATAGCAATAGCCTGAAATTATTAGGTCCATAAAAAGACACGTCCCTATTATTAAAAATAATATTTTTGTAACTAGAATAAATTGATTAGATACACAAAAGTGTTTTTTTTTTACTTTTGTATCGCATCAAAGAGTCCGACTCTCGTGAAAGTTGTTGGGATTTGGGAATGGACGTTGGTTTTCTATGTTCTTGGAGGCGGCTCAGCTAATGGAGACGCCTGAACTCATTCACCAGCTGCTGGCTTAGAGACCGAAACCCGTTAGAATAATTATTATTAATAATTATTAATAATTATCAAAGGCGGTAAGGCTGGGAAAGTGAAGTATGAAGAATGTACAGGCCCGGCGAGATCAGCCCAGTCCCATCAGAACATCCACGGGGGCCTAACTGGATGAGGCGAGAATCCTCCTTTAGACCATTATTTCAAGTGGAACTCCTAAAACCCTAAGATGGGGAGGAAAGTAGCTCATAGACTTGGGAATGGCACCAATCTACCTGTGCCAACCCTCCATGAGGTTTACCTGTTCATTCTCTTTGCCTTCTTCCACGCTCTCTGTGGTCTCTTCCTCGGTTGAGTTACCCTTAGGGTTCTTCTCCATGTTCTTCTGACTGCTGCCATCGCACTCTTTGTTTGTCTTTGCCTCTTGTGTGTCTTTCTTACTCGGTTCCTCTTTATGGTTTCCTTTGACCTCCCGCGTCTTCCCTTCCTCTTTTCTCTTAGATTTTCCAAGCGTGTCTTGAGGTTTTCCGTCTGCCTTCGACTTGGCCTCCTTCCTATAGTATTCTCCCTCCCTGCTTTTGTATCTTGAGGATGAGTGAGAGTTACTGTATTTATCCCGGTGTCCTCTCAATCCGTCCACTCGATCATCCAGATCTTGCTTTTCCAGCTGTCTGGAGTAATGCTTCCGGTCGTGCACCCAGTGGTCTGTCCTATCTCTCTTGTCTTCTCCGTTGTCCCTCCATGATCCCTGCTCCCGTTCATCTTCCCACCTCCCGTAGGAAGACTGGTCCCAGGACTCTCTCCCGTTCCCCCATTCAGTTCTTGATGCTCCTAAAGGACTGTGCGTAGAACTACAGGAGGTGAAACTAGGCGTATGAGACCTCGGGGACAAGGAACGGCTCACAGGGCTACGAGACCTGGTTCTCCCGTTTTGGTACCTGCGCATGGAGATAGAACACGATAATGGATGCTGCTGTGTTGGTCTACGCCACATACTCCTTAATCCGAGGATAATTCACCCAGAATATAACAACACAGTGTTTTTTATTATCTCAAATGTACCTGTCTGTTCCGCGGAACAGGTCCCTCTCCCTCTGTGAATGGATATCATGGATTATGGCGTCGACATTCTTACCCGGTTTCTACAAAGAAACAGAAAAAGCTATAAAAGAAAAGGCATCAACCTGGAGTTTGTCTCCTAAAATAGAGAACAGATGTGGACGTTATATGTGAGATTTTACACGACTAATACAAATCATTATATGTTCCGATTGGGACAAATTTATATACAAAAGGGATTTATGTTTGTTTGCTTAAGAAAAAAACTAAAAACAAACAAGCAAATGGAAAATCTCTAAGCAAGAAAATATCCCAGTGTTGAATACCTGATAAAATATTTATTATTTAATATTATTTATTAAGTCGCTCATGCGATATACAATGGATTAGAAATATTTTTTTCTTTATGCCACAAAGTCATATATTTTTTACATTTAGAAGAAAAATAACGGATTTAATTTATAAAGCCGTTTCCCTGCTGTTTCTATACACATTATCGGGGCTTTTAGGGCTGTAGAACCCTGCGATCCCCTCATACCCAGCAAACGCTCTGACCTCCTAGAAAAGAGGGGCATCAGGGGAGGAAAGAAGGGCATTGGGGGGGGAGAGGGGCATCTCATCAGGGATCTGGGTATCAAAGAGGGACTGGCCAAAAAAAACATAGCTATATGGGACTTATAGTGCAAATGATGTGGACAGGAGCTGAAAACCACCACTAAAACCCCACCAACTAAGTACATAAGTTCCTGTCCACTGAGCAATGTGATTTACACGGCTGAAGTAATAATTAAATGCCCCTTACTGTGTACAGATTTTATATAAGAGTCAAAAAGAACATCTAAAAACAGCCCCCCCATCGCCTCCTCCACTAACGGGCTTAATCCTCATTTAATGTATAGCCGCGCATGGGCAGCTATCGGGTTCGCTCTATTAATAACGCGCAGCTCATTGATGATTTACTATTTTGTGTATCTGCTCTCGTGTGAAATGTAACGGTTATCGGGTTTCTCATCCCCGCATGGATCTGCATGGATCCCCGGCACATTTACCCCTCTCAATCACTACCATGAAACAGCGTGACACCGCTACTGTCTTCCCCAAATACACTCTTAAAAATAATGCAGCTAAGTAACGCAAAACATCAAATATTAACTCGACGTAAACCAAAACCACGTAAATATTATTTGTTTTTCAATTTTTTTTTATTGAATAAATACTTTTTTAACTCTGAGCATCGTGCAACATGAACCAATTCCTATTACTACAGTAAGAGTTTATGAGAATATGAGTTTATGAGTGCTTTAATATGCATTCTTTAGAATTATCACTCCCATCACTCCTGTGTTCCAATGGCCCTTTATCACTCCCATCACTCCTGTGTTCCAATGGCACGTTGTGTTTGCTGATCCAAGTTTAAAAGGATAATTGATGGTTAGAAAACCCTTTTGCAATTATGTTACAGACAGAAATGTCCTCGTTTTCCGGTGGTGTAGTTGTGTAATTGGCAAACTAATTAAAAATAATTAAACAGTGAAGCGTCTCTCTGAGACGAGGCAGGGTTGAGTGAGCACTGAATCCAAACAGCTGTCTCTTCTAGAGAATGCGGTTTCCATTTCTGACCCGTCCGGCGCTGGCCGAGAGCAGTGGGTGGCCTGGATTCCTTTCGACAACCTGAGCTCCGCTTTTGGTAAAAACAGATTCCTACAGCGTTCAAAATCTCGCCTTGTGACCGTTTGGTAACGAAAACCTCACCCTCCTGGAATCCAGCGGCACAATTTATGGACAAACGGGTTCTCGGCCGACCTTCCGCTAAATGAAACTTAATGTAGACCAAAAAGGTGCCAACAGCCAAGACATTGACTAAGACCAAATACAAAATACCGGTAACGCTAAGCTCATCACTACGAGCAGACAGTCGATTTTTTATTCCTCGTTTCAGATTAAAAATTATTTTTCAAAAAACATTGCGTTTTTTTTTTTTGTTACCCCAGTTGTAGTTTTTTCCCAATAAAATAAAGTTTTCAGGCAGCTGTTTGAGTTCTCGCTCTGTTATCTGCTTCTGGGCAAAACCTCTCCCCCGATCCTCCAATAAAGTAAGTGAGAGTTGCCCTTGGGCAGCGGCCCACCAAGAATTAGCCCTGTGTGGCTGATGCCCCGTCTAGCCCTGACTGCCTAAATACAGAAACACAGAGGAGGTCACGGCGAAAAATCATGGAATGTGCATCGAAAAGAGGAGAGAGAGAGAAAAGACCCCCAAGGTAGGGGGTGAAACACCAGACGAGATCCCTACTGACGCTCCGCCATTGCCCGGGGTTTCCAGCTGAGAAGTCTGAACACTGAGCTGAATAACTCAGATGTTATTCTGACCTGATGACCAGGAAAGTACGTTACGTGACATGTGCAGAGAGCTCCCGCAGAGCAGCAAATGCCTCCGGCCTCGACATTTAAAGGGACGGCGCGCGGCGGTAACATGAGCTACGCTAAACTGTGGGAGGGGCTTAGCCGGCGAACCGATTCTCAGGATTCCTGCGAGGTTCCAAACTTGTTACATACGAAGGTAACTAAACCATGAAATTAAAGAGACAGAACAACACGGACTCGGCGTTCCCAACACCGGCAGCCTCAGTGACCGGCTTCGCAGATACGTCAGGTCTCATGGTCTACCCGCGAGCTTCAGACTTCACATCCCTTCGAGTGTCACCAGGTTAAAAAAAGTACTGAGATCAGCGAGTTCCTCGGCTTTGCTAACTTACCTTGAGCTGCAGCTCTATGTATCGCTTCGACATGCGGATCAGTAACTTTTCATCGTTGATCGTTGCCGGCTTTTCCTGGTAGAACTGGACCATAGCCTCGGCGGCCTCCGTATACGCCATTTCCAGAAACGCCTTATTAGAGGGAAAACAAATAGGAAGTTAATCAAATCTATGAGGTCATAACAAGCCAATTCCCCTCTGTTTCCCATGATCCTTGGTGCAGAAGGCAGCCTCCCGCCAGGCTGCGCAGGAAATTGGAAGCCGCTTCCTGTTCTCTCCCGCCAGGCCGCGCAGGAAATTGGAAGCCGCTTCCTGTCCTCTCCCTGCGTCAGCCCGAGCAGGAAGTTGTAAGCCGCTTCCTGTTCTCTCCCCGCGTTGTTTTAGTGGACGGCGCATGAGCCTCTAGCGCTAGAGATTGTTTCCAGCCGCGCAGGTCCCCCCTTAACGCTATTATCACAGATACCTCAGGGCGACGGGGAGATTTATACCCCGCGAGGAGCCGCAAGATGGCGGCTCCCGCATACAGCACAATGGGGATAACGGAGGGAAATATTATATACATATATTTTTTGGATGCAAATACACACAGTAAAGGGAATCATCAGAATCTGGACCTTTAATAACAAACACAACTTTCTTGTCGTCATGGTATCCATGAACTTACCTGATTTGTAGACTTCATGAGGATATAGTTGGTGATTTTCCCAAAAGGTAACCCCAGATTAATAACATCGTTCTCGTTGCTTCCTTCTGGGAGGTTGCAAATGTGGACCACGCGACCCGTGCTGGACTTCCTCTGGGCGAACTGGGATGGGGGAAGAAAAGATGAGTTATCAGAACTTGAAGGTCAAGCTTTTTTTCTACGTCGACATCAGAAAAGAACCAACGGCTTCTCGGGTGGGCTTCTAAGGTGATGAGGTGGGAACGTCAACGTTCTCGAAGGCAGACGCCAACCAGAGCCGAATAAATGTATTTATTCATACATGGAGGATTATAGTAAGAGATTCGATGTCATGGAAACTCCTCGATTCCATGCTACAGCAGTCAAAATGTTTTTACAGGCGGCTTCCATTATGTGATAACCATAGACGTTTCCATCCAATGGCTCATCACCCACCAAGAAATATCGCGTTACATATCTGTCGGCAGATTCCGTGGGGCTTTTAAAACAAGTACAATGAGTTAAAAAAGAACATTAAAATTCCTAAAATACGACTGGACGTTAAGATTAACGCACGTTGAGACGTACTGCAGGATTAGAAGAGGGCCTTGTTCTGGTGAGTTTACAATCTATTTGATTACTGATGGTCATGGAGATGAGCTAATTCCCCGACACGCATGTTCCTGGGTGGACAATAAGCTTAGTCTGTCTGAGAATAATCTGACGTATCTGGGAATGTCCTGTGAGGAACGCGTGTTCTCGGGAACCGTCTACAATGACGTCATTGATTGCTGTGTAATATAACTACATAATCTATACCATGAAAACAAGATGTTAAAGGAGAATAATCAAGTCCAAGGCGCTTCTATCTCTTTGTTTTAAACAGCCTAAGTCCTCCCCAGCCTACATGGAGATCCACAAGAAGAGACACCCTAGGCTGAGACTCTGACGCCATATTCTCCCTACGGGCTGCCCATTGGATGGGGTCTTAAATGTTCCCCCTTCTGGAAACATTTCTGTGGACACCATACCCATTTACTAGGAGATCTGTGACCTTGGGGTGCCACACATCTGTTATCTGATATGGATCCCACCCGGGTCTCCTCAGCCTGGTCCGTTAAGAGAGAGTGTTCGATGACATCATATAGCAAGATTGAGCCACATGACCTCACTGGACCCACTGGTTAACCTGGCATGTGTTCCCGGGAGATACACCTCATTCCGACTCTCAGCCTATTTTGTATTTTATTTAAATAAAAAGTGTAAAAAATTGTAAGGCTCGAGAAAGAAAATTCACGTTATGTCCTAAAAAAAACCCCCTCTATCTTTATCTGACGACTCCTACCTGTTTCCAAGACATTTAAAAGAATTGTGCAAAGATTTGGTTTTTTGACCGTATTCATATTCTTACAAACATGCCATAATCATATAAATCAGAAACATAATTTTTAATTTGCTGGCAGACCGGCCCCCATTCGGCCCCCGTCTAGTCTGCCCGTGTTTTTTGCTGCAACAACTCAAACTTTGATCGGTCGTCGATCTCGTCGTGGATTCGGGGTTAGGAAGAGTTTTTGTTGGCTGATTTTTTCCCGACAGATAAAGGCGTTTAGGATTTAGAATCCCCGACCGTCCAAGTTCATGAATACGGCCCCGGCGTGATAGCCGCTCGCATCTGCTCGCCGGAGACATAAATATCCGTTTGGAGAATGCGTGGCTGGACTTTTCCCCGAAACCTGACCACTCTGTTTATGATAAAACCCGGCAGCCAAAGTGTATCTGCTGCCCGGCGGAGCGAAAAGGCTGACGCTTCATTTGGAAGTGAATATCGCCGCTCAAATTAATTTTTAATCTTTTGCCATCAAAAGTATCCCCTAAAGAAATTTCTCACCGGACGTCCTCTACGCGTTTCAACGCGGAGGGCCGATAGCGGCGCACAGAACACACCCGACGCAACTTACAATTTTGGGCGCAATAATTCCAAAAACCCAGCGTTTTTCCGTAATTCTGGAGACAAAACCAAGCGAATTGGCCGATCCCAGTTTTGCTGGAGGATGCGGTGAGTTCTGCCCAAGACGAGTCCGTTTGGCGCCCGTGTGATGACGGTCACTCAAACGAGGACGAACGTCCTCCGAAAAGGGTTCAGACGCCGAGGAAATTTCGGCTAAATACTTCAGCCGGCAGCGTCATAGCTTTGCCCCCCCCCCCCCCGATATACCAGCAGCTGAAGCTCATTAGATGTGAATTATAACCAGACGGGGGTCTCCGTGGCCAGACGGTAACCCCAAACATACTCTATGCGTGCAAAAAGATCTTCACATCGCCAGACGGCCGCCGTGCTAATTACAGAAGACAAAGGGCAGACGGGGCTGGGAAACGCATTCCTCCCAAGTGTCCCTCGATAATTTTAATTCAATGACAAACTCTAGAGAACAAAAAAGTTGTTTTATAAAACAAAAAGTCATGAAATTCTATTTACCGTTTGTTTATTCAGTTGAGAGAAGCATAGAAGCTCTCCGAAGAACCGCGAACGAGCCAATCGCTAAGAAGAAGTAAAATCTAGAACTTATAGTAGATCTGTGTCTCTCCCAAGTCTCTGCTTCACACATCGCCCAGTGGGGGGCGACAGTCATGATTTTCAGTCACTGGCCAACTGTCCTGGAAAGCTACCCACTGTCTCACTTTCCCAGGGTGGGCTGGTTGAGGAGATTCTCTTCTAACCTCCCCTGACCTCCCCTGATCTCCTCTGACCCCCCTGACCTCCCCTGACCCCCCTGACCTTCTCTGACCCCCTCTGTCCTCCCCTGATCTCCTCTGACCTCCCCTGTCCTCCCCTGACCTCCTGTGACCTCCCCTGATCCCCCTGATCTCCTTTGACCAGCCCAGGAAGCACTTGCTGGCCACACCCCCAACAAATTCCAGCTTCTGCACCACCCCTTTCCACACCCCCAACAGACGTGTCCCTCCCAACATTTTAAATGGCTGGGGATTTTTTTAAGGGGGTGTGGCTAGAGGCATGACTGGAGGCGGGGCTTTGTAATATTCGTCCCCCACAATTTAATTCCTAAAATAACAACTTGGGGAGGACGCTGCGCACGTGAGCTTACAATCTAATACCAAAAAGTAAAAGCCGTCAGTGTTAAAGCTTTGAGTGGCGAAGCTCCCGTAAATCTCACAGCAGCTTATAAGAAGCCATTATCACCTCCGTGCTGCGCGACCGGCGCTGCCAGCTCCACATCTGAGAAACGGATCGCCGAGGCCTCCGGAACCTCCTGCCCCTCTCTTGGCTGCGCTCTTTAATAGACTCTTTAATGTGATCTCTCTTTCTAATTCTCACTCTCAGGAGGGAACCCCTAGGCATGCTGGGAAAACAAATCTTAGCAGATTGCCCACTTTATCCTCTTCTCTGAAAGGCTTAATCACATAAAAAAAAAATGTTCTCAGTTTCTATGGTAACAGCCTATCACTGCCTGCCTTAGTGTCACGTGACAATTAAGTTGTCCTGGCAAAAAAAATAGGAAATTGGACAAAATTGTATTTAATTTAAGAATGATTTTTTTGTAATGTCTGTGATGCTGTTACGTTCAGCAGAGAAATTGGCAGGGGCATCCACGAGGGGGGGGGGTACTTGCCCCCTCTGGAACCCCCCCCCTGGAAATTCCTTGACAGCGCTATCGATAAGTCAAATCTCTGCATTTTCCCCAAATAATACAGGCCAGCTGCTGAAGCGCGGGGGCAATTACCTTGACTCCAGAGGGGGGTCCGGCGAAGGACAATCCGGACTGAAGGAAAGCAGCAGCTGGGGCGGCCGGCGTGAATAATTGGTCGATTTCCGTCCCGTAACCTGGAGGGGTCGATAGATTAATGAATTGGTCTGGAATGCAGGCGATTGCAGCCGCGCATGTCCAAGGGGTGCGGATCTAACCAAAACTTATCAAAGTTACTCAACTTTACCGTAATAAAAATTAGAATTTTTGAGCAGAAAAGACACTTCTAGGAGACGAGATTTTATAGCAGGAGCGATAACTTAATGGGGAGGAATAATCATGTGGCGTATGTGGAATATATATATATAACCTATAGGAGCCGGAGACCGATGGATTTCTCTCTCCGGCTCCGGAATGAATGAAATGAAATGTTTTTTGGGTCCTGAAATGTGCGGATTTGGTAATAAATGTGCGGCGGGCGATCGTTGTTCTCGGTGACGGCCGGCAGCTTCGCGCAGGGTCAGGGAATCGCTCACCGTCTTTCCCGAGGGGGTTAAATTCGGCGTTCATGGAAGATGAGGAGATCCCGTCGGGCGCACCGGACACGCAGTGTATTCCGGAACTAAAGAGATGGAAACCGGGGTTAGTGTCCGCACCACTCCCACTACTCCCACACTCACTACTCCCACACTCACTACTCCCACACTCACTACTCCC
>VKOC01000273.1:0-14285 GCA_009364415.1 Spea multiplicata
CTGTATACAGTAATCTACCCCCCAGCGCTGTATACAGTAATATACCCCCCAGCGCTGTATACAGTAATATAACCCCCAGCGCTGTATACAGTAATATAACCCCCTTCCCCCAGCGCTGTATGGAGTAATATCGGTCGATGTTGACAAAACTCTCGTTTTATCTCATATTACCCAATAAACTCCCTTTATCTGCAGAACTGGAGGCCGCCATTGTTGTCAGACACTGAGCTGATGCTTTTTGGCAATGCTAATGAAGTCCGTTCCTCCAGAAACTTCCCAGTCCTGCTGGTTGATTAAGACTGAGCCATTCTATTCCCCTCCACAGGCAGTATGATAAGGAGTCGGGGTGTTTAGTAGATCTGGGGTCAGATCACAGAGCGAGAATCATACAAACGGCTGATATGCAGCTGCCTGAAAACTTTATATTATGGGGCAAAAACTACAACTGGGGTAAAAAAGAAAACCCAGCGATATTTATGAAAACTAATTTGAAATCTGATACAAGGAACAATAAATTTGTTGAAAGTTTGCTTGTTGCTGTGAAATGTTTTGTCCTTTGTATAATGGTAATTATATTGATATGAGGCGTGCCGTGTGCCCAACGTGTTCTGCATACATGTTATCGCTCGTGACTTCACTTCCGCTGCACTGTAACCGGACACGTGTGTTCTGGAGACAAAGATCACCTGGGATCTCCCGTGACTCATCTGTGCGTCAGGAACATCGGAGCGTTCATCTCATGGCTCTGCAGGGCCGATCAGACACGAGGGACCTCAGAAGGTGAAATACAAAGTATCCAAATCCTTCAATACATTCAATATGTATCATTATATACGGTAATGATAATAAATACATTGTATTCCTTATATTATAAATGGTATTTTTTTATTTTGGGTTTGTGCCCATTTGTTTGCCCCCAAGTTTTTTGCTTGGGGTAAAAGGGCAGATTCTCAGGGTTGGAACCAGAGAACCATTTGCTAAAAGAAGACCTGCAGCGCCCTCTAGAGGAATAATGACGTCATGACCAAAACGCTCCATTTGTATCACGATTGTTCTTCATAATAAGCAAAATTCCAAAAGCCGATTACAATTAGCGTCTTGTTTTGCCTTTTTTTTTTCCTTTTATGAAAATATAGAAGCCGGATATGATGTAAAGATAACACCAGCTAGATTTTTTGGGATAAAGCTGTTCTTCACATTAGGCTTCCTGGGTGTTAGTCGGGACAGTCGGCACCTCTATGTGTTAAAGTTTAACTGGGGATTAAGTTATCTATTACTATGAAGTCAGCAGAACCCCCCCCAGCCAGCTCTGATAAAGAATAAGCTCAGATAACCGATCTGTCACTCCAGCTGCATCCATGTTATCAGGCGGCTGCTGGCCTTAAAGTGCCAGGGTCGCCCCGTCACCGCCAGTCCGGCCCTGCCGCCGTTTATGTAAGTCAGAGGTCGTTGGAGATCAACAAGTAAATGCGATAATGCAAGTTGGCAAAAAATGCTAGTTTGCAGAGGTTTGCATATTCGCTATTAAATAAAACTCAACTCGCATACACTCGCCAGCGGTTCAAACTTACAGATTCTTTAACTTTTTATTTACTTCGGAATTGAAAACTAAAGTCCTATCTCTCATATTTCTTTTGGCCCCTAATGTGACTTTCAACAGATCAATAATCGCTCTCCGAGTCTCCTCTGTAGACTCCAGCCGGTGGGTTTTAGGGACCTTTCACTAAACCCCTTTCCTTCTGCGAGAATCACGTTTCCTCTTCCCAGCAGTCGGTTTTAAATCCTCCCAAACCGGTACGTTGCATTCCTAGCTTCTCAAACGTCAGTCCAAAATAACGAAGCCGTCTTCTTTCTTGACGAACAATACTTAAAAGAAGCCCGAGGACGCGTTCCGGCCAACGAGAAAGTCTTCTTTGGCTGGTATCGTCACTGACGAGGAGCATTCAGAGTGTGGAGGTCGGCATTAATTAATTAAAACCTTTCTAACTCCCAAACCTAAGATCAAGAGTTCCTTGGGATGGAAAGAAAAACATATTATATATATATATATATATATATAAATATTATATATATCGCACACGCACACACGTTATCCAGATACATCAGATGAACTCATGGTCGGCCAACCCCAATGGCACCATTCTAATTAGATTGGAGGCCGGTTAATGAAGTCTTTCTGGTTTTCTCCACCTGTTGCTGTCCGCATTTCCCTGGAGGTTCAATATTTCCTAAAAATTCCACTTCGTTTGAGTTCTAAAATAATGATTTCTTTTTTTTAATAAATAAATAATTTGGAGTAATGATGTAGACATTAATACCAAAAGCTTCTTCTCCTGGAGAGATTCAGTACACATCAGCGAGACGCTACATCCAGATGATGGGTCGGAGCGCTCTACCCGCCATTATAGTCATTCCGGCCAATTATAGCCATTCCGGCCAATTCTAGCCATTCCCATATCTACCAATTCAAATCGCGGGTGCAGCTACTTCGAGAGACGTCCAAAACCCGGCTGTCACCATGCAGTTACCGCATCTCTCTCGTCAAACTCGGAGCGCAGAAGTAACCAAGTTAGGATTCGGTCTGAAGCCCGGCTTCATTTATAAAGAGACCCGGAAGACTCATTTTTTTCTATTATTTTTTTATTAATAACATTACAATGGAAAAAGAACTCACACCACATTCCATTAAAAAGTTATTTGTTACACAACGGAACGCTTTTCATAAGAATAATCCATAAAACCCCCAAGGAATGCCTTCACGGGGGATGGGTTACGTAACCTTTATACTGGGGGTCCCTCTGCCCCATTTAACCTGAAATTCAGCTATATAGACCATCGTCTCTTCTTCCCACCCGTAAAAAGTCAATTAAAAAGTTCTATTAAACCTTTCTGCAGACCAGAAAGCCAAAAAAACCCCCCAAAATTGGCAGCCAGGCCTGCAAACGATTTAATGCCCTTCCTCCCAAAACGAAGGATTGTTAAAAAACGTCAAGTAGTGTAGTTAAAAGATGGCACAAAATATATATATATTTTTTTTTTTAAAAAAAGGCGACGTTTGGCGGCGACAGTGTTAGACACAAAAGATGGCGGCACGATCGGAGGTCCTGCTCCCGGTTTAGTTCCCATAGTCTTTCGTCTCGTTGCCCGTCTCATTCAGAAGGGTTGTCCTGACAATAGCTTGGGTGACGGCGTACGGGTCGCAGTTGGCCGCCGGGCGACGATCTTCAAAGTATCCCATGCCTTCTTGACCGACCTGGCGGGGTATGCGGATGCTGGCGCCACGGTTGGCAACCCCGGCGGAAAATTCGTGGATGCTGGAGGTCTCGTGTTGGCCGGTTAGACGGCGTGAGTTGTCCTTCCCACCGCGAGGGTCGTAGGCGCAGATGTGGTAGTCGTGTCGTTTTCCCAGTTTCTCGATTGCGTCTTCAATGTGTCTGAACAGAGGAGAAAAAGACCACGCTTTGGTTAGAAGTTGGATCTACACAACGTCGACTCAATGAATGTTCTCCATAAAGCCTTGCAGACAAACAGCGCTAAGTTTCAGGACTTACTTTAATCCTCCTTCCATTCGCATCTCGGCCGTGCTGTAGTTTGTGTGGCAGCCAGCGCCGTTCCAGTTGCCAGTCATGGGTTTTGGGTCAAGAGTGGCCACCACGCCGAAGTCCTCACAAACCCTATGAAGGATGAAACGAGCCATCCAAAGATGATCGCCCATCTCGATGCCTTCACAAGGGCCGACCTGGAATTCCCACTGGAAAAAAAGAAAAGAAGGTCAACCAAGGGTCTGGGCAACCTTTCCCAGTCTACAAGAACGGTTCCTGCTAGATGGAGCCACTAAGCTACCTTCTTAAATTGAGTTGAGCCTAGATGGGACTCCCCGCCGTGGAGCATTAACATCCATTTTAACCCCCTTAAGTTTCAATAAGTATTGTAATGAGGGGGGTTTCTTACCTGGGATGGCATGACTTCTGCGTTTGTGCCGCATATCTTGACTCCAGCGTACAGACAAGCCTTGTAGTGAGACTCCACAATATCGCGTCCATAGACTTTGTCAGCACCGACTCCACAGTAATAGGGACCTTGAAAGGGAAAGGAAACCGAACGTTAGGATGACCCAAGGTCGAAGCGGACGCGCCAAGCGGATTATATTATATGTAGAGGCTCAGGGCAGGGGTTACGCCATCGCTAGAAGACTTTAAGGTCTGGAAATTCAGATAGAATCTCGTTCCGTGGCCCTTCCTGTAGAATGTTTTCTGTAACCGGGAGGGGGACGAGTCCACAGAACAGGAACGGTAACATTGATGCTGCTAAAAGCTCCTTAATGAGGACAGGGAACTGATGAAGTGTTCTGTAATACCAGCGGGGCACACACCGGCCAGATGGCTCTCTCGTTAACCCTTAAAAACCCGAACTGGTCCCAGTAACTCGCCATTCCCACAACGATCGCCCGCGGGTAGAGCTTCTTACCTTGGGGTCCTGGAAAACCATTATCAGGCCAGCCATAGGGATGACCGTTGATTCCAAGCAGGGTGTATTCTTGTTCCATCCCAAACCACGGGTGCTGATCTTTCACTATTTCCATGACCTTTTTACATGCGTGACGCAGGTTGGTTTCTAGAGAAAGAGAAGAGGGCTTAAGTATTCACCGAGACGTCACAAACCGAAGCCAACTCCCAGCCTATGTGCACCAAACCGGGGCGAGGCAGGGTTATCTCCGCTTGACGCTTTTTTGCTACACCCGTTGTTACTTTGTAGCGCGATCTAAGCTACCAGGTTAATCAGGTCCGTTTAATTTAGTCCTAGACTTGCCAGAGTGGCGTCGACATCCAGCGTCGGCACAGACCCAGCACGCGAAGAGGTCACCAAGCCCAGTAAAAAGGAGTCAATTTAATAAAAAATAACCCTTTTTTTGTGGCTCTTACCTGCAGGTTTTCGGTTGTACTTCAGAACTTCGCAGATCACCAGCTTGTTGGGGTCCAGGCAGAAAGGGTCTCTGAACATCTGGACGGGGATGAGGTACATGTCACTGTTCGATCCTTCCGCTTGGTAGGTGCTGGAACCGTCAAAGTTCCATTCCGGAACCTCTAAAAGAGACAAAGAAAAGCATCGAATGAAAAGGGGGGGTTGCGGATAACCAAGCAGACGTTCTTCGGGGCTGCAGATACAGTAACCGGTCAGAGGAGGACCACCAGGACCATGGATGAAAGCATAATATTGTGCGTTGAAATAGAACACCTGAGTTGATCATTTTATTGATGACTCTCCCGGCATTCTTCATGCATTGGATTGTGGGAAAGCCTGCTGAACAGGACGCAAGCCGTATAACCGCCCGCCATATTCCAAAGGGATTTGGCCTGGAGGAGTCATTAGAACGGAAGGAGGACACCTCAAAGGGGGGGTTAAGTAATTTCAGACACCATTTTTTTTTTCAGCCACGTTGTAGCACGACCAGAGGTGGGGGGAGGGGAAGGACATTCACAACAGGATGCCATGTGGGGGAAGGGGGTCTTCGTCGTACCTTCTACGGATTTAGGTTCATAGTCCAAGGTCTTGGTTTTGCAGCGGACTCCTTCCCCGGTTCCATCGACCCAGACGTAGGTGACCTGCACCATTCCGCCCTGGGGCAGTTTCATGTACTGTTCCCTCACCGCCTTGTTGAGTCTTGAGCTATGAGACACAGACATGGTGGCGGCTGATCTGTATGGAGAGAGAAAAAAAAAAAGTTGAGTTGGGTTTTTAAATTGCAAATAATTTTATTTCCTATTAGAATATAGAACTTTCCAAAAACGGTGAAAATCCGGGACATCCTGGTTTAGTTATTTTTTACACCCCAATTCTTAAAATATAACGCATCCTCGCTCTGGGCAAAACCTCGAAGAAAGTGTGACGTAAAAAAAAAAAAAAAGCTCGCCCAAAAAAACAGCTCGCCCTGCCCCGCGAGTCATAACCGGTTAGCAAATTCCTCCGCTCATTATAATAATTATCCCTACAGAGTCAATTAAGCCGGGGATGCCGAGCGACACGGGAATCACGAGCTTTTCCGGCAGCACGGACGCTATTTTAACATTCTAATAAATTCTACAAACTTTACACAACGTTTTCTTCCTAATAGTGGATAGAACCCTGCATTAACTCTCATCTCGGAGGCGAAGAGAGCCGGTGCCAGGATATGAAGTTCTTCTGGACCATAAAAATATAATAAAAAAAAAAAAAAAAATAAAAAAAAAAAAAATTATAAAAAAAAAAAAAACATTAATCCCAGATGGTTAAAGAAAACTGATATTAATCAGACTTGTGGTAGAAACATGGTAATGACGTTACCCTTATTAATAATCTGAACAGAAAGCCCCAGGAAAAGTGGGGGGGCAAAAAAAAAAAAGTTGGTATTAAACCGAACGGTTGGGTTTTCTAAATCCCTCGGGACGTGAAAGTTCCTTGTAACTTTAATTGCTTGCCGGCGGAATAAGCCGGATATAATAATTACGGATAAATAATAAGCCCTCTGTTAGACTCCTAGGGTATAACGCGCCGTTTATCACATGTCTGGAAATAGCTTATCTCTATTATTCCATAGAGGAATAACCCCCACCGGGGCAGGAGAACAACACACGGACAAACTGGAACCAGCCGGTTGGGGACCGGTAGACCAATGCCTCCCGCGGTACTGGGAATTAACCAAGAAGGCGCCACAAGGACCTTTGTAAGGAGCAATGGGCGCTCGCTGCATACAGGCAGGGCTCGCTGCTGCGCATGCCTCAAACACACAGAATCATTAATATATATTTTCCCATAAATCATTCCTTTATAGATTTCAAAGGCTTTTATTCTGTGTCAATAGTCAAGGACAGAGGGACACTCTTCCCATGAAAGAGTTAATAAGCCACCACAATCTTGTTGTTTTGGCGTATTTGCTACACTGATGCAGCGAAGAAGCTGCAGCTTCCTAGACCTCAAGCACATACATAAATATATAAAATTATTAATAATAAAATACCCAAGGACACACAGATAGCAAACCCCCTACACCATGCGCCAAGGCACGCAATCCCACATTTAACCCGCGAACTTAATGTCACAATATCACTTAGAATGACCCAAATTTGTCTTAAATAATATTAATAATAATAATAATAAATACATGCCCAAGGGCCACAAGTAAAAAATAAAAATTCATATATACATTATTTTTTAAATTGTTGCCAAACACAATGGCTCCTTGGTTATACAGCCACATCCATTAACCCCTTTACTGCCATAAATCAGAACACGCCATTAAGAGTACCCAGCGCTGGAAGAGGTTAAAAGAATGATTTAGGAATTAAAAGGCAGAGGATTCTCATCCCCCGGTCTAGAGCCATGTGACCCAGGGACTGGAAATGTATTCGTGGCAGGAAATGCCCTGGGCAGACAATGGGGTAGCCCAAGCAGCTAGAACGGTGGCCCTAAGTAGCCTGAAGCACATGTCAGCAGCGTCCATCTCTCCTCTCTCCCTCTCTCCCCTCTCTCCCATCTCCTCCTCCCTCTCCCTCTCTCCTCTCTCCCTCTCTCCCTCTCCTCTCCATACCTTGTTAGCAGAAGGGACACAGCACAGGCCCAGGGTCTCTCAGGAATCAGATGGCACAGACATAAAGAAGGAGCGCAGCTTGGGCTATATAATAAGAGGCTACCACAGGCTCCGCCCACCGCTCTGATGCAATGCATAGCAATGTGGAGGGGCGGGGCCTGGGTGTGGCTTAACCTGTTACATTGTTTCTGTTTTGTAATCTGTTTACCGTTCTTTGTTACACGGTCGCTACTTAATACAAATAAATATTCAATTAAAAAAAACTGATACAAAGAAACACAAAGTTTGATACATTTTGCGAAGCTGTTAATATCGACGGGAAACTCGTTTCTATTAAACTATTATGAATATTTGTTGATTTCTATATACAATGAGTAAACCCGACATAACAAATAGTGCATCGCATAACATAACAACTCTGACTTACAGAAACTAATGATAAGGAGAGCCTGGCTCAAAGGAGCTTACAATCTAGAGGGAACGTGTTTTGGTTTACAATGCCTCGGGCTGGATGGAGGTTATTATTGTAATTTATCATTTTATGGCGCCTTCATATTCTGTAGCGCTGTATGATAGGAGTTAAAGTCTACGCTGAATAGCGGCCAATGCGTTCATTCAGATTTTTAGGGGTTTAAGTGATTTGGGATCCAGCGCAAGAATTTTTATAAAAATGTCACATGGAATAATGAAATAAAATGAGTAATTACACAATTACTGACTCACGTACAATATTCTTCATTCCGTCTGAACGAAGATTTTTATTGTAGATTCAGGGTTTTTTTTAGTATAATAAAACGTATTTTTTTCCCCTACGTTTATTTCTTTAGACCGTACAAAGTGTCCCAGACGCTGTAAAAGTCAATCTGTTCCAGGAAAGCACCGTGTGTATGTAGCATGTACTTTGTGACCCGCAGAACATGCCCCAAGACGGCAAAGCGAGAAGAGGAAAGGGTTAAATTCCCCCCCCCCGGTGTCCATTCGGCCCATAAGTCATATAAATTATACATTATTGAACAAGACATTTTAATCAGCATCATTTTTCATTGAGGAGTATTTTCTCTGTGCCGTTGGATCTTAAAGGGTTAAAAGTCCTCTGTCCCCACTGCTCCCTGATCAGAGACCCCCCATGAGGTGGTGAATGATCTCTGCTGGGGAGCCAGACGTTTGGACTTGGTTTTTGAACTCGGAGGGAGTCCTGCTGGGGTCAGTAGAAATTTAATTTGGCCGGAATTAGCGATATCTGATTAGTTAACAAATTGTAATCAGACAATCTGGGAATCAGGACAGGCCGAGGGATACAGCGAGCCGGGGGGGGGGGCTTTACAGCGGGACGCGCTAAATGTTATGAATGGGGTTTGTGGCCAGATAAGAGCGCGGCCGATCTGTCCAAAATATATATTTTAAAAAAAATGTAATTTTTTTTTCAATATTTACAAATACAAATCTACATTTTCTAACAGATCGACCCCCGGCGGCCCCCGTCTGGTCGCCCGTTTCTCCCGCTGTAAAGACTCAAACCTTAATCAGTCGTTGGTCTCGTCTTAGATTCAGGAGCCGTATGTCTATCCCATGCCTGTTTACTACCCTCACTGTATTACCCTCTACCACCTCTACTGGGAGGCTGTTCCACTTATCTACTACCATCTCAGTAAAGTAAAGCTTCCTTCCATTCCATCTCAGTCTCTGACCCTCTAGTGTTAGATTCCGGTCTCTTGTTGTAATTTTTCTCCTTTGAAATAAACTTCTCTCCTGTCCTTTATCTCGTTATGTATTTAAATGTCTCTCCCATCCCCTCTCTCTCTTCTCTCCCATTCCCTCTCTTCACTTCTCCATCTCTCTTCTCTCCTCCGTCTCTCTCTCTCTTCTCTCATCCGTTCCTCTCTCCTCCGTCTCTCTCTCCTCTCCCCTCCGTCTCTCTCTCTTCTCTCTTCCGTCTCTCTCTCTTCTTCGCACTCCGTCTCTTCTCTCGTTCTCTCGCTCGCGCTCTCTCATCCTCTCCCTCTCCGTCTCTGCTCTCTTTCTCTCCTCTACGTCTCTCGTCTCTTCTCTCTACCCGTCTCTCTCTCTTCTCTCCTCCGTCTCTCTCTCTTCTCTCCTCCGTCTCTCTCTCTTCTCTCCTCCATTCAGTATAAATGCTGTTATCCCCACTTTCTAGCGGTTTTCTCGTAAGGCCCGGGGGGGTCAGATTATTTTAGTGAATAGGTTGGCGCGGTGATGTTTATCGTATCGATGATCTGGTTATGAGTTGATAAATAAGTTGTTGGAATTGCAGATGAACTCCCGGAGGGGGAGAATTTTATGCAAGAACCCGGAATTTACATGAAACAGGAAATTACAATTCGCCAAAGAAAACGTCCGTTTCTGAATAACGCGGAATGTTTGCAAAATAAGCTGTTAATTACTAAACCTTCCGAAACCTCCAGACTTTGCATTCTCTGCGATAAAATCGATGACTCGGCGGATTGCGGAGACTTTGGATTCAGTTCCCAGAGATAATTTTATCTCGGATAATTGGATGCGGCCCTTAGTGCCGGACCGCCGAATACACAATTCCTGTTTAAATAGGGAATAAAAGGGTTAAAGGGATTTTATTATTTAAACTCCTAAAGCCTTTGTTTCCTCTTCTGGCCTCAGACACAGATCCAGACCATGGGTATTATTATTATTTATTATATATTATTATTATTATTACTACTAGTATTAATAGTGCTACTATTATTATTATTTTTATTATTATTACTATTATTATTATTCATTATTATCATCATTTTTATTTCTTTTATTATTACTACTATACTATTATTATTATTATTATTATTATTATTATTGAAAGCCCTTGTTTCCTCTTCTGGCCTCAGACACAGATCCGATCCATGAGTATTAATGTTATTATTATAATTATTACTATATTTTTACCTCTACTACTATTATCATCATTATTATTATTACTACTTCTACTATTATTATTGCTACTACTATTAATACTACTACTACTACTATCACTACTGTTATCATTATGACCATTACTACTACTATTATTGTTATTACTATTATTGTTACTATTACTATTGTTATTGTTGTTATTACTATTATTGTTCTAATCTACATCTGATTGCTGGATGCCCCAGCGGGGGAGGGGGGGATGGGGGGTTGCCCCTGATGTCACCGCTGGGGGTAGAAATACTCTTTGTGATGCAGACGCGGTGATCGGGATCTACTGCATCAGATCATGCGAGACGCATTGTAGACGAGGATTGTCTCCGGCCGAGCCGCTCGAGGCGCTTCTTTACCCCTCAAAACTGCAAATATTTATAACAGCTCTGAACCAGGTTATACCCTTTAATGCGAAGCTTTCTGGGGTTTAAGAAACCCCCCCATGTCTTTAGTGAACAACCCAACCTGCTTGGCCCAAGAGGGTCTTAAGGTTCCAGCGTGAGAGCTTCATATCAGTAACAAAAATGGCTATTTCTGTATTAGACCAAAAGAAGTGTGCCAGTGACCTACGCTTTCAAGACCTCAGCAGTCTCCTCTTCAGATGTAATAACCGCTATTATTACAAGCTGTTTGTCGTTCAGAATACCCCAGTGAAAATGCAATTCCGGCTTCCCCCATGCGCAGCCACGTTCCACTAGACACAAATGTTATATCACCGACGTGTTACAAACAGAGGCCAGGTCTCCTCGATCGCACGTTTGCAGGGACTTCTTTGTGTTAAGATCTAAAGTTCAGTCTTTGACACCCAAATATAAAACCAGAGAAACACAATATATCCGAAAAACTCCCAAAACTGACATTCAGTTCGGCTGACAATAGAATGACGTCGTTTGGGTTTGGAACGCGGACGTTCTTATAATTCTATTTCACATGAAAACAACGCTTCTGCCGGGTGCGGATCTGCTGACAAGCGGTGGATCCTCGGCAGTCCTCTACGCCCCGCCGCCAGCGCTCGGGGGTTTAACAGACATGCGGTGGATACTCGGCAGTCCTCTACGCCCCGCCGCCAGCGCTCCTGGGTTTAACGTCATTCTAGGTGAAAAACAAGGGAGTTCCATACAATTCGCTCATTTAGGCCACAAAAGTGTAAATCCCGTGATACCGGCTCAGCGACGGGGACACGCCTTAACATACCCGTGTACTCAGTCACACGCGTGTTTACATAGATCAATACATGGGCCAAAACTGGAAGCTAATTAAAGGGAAATTCCACCCAAAAATAATAATAAATAATAATTCATTATTTAATATTTCTTTTTGAATCGTTATTATTTTTTATTGTACTTATAAACATTGTAACAATCACCGGACGGGTTCTAGAAACGGAATCCGCGCTGAAGATTTATTTCAGAATCCCTGATCTCCTGTGATGTAATAAAACATCATTAATCCCAGGAAGCCCTATGATGTAATAAAACCCAGGAAGCCCTATGATGTAATAAAACCCCTCCTATGATGTAATAAAACATCATTAATCCCAGGAAGCCCTATGATGTTTTATTACATCATAGGGCTTCCTGGGATTAATAGCATTTCTAGAATGGTGAAGAAACGCTGCTTCCGCGGAGACATTTCTACGCGTCCCTGTGATCGCAGGGCGGGTATAACGGGGTATATTTGGGGCACGGCGCTTGTACCCCTGATTCATTCCGGTCGCTCAGTCTTGGGTGGGCTTCTTTACATTTCACAGTTCTAGACTCCGGAGTAGGATTGCGGCTGGATTTGGGGTACTCCGTCTTATAGAACCTTTTGTGTATCACGTGTTTTAGATTGTCGGGGTATTCTTTGCCCCAACGCTGTTCTATTACTGGGCTGTTGAGCTAATCTTGCCCCAACCCACCCCTGCGCTGATGGCTCCTTGGGGCAAACATCAGGGTATCCTCGCAGGTCTCGAAAGGTCAAACTTGATGGGCCGACTGGTTTTCTCTGGCCGTCAATCACATTGTAGGGGTATCAGCCCCCCCGAGAATCTCGCTGCCATCCCCAGCCGCAGATCATTAAATTATTAATTTTTATTCGTTTTATTTAGCGCCATCATATCCGTAGCTGCTGTCAATGGTTTATTAATCAAGTGATTAATCAGGAGGACTTAACCCCCCCCCCCAGCCGGGAAGACTTCCCTCCCATGGAGACGCGTGTGCCTGCTGAATGGAGAGAGAGTACTTTTTATCCATAATAAACATAACGTAAATATTTACATTCAGTTTTTTATTCATCGAGCCGGTAAGGGAGGGGGCGCGGAGGGAGGGGTTATAACAATGTCGACCTTAAATCTATTTATATGAAAATGATATATATTTAATTATAGTATTGCCTTTTTGGGGGATTCTGAGGATAATTAACAAGGGTTTTTAGAGAGATATATATATATAGGTTAGGGCAGCGCCTGCTAATAAACCCTGAGCTGTCAGGGAAGAGGAAGCGGTCGGTCGGAGTCATCAGCGAAGGCGTTCAGCGAAGCCAACCGGTTTCATTTCTCACGTTTATTTCTATAGCGCCAGCAGAGGCCGTAGCGACGTTACAATCACCTGCCCGTATATTATTATTATTATTATTCATGATATTATTATTGTTATTATTATTATAATTATTATTCATCGTTTTACAAAGCGCCGTCATATTCCGCAGCGCTGTACAATGAGTATATATATATACACCTGTATACCTGCCTCTGTATTTCTCTACAGTTTAACAGAGACGGAGCGGCGACGGCGGAGGATAAACAGACGGCAGGCGCTCGTAGCCGGAGTCACACCTTTAAAACGCTGTTTGCTTAGTAAATAACCCAGAAGGAGCCTGCGCATGGCCGACTTCAGTGTTTGCCGGCCTCACCCAGTCGCTATCAAATCCGATACCCGGTCAGCCATCGTTTCAAACCAAAAGGCATCTCAATGAGACGGATATTTGCCACATCGGCCAGCGTAGAAGCCGCGTAAGCTTTTGAGGCCTCGGAGGTCTCTTCTTCATCTGTAGCAGGTTTCGAGCCCCAGAGCCTCGTAGATCCAATGGATGGATTTATAGGAGCCTATAGGCAAGAATCTAGAACCTGCCACCGGGTCCCAAAACCCCAGACATTTAATCCGCCCCAATGGGGCAAGAATATAAATGGGGGGGGCACCAGTGATTGGAAAAAAATAGGTTTGATTATTTGCATGGTTTTAGCAATAGGATGACCCTTTCTGGAGCTCTCTCCCTGGGCCCCTGCTCTCGCCTCTCTCTCTCGCTGCCTCTGCTCCTCCCTTCTCTCTCTCCCTGCCCTGCTCTCCCTCTCTCTCGCCTGCCTTGCTCTCCCGCCCTGCTCGTCGCCTGCTCTCTCCCCTGCCCTGCTCTCACCGCCTGCTCTCACCTCTCGGACTTTTGGTTTTTTCGGTCAGGGCCTGCCTCCCTAGAACGCCTTTTGCCTGCCTGTTTGTTTTGTAACCCCCCCGCGCTCTGGTGGTGGACAAAAGGGCTGGGGGGGGGGGGATGCCGCGGCGCATGGACAGAGAACACAAACCCTCTTTATCTAACACAGCCTGGGAACAGGAAACTAAGACCGAGGCCTTCTACCAAAAAACTGTTACTTAGGAGATAAAGAAAGAAATAATAAGATGGCCCCGCAATAAACACCCCCAGCAAATACTATAATTACATTTTTTTAAATGCTAACATTTTTTTAAATTTTATTGAGAGATGGTGGTAGATGAATGGAACAGCCTCCCAGCAGAGGTGGTAGAGGGTAATACAG
>VKOC01000276.1:7630-23343 GCA_009364415.1 Spea multiplicata
GGTTAGAGGCGTGGCTGGGGCTACTTGTGGGCGAGTGGGGCATTTAGAAGAAAAATAATGGATTTTACCTTCTCACGTATAGTATAGTTCTTGGCTAGGTCATGTATGTACGAGTTTCTTTCGTGTGACGTAACATCCTGCCCCGGGGTAAATAAATACCCCTCCGCTCAGTACCTCCAGGGCGGCAGCTGCGTGACGGGATACGAGAGAAAGAGAAATTGCGTTCGACGAATGACTGGCAACACAGACAGCCAATCAGCGATCAAAGGGGGCGTGTACCCATTCCCCTCGTTGCTTCGTGTATGACAGCTCGTACGCGAAACCTCGGCGAATCGGGTTAAGGAAGAGGCGCGCCTCCTCAGAAAGTCCAACTTTCATTGGTTAATTTTCGCCGAATCAGCATACAAGCTACCTGACGGACGCGAGCTCCGACCAATCAGATCGTGTATGCAGCGGGTATGTCAGGGAAGCAGCTGCTGATGATGGCGGAAGCTGCAGGTAAGGGGTTCGGACCGCTATCCGGGCGAGATGGGGTTACAAAGTGAGGCCTCGCTCCCCCAGTTACCCACCCCTGCTGCAGGGCAACACGATATATCGCGACTGCACCAAGCTATGATGTCACGGCTGGTCACATGAAGCCTGACGTGACGTGGAGGGGCGTGTAATTACACTTTAGGTTTCTGGCGTCACCGATGATGTCACTTTCCTCAGAATTAAGCCATTAGCAGATGCGTTCATGGTGTGTGGGTACCATGGCACCTGTATAAAGGTGGCCCCCGGGGGCCAACCCACAGCACCGTACTGTGCAGTGATGTCATTTATGGGCCGTTCAACCCCTGGGGTAACGCTGTACATTCTACCCCCAGGTATCGGGGTAACGCTGTACATTCTGCCCCCCGGGTATCGGGGTAACGCTGTACATTCTGCCCCGGGGTATCGGGGTAACGCTGGGGTACAATTCTGGCCCCGGGTATCGGGGTAACGCTGTACATTCTGCCCCTGGGTATGACGGGGTAATCGCTGTAATTTGCCCGGGGTATCAGGCAGTACTCTGACATTCTGCGCCGGGGGTAATCGGGGTAACGCTGTTACATTCTGGGCCCCGGGTATCGGGGTAACGCTGGTACAATCTTGCCCCGGTATGCGGGGTTAAACGCTGTACTCTGCCCCGGGTATTGGGTAACGCTGTACATTTTGCCCGGGTATCGGGTAACGGCTGTACTTCTGCCGCCCGGGTATCGGGGACGCTGTACATTCTGCCGCCCGGGTATCGGGTAACGCTGTACATTCTGCCCCGGGGTATCGGGGGTAACGCTGTACATTCTGCCCCGGGGGGGGTAACGCTGTACATTCTGCCCCGGGGTAACGCTGTGCTTTCTGTCTCTGTGGCTCTCGCAGGCTTTTAGATGCGGCCGGTGAAGGCTGTGCCCGTCATGCCCGCTGATGCCCCCCGCACGTAGCGGTCATGCAGAGGGGGGTCCCCGGCCGGGCGGGGGAGGAGGATGAGGAGAGAGGCAGTGCGGGGCTCCCCCTGCCCTCCGCCTCCCGCTCCCCGCTCCCCGTCTTCGTCTTTCCTCCCGCGTTGGACTTCTTTGCCGACGACCAGAGCAGCCACAAGCAGATCCTCACCATCTACAACCCGTTCCCGCGTGTGCTGCGGTACAAAGGTAAGCCGTGTCCAAACCGGCCCCCAGGGGCCCCGCCGAGCCGGGCCGCAGGGCTAGGACTTCCAAGCGGTAAGCAGACGGCCCAGCTGAAGGGTACTAAGTGGCATTTAGTAGACGTGCTTTTTTTTCTCTCTTACAGTCCTTTCCACGGCCCCCTCCCGTTACGTGGTAACCGATGCCGACGGCGCCGTCCGACCCAACTCCTGCATCGACATGTGAGTTCCCACCCCCCGTCCGGTTCGGCCCGCCCACTTCTGCCCTCATCCCCTCTTAATGTGTCCCCTCCCCCCACAGAGTCATTCGGCACAGGGATGCCCACCCTCGCCAGTGCGGGACCACCGATAAGTTCCGGGTGGAGGTCTGGGAGGAGGGCGCAGGCCGGGGCCCCGCCGGGAGGAAGGACATCGCTGCCGCTCTGCACCGCACCAAACCGCAGGCACGAGAAAGGGGAGCGCGGGATCCGCGGCTCTGGCGTCCGCCCTCGCGCATGTTCCCCCCGCGGCAGGGTAAGGGAGGGCTTGACCCCACCGTACACTTCGTATCGGTGTAGAGATACTCGGCGCTGTACATATACTCGTTGTCACCGCACAGGGTTCCCGCGGCCCCTCTCTCCGGGCCTCTTCGGCCTCTACGTCCTGGCCGGGCTGGCGTCCCTGCTGCTTCTCATGCTCCCGTTACACGGAGACCCGCGGAGCGTGCTACACGAGAACCTCCACGTGTCCGTGGTGCAGAAGCTGGTGGCGGCCTACGTGTTGGGTAAGTGGTCGCCGCGACGCGCAGCTGCAACGCAAAATCCACAATTTGTCCAAAAACGACGAGGGGGCCCCAAAGAAACAAACAAAACCAAATCTGAGCCTCGCACTCTCGATGTTTCCCCGCGTTCTTTCTCTGCCCCTCCCCCGAGGAGCGGCTCCGGCCTCCCACAGCACTTCCGCATCAGGGCCGAGCCTCGTCGCACACAGCAGGAACAGCCCCCGTCTGACGCGAAGAGCTCCGGGGGGCCGCAGCGGGACCTCCCGGGGAGGAAGAAGAAGCGGAGAACAAGAAGCGGAGCGGAGGAGAAGGGGGGCGACGGCGTGAGGGGGACCCGGATGGGCTAGAAACACTCTATCGTCTGATTAGATTAATTCTTTCCGCTGAAGGTTAAATTGTAGATACGGCAACATCCTATCAGTGCCCGCCTTTGGGTCACATGACGAGCATTCCCTGAATAATTATGAGAGAGAAGAAAAGGAAACCCGCGTGAGCTCCACTCCATGTATTCATTTTGTGTTAATTAGCGAAGGGTCGGCCGGTAGCAGCTCCCCCACAGTTGGTCTCTTCCGGTGCATAGAAGTAGCAGGTGTGCAGCCAACCCAGTGTGCCAGAGCTCATGCTGGCTTCTACGCCCCGCCCATCTCTGCCCCGCACCCACTCATTCCACCCCACACCCACTCATTCTGCCCTCCCCCACCACATTTTCCCCTCCCCCACTCATTCTGCTCCTCTCTCTCCCGCACAGGTCTCCTCACCATGGTTTTCCTGCAGGGGTGACAGGAGAGCAGCCCCCTCCCCCACGCTTCAGCCAGGTCACGTGAGGCCATCTTCAGACACGCGTGTTCATGGAACAGGCTGGGTGACTTCATATGATATTGTAGCGTGTATCTATGACATGTATTCCTGTGTATACGGACACGCAACATACTCATCTCCCCGTATTATACATACATTGTAGCTCCGTGGGTGAGTGTGAGTATGAGCGTGAGTACGGACGCTCCCGCAGAATGGGCTAAATGTTAAAAATATCGTAATGCATTGAATTTTGTAAAAATAAAATCTACCGAACCAGCGATGCCTGCGGGGGCTTTATAACAGGAAAGGGGCCGATTCGAGGCCCCCGCCCCAGCACAGTGTAAACAGGTGACAGAGGACAGTCCATGCAGTCAGACATGATTTATTGCATCATTGGGGCAGATGAACACGGCACTCAGTATACAGCCCCCCCCTCCCCCAATCCGGCACGCGCAGGCCTCAGCAGGCCCTTTTAAATGCGATGAGAGAACCCTGGGGTCCGGGGCAGAAGACCATTAAACACACATTAAAAGAAACATGGCCGCCCGCAAGACACAGAATGAAAAGAAAGCGTTTGAGTGTCCGCGGGGGCCGGCGGCAGAAGCTGTCGGGCAGTAAAGTGCGTCCGTAGTGTTTAGAAGAGGCGGAGCTCAGGGCGGCCCCGGAGGGGCCAATAATCCATAAACAATGTCCGGCGGGGGTCCTGGGGGACACCTCCACGCAAACGTCTCCTCTCCGGGCGGCAAAACTTCATTCCGGAAACCACCCCAACAGACAGGTGATCAGAGCGGGGGAAGGGCCACAATAACAGCAACCCCCCCCAAACCGCTGCCTGGCCGGAGCAACCCCAAAAACACTACCAACCATCTAAGTCTGTGTGCGCCACATATATGTACCCCCCCTCCATATACATACATCGATATCACGCACACAGACTGACATCATATACATGCGTGTCTATATATAACCCCATATACACACACCTTTACACACATATATACACACACTCCACATCACATACGTGTTCCTTACATAGTGTCACGGGGGCCGTCGGAGGGACGCTCGGCCCTCCATCCGCAAAGCAGCACAGAGGCGTCTGATTGGCCGAGGCCCTCGTCGTGCACGGTGTAAAAAAAAATAATAATAATAATAATAATAATCCGCTGCTTTCATAGAAACAAAGAAATCCGCCGGGCGGCAGTAACAGGAGACGGATCCATGGCCGGGGGCCGGGGGGTCAGCAGCACGAGTGAGGGGGCCAGCACGTGACGCTAAATTACAGAACCGATAGTGTTTTAAGTTAAAAACCATGAAAATCAATGTTTCTATAAAAGCAGCGTCGGGTTCCGAGGCGCGGACTCCCGGCAGGGGCGGGCATTGCCTCGATTAAGGGCCGCGAGGGCCGTAAAGCGAGTGGTTGAACAAGTCGGACGCCCCCCCCGGGGTAGCAGCTTTTTTAAGGATCATCGTCTGAGCCCCAAAAGTTAATAAAAATTAAAAACCCACTCAAAATAATAAAAATTAAAAAACTTCCCGGATTATACTTCTGTGCGTCGCGCCAAAAACATTCCCCCGCCTCGCACCGCGCCGTCTACTTCCTAGTCCACGTTCGTTGGCGGTCACCTCGCTCGCCTCCTTCCTTTCCCTTTCTCTCACCATCCGCGACATACTTTTGCAGCCGTTCTCCGCTCACACGGAGGTCTCCTCGTCGCGCAGGTCGGGGGCCGAGTTCTGCCTGCGCATCCTGGGGGGCGCTGTGTACGGGTGGTATTTGTAGAGCCTGTCCTGCTGGGACGGCGGCTGCCGCGGCTGTCGGCCCCCTCTGTTTTCGCCCTCCCGCTCCGAACCTCCCTTTCCGTTTTGGTGGAATTCCGCCCCGTTTGGTCGATTCTGCCGCGGCGGGGGCCGCCTGCCTCTGTTCGATCCGCCGTCCAGCGAGTTCCTCCGCAGCCGCTGATGCTCGCCGTCTGCCTGCCATTTTGGCCGCCGGCCGCTCCTCTTCTCGTTTTCTTCCTCCCGCCGGCCCTCTTCTCGTCGGGCCACCCTCCGCAGGCCACGTCCTCCACCACAAACGTGGCCCCCGGCGCCCACGAGAAACGGTGCTGGGGGTTGCTCTTGAACGGGAAGCGGAGCTTGCAATCGAGCGGGGGGATGAACTTGCCGGTGCCCGGGGGCCGGCGGAGCGCGCGTGTTATCTGCTGGTGCTGCATGCTCTGCAGCCGGCTCTGCTCCTGCTTCGCCCAGCGCATTCTCCCGCGCCGGAAAGACGGGTCCTCGTCCATCAGCTTGGTGACGCGATGCTGCCGGGGGGAACGGTCGGGGGAGCCGTCGCTGCGGGACTCGGGGTCGTCGGTAGAACCCCACGCCGGGTCGTCCGGCCCGTCCTCGGCCCACTCGTCCTGACGGAGAGGACAAGAAGCTCGGTTAGGAGGCATCTCCCGCTCTTCTGCTTACAGTCCCTCCCTTTAACCCCCTGATGCGCACGGTTTTACGGGTTTTATGCTGCTACGGCAACAGAGCCGTGTCCCGCGCACAGCGCTCCGCTTCCTCACCTGCGTGACGGGCATCACCCTCTCCATCTTCACCATGCGGTCTCTCAGGGCCCGGATCTCCTCGTCCTTCATGTTGTTCTGCAGCTTCACCTCCTGCAGGATGTCGGTCAGCTTGTCTATGTGCGCCTTCAGATCCTGCACCCCGCCGCCGCCAGCGCCTCCTCTCTTGTCGCCATCGTCCTCTCCCACCCCGACCGTGTCCCACACGTCGCGGGCGACCGCCTTCCACCACTCCTTCTCGTTGGCGTCCCTCTTGCCGTAGGTGCGACAGAGCTCCTTCATCTTGATGACCGCCATGGCCTCGATCTCCTGCTTGCTGTGCTTGAAGTCGCCGAGGGCCACCTCGTAGCAGATCTCCTTCACCGCCTGCATCTTCAGGTCTGCCAGGGTGAGCCAGCGCGGGTCCTTGGCCAGCCGCCTCCGCTGGGGTATCTGGTAGACCCGGATGGGCTCGCGCTTCTTGCCGCTGCTGGGGAGGCCGCAGCGCCGGACTATGCTCTGCACGCGGCCCGCGGGGACCTTCTCCCTCAGCGAGGCGATGAGTCTCCAGCTCTCCTCGCAGGAGCGCTTGTCCGAGTCGTCGCCGCTGTCCGAGTCGCCGTACTGCGTGAGAACGGAGGGGGGGGGGTCACTAAAGGGTTAACGGGCACTTTCATATTTAGAAAAATTATATATATATAAAAAAAAAAAGATATATTTGGGTAATTTGTGAGCGATGGGTTTATTTATGGCGCCGTCAGATTCCGTAGCGTCGTACAAAGGGATCGCCAGCCTTCAGGAAAAACATTTAGAGAGGCTTTGCACGGGTCACATGACTGACTGGAAGCCCCGCCCACAAGCCCAAGAAGTTACATGTATTGCCGTCTGAGCGGCCCCATCCGGCCCCTCGTCTAGTCTGCTGTAAAGACTCAAACCTCGTCTTAGATTCAGGAGACGTATGTCTATCCCATGCATGTTTAATCCCCTCACTGTATTACCCTCTACCACTTCTGCTGGGAGCCTGCTCTGCTTATCTACCACCCCCTCAGTACACTCCTCCCCAGATACATACCAGTCTCTGCTGCTCCAGGCTGAGGTCGGCCTCTTCTTTCTCTCTCTTGTACTGACACTCCAGATCCTGCAGCCTAAACCGGGGGGGAATAAAGGGGTATTAGCGGGGGCCGGACGCCTCGGTTTTAGCCCGGTGCGCGGGTGTAGCGCGGGTTTAGTAGATCGTGGCCCCGTTAACCCTCTCACCGCTTCTCCATCTCCAGTTTGATGTCTATCCCCTGCTTCTCCAGCAGCTCCCGCTGAGCGAAGTTCCAGTCGACCGCCTCCGCCTGGCTCTCCAGCGCCGCGCTGCTCTTCTCCCGCTCCAGGCGCGCCTGCTCAGGGTGGTTAAACCGGAACACGTGGTTCTTCCCCATAACGATCCTGTTACCTGCACGGGGGGGCCACAAATAGAATATATATATATATCACTACGAGGGGCACCACACTCAAGCCCACAACCTGCCGGCAGATCGGCCCCCGTCTAGTCTGCTGTAAAGACTCAATCTTTAATCAGTCGTCGGTCTCGTCTTAGATTCAGGAGCCGTATGTCTATCCCATGCATGTTTAATACTCTCACTGTATTACCCTCTACCACCTCTGCTGGGAGGCTGATCCACTTATCTAACCCCACTCAGTAAAGTGACACTTCATTACATTATAGCCCACGTACCGGATTTTAGCACCAAGCTCTGCGTCACCAGCTTCCCGTTGACGTAGGTCTCTGCCTCCTCGCAGGGCTCCAGGGTGACGATCACTGCGGATAAATGAGGAGAGGGTGAGTGGGCGAGGTAACAGCACCTGCCCCCCTCCCCCTCAGGGGGCGCCACCTTGAGCTACGCACCTTCTCCGCTGGCACTGGTGTTGCAGTGAAACATGCAGTGCTGCTCTTTGATGAACTGCCCGCTTAGTTTAATGTCCACGTCCACCCGGCCCACCCTGGAGCATAGAGAGAGAGGAGGAGAGAGGGTACGTTAAGGAGAGAGAGAGAGAGAGAGAGAGGGAGAGAGAGAGAGAGGAGAAGAAGAGAGAGAGAGAGAGAGAGAGGGAGAGAGGAGGAAGAGAGGAGAGGGAGAGAGAGAGGAGGAAGAGAGAGAGGAGGAGGAAGAGAGAGAGGAGGAAGAGAGAGACGGAGAGAGAGGGAGAGAGAGGGAGAGAGAGAGAGGGAGAGAGAGAGGGAGAGGGGATAGAGAGAGGAGGGAGTGGGACGGAGGCGAGGAGGAAGGAGGGACGAGAGAGTGAAGGGCAAGGAGCGAGAGAGAGTGAGGCAGAAGAGGGAGAGCAGAGTGAGGGAAGGAGGGAGAGAGCGTGGGGGAAGGAGGGATAGAGCGTGGGGGAAGGAGGAGAGCCAGAGAAATGGTATAGCGTGGGGGTAAGGAGGGAGAGACGTGGGTAGGAGGGAGAGAGCGTAGGGAAGGAGGGAGAGACGTGAGGGAAGGAGGGGCAGAGCGTGGGGGGAAGGAGGGAGAGAGCGTGAGGAAGGAGGGAGCAGGCGTGAGGGGAAGGAGGGAGAGAGCGTGAGGGGAAGGAGGAGAGAGAGAGGAGTGAGGGGAAGGAGGAGAGAGAGCAGAGTGAGGGAAGGAGGAGAGAGAGAGAGTGAGGGAAGGAGGAGAGAGAGAGAAGTGAGGGAAAGGAAGGGAGAGAGAGAGAGTGCAGGGAAGGAGGGAGAGAGAGAGGTGAAGGGAAGGAGCGGAGAAGAGAGAGTGAGGGGAAGGAGGGAGAGAGGAAGAGGAGGGAGAGGGAGAGAGGAGGAGTGTGAGTGGCAGCCGCATTACCGCGTCACTCCTTCCTTGATATGGTACAGCAGGCACTCAGACATCAGCGGATCCTCGTTCAGATTCACCAGGTGAGGGATCTGAAAATATACAGGAAAAAGAATGAAGCCCCTCCCCATCCAGGCCACCGCCCACGTGTCCCACCAGCCCCTCCCCCGTTACCTTCTTTGGGGAGAAGACCCCCACCGTCCCTCCGTCTTCCCTCACAGCAACTCCCATCTCCGCCAGCAAGGCTTCCTGCAACACAGGACCAGTACCCATGCCCGCTCCTCCATCCTCTCTGCGGCCCAGCGCCCCTCACCCGCCCCCGCGGGTTCCCCCTCCCCACCTCTCCATCCTCATGGCTTCCGTCTTGCGCAGTTTCTCCTCCCAGGTCTCGTTGAGCTCGGCGATGATCTTCTCCGTCTCCTGCAGCCGCTCCATGGCCTCCTCGGTGCAGATCTCCTCCTCGTCCTCCGCGAAGGCTTCGCTCTGTCCGTTCACGGCGGGGGCCGCGGGGATTCGCGGGGTCCGGTGAGCGGTGAGGGTGGAGAGCGGGCCGGGCGGGGGGGTGGCCGGGGAGCAGCTGCGACGTCATCTAAAGCGATATCTGGGGAGGGAAGGGGCAGAACAGTCTGAAAACAGCCCTGTTACCCCGCTACTCACCCCTCCAGGTTCCACCGCTAAGTAATTGCCCAGGTCTGTTACCCTCTGGCTGTACCCTAGCTGCCCCGGCCTGTTACCCCGCCACTCACCCGCCAGGCCCTGGCTGCACAGTAACTGCCCCCCCCGGCCTGTTACCCCGCCACTCACCCGCCAGGCCCTGGCTGCACAGTAACTGCCCCCCCGGCCTGTTACCCCGCAACTCACCCGCCAGGCCCTGGCTGCACAGTAACTGCCCCCCCGGCCTGTTACCCCGCCACTCACCCGCCAGGCCCTGGCTGCACAGTAACTGCCCCCCCGGCCTGTTACCCCGCCACTCACCCGCCAGGCCCTGGCTGCACAGTAACTGCCCTGGCCTGTTACCCCGCCACTCACCCGCCAGGCCCTGGCTGCACAGTAACTGCCTCAGCCTGGCCACCTCCTCCTTGAGCTCGCGGATGAGCCGGGCGTTGGGGTCCTCGTTGATGACGGCGTTGCACTTGATCTGCTTGGCGCGGTCGGCGTACCTCAGGGTGCTCAGAGTCTCCTCGTAGTTGACGTCGGCCGGGCTGAGCGCCGCGATCATAGCCGTGCGGGAGTTACCGCCTGACAGACAGAAACAACCCCGTCAAACTCACTACTACATTAAAGAGGGTGGTGGATAAGTGGAGCAGCCTCCCAGCAGAGGTGGTAGAGGGTAATACAGTGAGGAGATTAAACATGCATGGGTTAGACATACGGCTCCTGAATCTAACGACTGGTTAAGGGTTGAGTCTTGGAAGGATATGTAGAGATAACATCTGCCCCGAGGAAAGAGCAGCAGTCCCTGCGCGGAAAGCTACACCCCCAACTCACCCAAATTCTCCTTTAGGAGCCAGGTCAGGGCCGAGTCTCGATACGGGATGAAGTCAGACCTTTTCTTCTTGCTTTGCTGGAAGAGTCAAAAAAAAGTTTAGCGTGTGAGGTCATTGGCCCCGCCTCCCATCGTATGACATCATCACATGGCGCCAGCTGGAGACACTTACCCCTGATTGGCTAGAGACATCTGCAGCGTTAGGAGGAGATATAAGAGACACACAGCGTTACAGCTCTTTCCGTGGCCCCCCCACATTTGGGGGGCAGGGGAACTGAAACACAGAGGCGTCCTGCCTCTAGGGGGCATTTGGCGCTCTCACAGTTAAACTCACCGCCCCCGAGGGTACTTACCATATCAGCCAGGGCAGAGATCACTTTCCCCAGGGTGGTCAGCGACTTGTTTATATTGGCTCCTTCCTGGGGGGGGGGGCGAGACGGGGTGTGATTCGGGGGTCAAGTAACCCTTTATCACCCAGGGGGGGCAAATCCAGTCCCACCACGTACCTTTAATCTGGTTCCTTTTGCCCCCGACGAATCTGCCCTTTCACTCCCAGCCAGATCCACGAGGCTTATTTTACTGACCTATCAGAGAAAAGCACAGAGCTGCCCTGTTACCCCATCAGAAGGGGGAGGGGGTATCACGGACCCTATAACTTATAGGAATAACCCCAGCATGTGATGCCCTGTTACCCCATCAGAGGGGGGGTATCACGGAAGGCTCACCTTCTCCGTGTCCAGCCCGGTCATCTCGTCGTGTCTCTTCTGCGTGAAGACGATGGTGAACACGGCGTGCGACCGGCTGCTCGTCTCATTCATGTTGGTGGCAGCGACCGTCCTACAGGAAGAGCAGACGGCGAGACTGACCAATGGGGAGGAATCACTGCACTGAGAGGGCGCTAAGCCTGGTTTAACCCATTACATCATCAGCGCGCACTGTGACGTCACGTACGGGTAACTCCTTATCTCTGTGTCACGCGTCAGATGCTGCTGTACAGCGCTGTGCTCAGCAAAGCGAAAGGACATCCGCCACCCAGCGGCGGGCATCTCGCGACCCAAAGTCCAAATAACCCTAAAATACCATCGCTGGTATCTCACACCGGGCTACTACCTAGTGCCGCAAAGGGCCACGTTCACCGGCATAGCTTATAAGCCTGAACCAATCAGCATTCAGCAACTTAATGGGGAGGAATAAGCGCATAGATCCAAGGGATACAGCATTAGCTGGGTTTCTGCTTCCTCTTACCGAGCCTTGTTGCCGCAGTCCATGAGGTCCGCGATGTCGGGGTAGGAGGTCACCGCCAGCTTGGACAAGTCCTCCACGTACGGCCCCATTATGGGGTGCTCCCGGACGCGCAGGTTCCCTTTGCTTTTGGGGCTCAGCAGATCCCGGACTCTCTCGCAGTAAATCTCCATGTAGCTCACCTGATGATTCAGCACACGGGACGGGGTAAGAGGCAATAAAATACTGTGCATGGCAGAATACAGGGGGGGGTAACAGGCAGTCAGAAACCCCGCGGGGCAGGATACAGGGGGGGTAACAGGCAGTCAGATACCCCGCGGGGCAGGATACAGGGGATGAGGGGCAGTCAGATACCCCGCGGGGCATTGGGAGTATGTGTTAGGGGCATTAGGGTATCATGCAGAACACGCGGCTTTCTCACCTCCACAGAGAAGGCCAGGTCCGGGCTCTGATTATTACCAACGCGAGCGAATAAATCCTCGCAGAGCTGCGGAGAACACGGAAAACACAGTAACAGCTTGTGCATGCGCGGCATACAGCATTAATAAACCCGTTTATCTAATGGACCTCCCTATTCCACCACTACACATGGTACAATCCGGTGCCATTCACAACTATCCCATCAGTGCCATTTAAGCCCCGCTCCCCTCGCGCTGGTACCTGTGGTATGACCCAGCGCTGCTCTCCTCTATCCCGCCAGTACTTATAATAGGATGATCTCAGGCCGGGCTCCCCCCGCGCTGGTACCTGTGGTATGATCCAGCGCTGCTCACCTCTATCCCGCTAGTACTTATAATATGACCCCAGGCCCGGTCCCCCCGCGCTGGTACCTGTGGTATGATCCAGCGCAATGCTCACGCTCTATCCCGGCTAGTAACTATATAATATGACCCCAAGGCCGTCCCCCCGCACTGTACCTGTGGTAAGATCCAGCGCTGCTCTCCTCTATCCCGCCAGTACTTATAATAGGATGATCCCAGGCCGGGCTCCCCCCGCGCTGGTACCTGTGGTATGATCCAGCGCTGCTCACCTCTATCCCGCTAGTACTTATAATATGACCCCAGGCCCGGTCCCCCCGCGCTGGTACCTGTGGTATGATCCAGCGCGCTCACCTCTATCCCGCTAGTACTTATAATATGACCCCAGGCCCGCTCCCCCCGCACTGGTACCTGTGGTATGATCCCATGCTGGTCGGGCTCGGGTTTTCCCATCATGCTGTAGGACTTGCCGGCCCCGGTCTGGCCGTAGGCGAATATGCAGACGTTGTACCCCTCGAAGGCGTGCAGCAGCATCTCCTCCCCGATGTCCTTGTACACCTGCTGCTGGGACGCAAAGTTTGGATCATCTTTCTAGAGAGAGAGAGAGAGAAAAAACCTGTGAGACACAGAACGGGCCCCCCGGGGACCGCCCCCCCCCGGCCCCGGGGGCCACACCTGCGAAGTGCCCTTACCGTAGTGTGGGACCAGTAAGAATAATCAAATGTGAAGTTCTTGGGGGCGTCCTTGGGCTGCTTGGGGTTGGAGATACCTGAGAACAGCAGAGACACAAGGGCTGGGTTGCCATCACACAGACACCGGGCCGGGTAACCACTACTACTCCCCGATACACAGGACACTCACTCCTCTCACCAGCAGAACAAATTAACACACACGTTACGACATACAGGTGCCGGGGGACATGAGGAGTCCCTGAGAGCTTACAATCTATTGTGGGGGGGGGGGGAATAAATACAATTTAACAGTCAAAAAGGTTAAAAGTTTTTTAGAGTAATGCATGGATCAATATTAACACCTGCCACACTTACCCCCCCAGCACTCACTTACCACACCCCAACACACCCAGCAACTCACTTACCCACGCCTCACAGTGCACACCGGCACGTCACATTACCACCACCCTTCACACACCACACACACAGTTTACGGCACTCACTTACCACCCTCACACACATCAACACCGGCACTCACTTTACCACCTCACACACAGCACACCCGGCACTCACTTACACCCTCACACACCGGCACTTCACTTACCACCCTTAACAACACACCGGCACTCACTTCTACTCGCCACACCACACCACACACACCACACAACCAGACTCACCACCACACCCCCTCCACACACACACCAGCACTCCACTTACCACATCCCAACACCCCGCATCACTTACCACCACCTCTTAACTCCACACACACACCGGCACTGTACTTTACACATTGCACAACAACACCCCAGCACTCACTTACCACCTACCGTTGCCACCCACACACCACACCACAAAGCCAACTCACTATCACCCTCACTACACACCACCAGCACTCTTCACTTTATCACCTCTACACACACACCACACCAGCACTACTTAATTCACCCCTCACACACACACACGCAGCACTTAGCTTATCACCCTCACACACACACACACACAACACTCACCTTATCACCCTCAACCCACCTACAACACACAACCACAGCACTCACTTATCACCTCAACAACCTCACACAACACGTCACTTCATCACCCTCAAACACACAACACCAGCCACTCACTTACCACCACCGTCTCCACACCCAACACACCAACACATCACTTTCCACCCACACACCCCCAACCTCCCTTGACACGCCTACACTTACCCACAACACACACACCAACACTCACTTACCACCCTCACACATTCACCAACACTCACTTACCACCCTCCACCAGCACTCACATGTAGTGTTTCCCTGCATCTGGATAACACATTTGGCATCTAGTGTCGTCTCCCGAGTGTTGAAGGGCCGAACGCGGACAGCAACCTTCACCGAGGCCCCGGCCATCTTCAGGCGGATTATTCACACGGATTCACCTGAGTAACAAACAGACAGCGCCGTCAACAAGCTGCAGCTTCTCGGCTACAACTCCCATGAGTCCGAGTAAACCGGGGGATGGATGAGGATCCCGTCAGATCCAGGAGCCGCATGTCTATCCCATGCATGTTTAAGTACCCTCTACCACCTCTGCTGGGCTGCCTTTCTGCTTTTCTACCACCCAGCGACACCAGCCTTACATGCTGGGAGTTGGCCACACCCCCGTCGCAGGCTCGCTGTGACACGCGGAGACGTCTCAGCGGCGGGGGGGGGGCGACGACTGTTTGCCCCCCCACACACTATATACATATATATATACACACACTAATACCCCCCCACCCACAGTACCATACACATTAATACCCCCCACACCCGAGGAGTTGATACCACCCCACCGCCGCGGGTTACACACTAATACCCCCCCAACAGTACCATACACATTAATACCCCCCCACACACCCAGTGCCAGTCATGTGATATTTTGGGTGACTTTCCCGGCTCTGTCACCGCACTGAGCTGATGCTTTATGGCGATGCTAATGAAGTCCGTCCCTCCATAGACTTTCATTATTCAGAGAGTCCAGTTGGGTGATTAAGACTGAGCCGTTCTATTGTTCCCCCATAGGCAGTATGATAAGGATTAAGAGTGAGAATTATACAAATGGCTGAAACCTTTATATTCTGAGGTAAAAAAAACAACTGGGGTAAAATTTCGTAATAAAGCGTCTGGAGTCCCTTTACAGCAGACAGGGATCCGCCGCCCGGCCTCTGCTCCATGGCTGCGTCTTTTCAGATGCCCTGGTGGTTGGGATCGGCTGTAGACCCCGGGGGAGGGGGGAGGCAGGGGTTAATGCCCTGCAGAGGAGGACGGGGCAGCTGGCCAAATACCCCCCCCAATACACAAACATCCCAGGAATGCGCTTCCCTTTAATCTCCTCTCACTCAGTCTTCTCACAAAGGGTTAATCCAGCATCAGCCTCCCTCCTTTGCTGGGCCTCCGCTCCTCTCTGCCTGAGCTAAATATACCCTGGGGGGGGGGCGACGGCATGCGACACAGACAGGAGTGACAGCGTGACAGACACGTGGGCTCGGCCCGGGACCGCTACAATACCGGCAAGCCCGGGGGCCCCCCACCACGACCGCCCCGCCCGGGGGCCCCCCACCACACCGCCGCCCGAGGGCGCCCCCACCACACCGCCCCCCGGGGGCCCCCACCACACGCCCCCCGGGCCCCCACCAACGCCCCCCGGGGGCCCCCCACAGCACCGCCCCCGGGAGGGCCCCCCCACACCGCCCCCCGGCGCCCCACCACACCGCCCCCCGGGGGCCCCCACCACACAACGTTGTATTGCCACAGCTTAGTATAACTCAGAACCACTTATTCCGCCCCACACACCCTGTCCTCTTAGTCAGCATCATTAAAACTCCTATCAGTGGATTAAAAACCCTTAAAGGGACAGCAGCCAATCAGCAAATTAACAACAGGGGAGAGAACAACGGGGAGGAATAATCGAGAACAGGATGTAAGGATGTAAGGATGACCACTTCCATATGATACACATAAGGGC
>VKOC01000277.1:25368-52764 GCA_009364415.1 Spea multiplicata
TATATATACCGTATATTAGACACACACACATTATATACCGTATATTAGACACACACACACTATATATACCGTATATTTGACACACACTATAACAACAAACAGAAGGATATATCTTTGCCGGTTTCACTTTCAACAATAATGTCTTCCATGGATTCAAAATACTGGCTCCACGGAACGGGGGAAAAGTCTCGTTTTCTGCCAGGCCTGGGAAAAAAAAAAAGAAATATCAAGCTACTTTATAAAATGAGTAAAGAGGCTTAAACACACGAGACATAAAGCCTCCCCCCCCACTGTGAGGAGCGTTTATCTGCCCCCATCTTCGCTGCTCACCATTTAAACACAAAATTCATACCACAAAGAGAACATTCCCCGCATTAAACCCCGAGATACCCGGCGTCGCGCTCGGTGGCCCACATACCCCATTCTGATCTTGGATCCGGACTGAAGCCCGCTGGGCACGGCCGGCCGGGGGGGTAGCCGCCCCATGTGGAGGTTTTTTTCCAAAGCAGACATGGTTCTCTGAAACAAAAAGGGACAGCACAGGGAGTGTGAGCTGCGGCTGTGCATTGTGGGATTTGTAGTCCGTAGCTGCTGTGTATTAATGTACACAAGTGCTTTGCCTTATTCCATCTTGACCCTGCACACAGGTGCCTCTGCATCCTTCCCACTCACCTCATCATTTCCCTGCGCACAGGTGCCTTCCCCATGCTCTATCTCTTCCTTGTCCACAGGTGTCTCTCCCACCCTCCACTAGTTCCCAGAGCATCGGTGCCTTCCCTGAGCTCCATCATTACCTTGAGCATAGATGCATTTGCCGTAATCCCCCACCCCCTGCATTCAGGTGTCTCTATATCCTTCTACCTGTAGATAGAATCCTCCCCACATATTTCCCCACTTCCCTGCACACAGGTGCCTCCTCAACCCTATTCCTCGCTGCGCACAGGTGCCTCCACTACCCTATTCCTCCCTGCACACTGGTGCATCCCAAACTCTCCTATTTCTCCCTGCGCACTGGTGCATGCCCAACTCTCCTATTCCTCCCTGTGCACTGGTGCATGCCCAACTCTCCTATTCCTCCCTGCGCACAGGTGACTCCCCCACTCTATGCCTCCCTGCGCACTGGTGCATCCCCTACTCTATGCCTGCCTGCGCACAGGTGACTCCCCCACTCTATGCCTCCCTGCGCATGGCTGCATCCCTTAACGTATTCCTGCCTGCGCACAGGTGCCTCCCCAGCCGCGTACACACATACATTACCAGAATCTCCGCTGCAGGCCTGAACACTCCAGCCAAAGGGGTTTCCGTGGAGACAGCAAGCCCCGCCCACAGGCCGGAGCCGCCCCCGGAACATACGTCAACTCGCAGAGATTGCTGGGATTCCGAGTTCTACCAAACTGTCTGTCTGCTTTTTTTTTTTCACATCTGTCTGCTTTTTTTAACAATAACTTTATTAGTTTTTAAAAACATTACAAGCAAATTTTAAACTTGAGCCACCTGCCTTCAAGCAGGGATATCAACCATAAAATACAGCAAAAGCACCAATTGGTAACGTGGGGGGGGGAATTGGAAGTAGTCGGCTCCAGACTGTGTGACCCCGAGATTATTCTGATTCCAGACTGGTGTGACCCCGAGAATCTGCCCGCCGGATGTGTACCGAGAATTCTGCCCCAGACTGTGTGACCCGCGATCTGCGCCGGACTGTGTGACCTGAGAATCTGCCCCGGACTTTGTGACCTCGAGAATCTGCGCAGCTGTGTGACCCCGAGAATCTGCCCAGCGGACTGTGATGACCCGGGGAATTCTGCCTAGAACTGTGTGACGCCTCCTCGAATTCTCGCCCGTCAGCTGTGTGACCCCGAGATAGTCTGCACGACAATAGTGTGACCTTTTTTTTTTTTTTTTCATCCCTACTTTTTTCGGATCTGCCCAGACTGTGGTGACTCCGAGAATCTGCCCAAACTGTGTGACCACAGAATAGCTGCCCGACTGTGTGCCTACCGAGAATCTCTGCCCCGATGTAGTGACCTCCAGCGCTGAGAAATCTGCCTCAGACTTGTGTGACCCCCCGAGAAATCTGCCCGGACTGTGTGACCGCGAGAATCTGCCCGGACTGGTGTGACCCCGAGAATCTGCCCGGAGCTGTGTGACCCTGAGAATCTGCTCGGACTGTGTGATTCCCCGGATATCTGCCCGGACTGTGTGACCCGAAATCTGCCCGCGGATGTGTGACCCCGAGAATCTGCCCCGGACTGTGGTGACCCTGAGAATCTGCCCCAGACTGTGAGACCCGCGAGAATCTGCATTCCGGACTGTTGACCTGACCGGAATCTGCCCCAGACTGTGTGACCCCGAGAATCTGCCCCTTCACATACAGAGTACATTTCCATGCATGGTGAAATTCTCCTCATTCCCCGACATCACCGTCTACAACCATTGTTTACTTTTATATCTTAATAGCCTAGCCCATAGCTGCCAACAGTCCTGACAAGTTTTATGAGTGTTGGGACTGCTGACCCTTCCACATTCAGGTACCCTGCATATAAAGGCTCCCAACATTATAAATGGTGGAAGGAGGACGCATTTCATCTAAGGAGTGCAGTCAGAGGCAGGGCTTTAGCGAGAAAAAGGGGCATTGGGGAGAAGAGAGGGGCATCGGGGAGAAGAGAGGGGCAATCAGGGGAGGAGAGAGGGGCAATCAGTGGAGGAAAAAGGGCATCGGGGGAGAGAGGGGCATCAGGGGAGGAGAGGAGTGGTGATGTGGTTCATCAGGGGAGAAAAGGGGCAGTCGGGGAGAAGAAGGGCATCAGGGGGGAGAGAGGGGGCATCAGGGAGGAAAAAGGGCATCGGGGAGAAGAAGAGGGCATAGGGGAGGAGAAGAGACATCAGGGGAGAGAAAGGGGCTCCGGGAAGAAGAGAGGGGCATCAGGGGAGGAGAGAGGGGCATCAAAAGGGGAGGAAAAGGGGCATCAGGGGAGGAGAGAGGGGCATCAGTGGAGGAGAGAGGGGGCAGCAGGGGAGAAGAGAGTGACACCAGGGAAATACACTACATCCGGCTATAGATATGGTAAGGAAGGAGGGAATTTAGTGTAAATAAGCTAAACTTATAAACTATTATATATATATATTGTATATCGGTTACATTAGCCCAAGAGACGATTGAGTCTTTAGATGAAGTTGGAAACTTTTATGGGCCCAGTATAGAAAAAGATGTAACGTAACATAAGCTTCTGGGACCTCAGAGGTCTCTTTTTCACATGCAGTATGTTATCTCACTTCTGAAGAAGAGACCTCTGAGTTCCCGAAAGCCTCTGTCACTTAATCTAAGATATAATTATAAGATATAAAGTTATCAACTAAAGCCTCCTTCTAAAATTACAAATTCTGACCTTTAGACAGCAGAGACCAAAGCATTTGAGTCTCCAGAAAAATGGCCGCTTCCATGGATTCTATATTGGCGACACGTTTTTTTTAAATGCACTCTGCCGGCCATTGCTGGATTCTGGCGTTTAGAACGCTGATCAACTGTCATTTCGAACGAGCGGTTACCCATAGATCAACGCGCTGGGAATGTTTTCTGCCTCTGATTGGATCGGCTATACGGAAACGGAAGTTGGCGTTCCCGTTGCCTGGAAACCCTAAGGAAGCTTCGTTATGGCGGCCACAGGGATAGTATTATGAGAGCGGGAGAGGGGGAAGAAGTGACAGCATGAAGAGCAGGATAATTAAGAGCGTCAAGCCTGGGGTCAGGCGCAAGAAAGGTAAAGATGGCGTCACCCTGCGGAGGGAGGGATCGGGGGTTCTGGGGGGGTATGAGAAATGGGGCCCCAATGGGGTAGATAATACATTATCCCTAATACATGAAAGTGAGGCTTACCCCCTGAGACCCCATTATACCCAAAGTCATCTCTTTTATATAACGTAACATAGCAGGGGTCGTAACGGAAACCGAATCCACCATCCGGTTTATTTGATGGAGTATTCTGGACATGTATATCAGTGACACCCAATCTGAGGATATTCCATAGCTGCCAACTGTCCTTATTTGTCCCTGTGCTGATCCGGTGTCTCTGCAGGCTGGAGTTTCAACAACTGCAAGGCGCAATTACATAAGGGAAGGAAAGTGTTAAACCATGCCGTATCCGACACTTTGTTTATGTCACTTAACATAAAGATATTATAAAAAAAACTGACATTTTATGATATATACCCGTATATAAATTAAACATGGGCCGGGTATTGGGGGCATCATGGGGGGGGGCGCGGTAGAGAGTCACTGATCTGTGATCTGCTTGTTTGCTAAAGATGAAGCTGGGGGTATTTAAAGTGTTTATAACTCTCTCTTTGTCTGGCTGCACCTTTTATCTAACCCTCAGCCATCCACCGTCATGGTGAGCAGTAGATTTATTGACATGCCACAGCCTCCGGGCGGCGGATCGGGATTGTTTCGTTACTCCTTCGGAGTGTGGCTCTTGAGTCCTCCATGCAGGTTCTCCATTGTTCTTCTTTAATGGCTTCCCTGTGTTTTATCCGCTAGGCGCCTCGGATGTGTCCCCCTCGACCAGCCTGCCGCCTCTGGTGGAAGGTCAGCTCCACTGCTTCCTGAGGGTGACCGTCAGTAAAATCCTCTGGACGGTTCTGAAGCCTCCGTCTCCGGCCCTCGTGAGGCTCCGCTGGTGGGGAGAGACGTCGAACGGCACCATCTTCAGGCCCAGGGACTCTTTGCGGGCCGATCAGAAAGGCGTGAAGACGACGGCTCGCTACGCTGTGCGCTGCGGACCCAAACAGCTCGTCTCCTATCTGACAGGTCGGGCTTTCACGTAACGCTTTGCGTTCCACGCCGGCGCGAGACCCCCGGGGTTCCACGCCGGCGCGAGACCCCCGGGGTTCCACGTCGGCAGCCGAAGACCCGGGTTCCACGCCACGGCGCGAGACCACCCGGGGTTCAACGCCGGCGCGAGACCTCCGAGGTTCCCACGTCAGCACAAGACCTGTAAAAAAATATTCAGCAAAGATAATAATAATGCATGACAATAAGATGACCACGTTGTACATACATGTTATAAATTTACATACCACCCTGATCATGTGATACTAGAAGCCATGATTTGCTTGTTTTGTTCGCCAGCTCCACGGTGGGCTTCACCCCTAGGCATCTAGTTCGATGTTACTATATTGTTGCTATCATATTGCTCACTCACTCACTCACTCTTACGCTCACTCACTCTTACACTCACCCCCCCCCCCCGGCTGTTTCCCTGTAATGGGCTTTTATAGATGTTTTTTTTGTCTTTTCTGTTTCTCTTTTTATATTTGTGTTTTTCTTGGATTTTTTTTGGATCTATTTATCTAAGTAAGAAAGGTAGAGATATATTGATAATGATGTCTTCATATGTTGCTTATTTATTAAATGTTATGTAAAAAATATATATATCTGATGCAAACTCCATCTTTTCTAACCTGGAATTTCTTTTCTTTTTTTTTTTCTTTTCCTTTTCCTTTGGTAATTTGATGATGCGATGTAAACGTAACCGGCGGTCTCTCGCTCTGTGTAGATATGGGCTCCCTTGTGCTAGAAATTATGACCAAACTGGATCACCTTCCTATTGGCCGCGTTCAGATTAACGGGATCCCGCGACTGTCCCCAGCACATCCAATCAGTGGTTTCTTTACTATTGTGTCGCCAACGTCCGAGAAACTTGGAGAGCTACAGGTAATTAAAAAATTAAAGGTGCCGTTCCACTTAAATATAACTTCAATTGTATTTCTAGTGTGCTGGCCACTTAAACCTTTGTAGGTCTAAGGTTAGTGTTGTAAATGACTATTTTTATTTGACTTCTCAGGTGTCTGTGGCTCTGGAGCCCTTGTCGGAGACTTACGACAGCAGCGGCTCGATCCCGAATACCGACATTAGCGCGAACGCGGCTGCGTCTGTACGAGCGTCTAAGGACGAGCCCGGATTCCCGTCACAGCCCATCAAACTACTTCTGCCCCAAAACAGGGGGGACTCTGAGAGCAGCCGGGTCTCTACACCCAGGTAATACCCCTCGTTTACAAAAACAAAGAGCCAGAAATCATTCACTGATATGTAAGGGTTAAAAACTGCTTTTTTATTAGTAGGCTGGTGTTTCTTTATGTGCAGCCCATGCTTTATTATCTAACTTAAGGAACTTTATTATTATTATTTTTTTTTTTTGGTGTGTAAGCGGGTTAGCGAGCCCCCGGTGTGATCAGACACTATGGGCTTTGTTCCTGAAGCCAGATGCAAGGGCAGATATCTCCGCTCTGTGTGAATATGCTGCCCGTATGCCTCTGCATGCGCGCTCTCATCCAGCGCTCTTAAACAAAGGAAGATGTTCTTAACGCACGGGAATGCTGTACCTGTGGACCATTGCGGAGGGTTTTAAACATAAGCTGCAATGCTTTTTTTTGGCCAGTAAGGATATTCAGGGGGTATAATTTAAAAGCTATTATTATATACCTTACTGCCTCTTTTTAATGAACCCAAAAGGTTTATATTTTTTTCCCATCTAGATCAGCACAGGAAGGGGTATCTTGGAAAGTTTGAGTGGCTTAAGTTATCCTTTTTTTTATTATATGTCCTATCTGTGGGATTATGCCAGCTGCCAGAGGGGTAAATAGGCAGTGTTTTCTGGGGGAACCCTTCTTGGGTTGCATAGGAGGAAAATAAGCGTTCCATTTATTGCCTTTTTACTTCTGAACACCTAGAAAGCGACGGAGGAAAAGAACCATTCAGCCCATCCGGTCTGCCCAACCTCTGAGTACTTTCCTTAGTACCTGGTCTTAAATCCAGCTCAGCCTTATGCCTATCCCATGCTTGCTTTAAACACCTTCACTATATAAACATCTACCACTTCTGCTGGAAGGCTAATCCATGCATCCACTACCCTTTCCGTAAAGTAAGAGTAGCCGACATACTCTATTAAGCATTAATAATGACCCTATTTTTGTTATTTTTAGCTTTTTGGAAGGACTGTGACTTCAATGGAGCGCAGATCTCAAGTCTCATGAAAGAATAGTCAAAAGTCTTAAATAGAGCGCTGTAGAGAGGAATAAAATGCACTCCTACTCTACATATTGCCGAAATATATCTAATATATACATATTTCTTTGGGTTTTGTTTCCTTTCGTTCCAATAATCCTCGATTATCTGCGGATCTGCTGTAGGCGGTCGTTATAGTTTGGTGACTTTCCAGACTTAATTCCCACACTGATCGAATGCTTTATGGTGATGCTAATGAAGTTCTTTTTACCACAGACGGGTGATATTGTTTATCACAGTGTATTGATATAGATCAGACTTTTGCACAAAAATGCATTCTCAAAAACGGAAGATATACCCATAATTGTTAGATTTTTGTTTATATATATATATAATATATATATATATATATTATTAATTTTTTTTTTTTTTTTTTGCAGAGGGAGAGATCATTTGTACTTCCAAGAAAATGCAGACCCTAATAAAGGCTCCTTCAGAGGGTCTCAAGACCACTTGAATATAAAAGAGGCTCCCGACACAGGAGGGCTTCCCTCCGTGAAACAGACCACAGCCGCTCATAACGGGCAAGAGACGCCTGGTGATCCCGCGGCAGCCTCCGGATCCGCAGCGAAAGATCTGATTTCAGGTGAGCCCAGGAGCTTACGGGGTAACAACCTGCTCCTCATTTACCGCATCATCCCCTTTCTTGGTTATTATTAGCTAGAAAAATATTGTCATTAAATTAATAATGAATGTAATATTTTCTCTATACTGGCATTTATTTGTTGTTGGTCTCTAATTTCTCTTTCTGCAGTTCTTCTGGGTCAAGGAAGTAAGCTGAGGGACGCCATGGTCGTATCTGCTCTTAAATCGGACCCCATCGTGGACCTTGATGAGGACAAGAGGCGACCCGTTGCTCTGAATGAGGAACTCTTAGCCGTTACCAAGTGAGTTGCCGGGGAATAATTAGCAGCACTTATTTGTGACAAAGTTATTATAAGAAGTTATATAGAAGTAAAGAAAGAGTTAAAGCCCGGGCTGTTGTGTTTTAAGCCCCCTGTCTTCTTTGCTTAGAGCTTTTAGTCTGTGTTGTAGTTTCACTCGATTAAAATGGAGTTAAGTGTCTGTCCTGCTGATCTCTTCGATCGTAGATCTGCATCAGACGTCCCGTCTCCAAGATTTCTCCAGAACCTGGTAAATGTCCATAACTCTCCGTCGGGGAAAGGCCTTCTTCTCCAAGGTGGGGGAACGGAACTCCTGGAAACCGAGACCCCCGGTGGGACCAACGCTATTGAGCTGCTTCTGGGCAGGTAGGTGTTGGGGGGGGGGCGGGCGCTTCAATCTCACCCAATAGACTACTAATTCTGTGAAAGGGTCTACAGTGAATTACGGTGTCGCTTAACCGGTTTGAAGCCAGTAGCGTTTGTAAAAAATTATATAAGCAAAACGTCTGTAACGAAGGAGCTGTATCCATATGTATCATGTTTCCAGGTCTTTCCATTTAACTGGGGGAGACCTTTGCTCTCGGAGGGTTTCTCACACTGGGTATTGGCCCTTAAGCCCACTGTTGCTGCGCACAAAGCTGAAATATATAGTAGCCGAGTGTTTTCGTTTTTTTCACCAACCAAGTACACCCAATACTTGATTTCTCAACCAAGAGATCTAGAAGGAACCCTGGATCTATGAGAAGTACCCCTGGGGTCACGGATACCTCTGGCTGGGAAACACTCCTTGACGTGTAGACTTTCCAGCTGCAAAGTACCTGGCGAAGCCCCTCGTAGAGCCAGCGCCGGGTTTATCGGCGGGTGCAGCTGTTACTTCAGCCCTCGTGTTAAATGAAATGAACAGACGCTCGTGGCGGTGCGATTGATTTGACGCTAACATCTCCTGCATTTGAATCCCTCAGCTCTATGGTGTCTCCTGAAAATTACTGGGACGGGACCGGCTCTCCCCCGGAATCCGTATCCGGGTTTGACGTCTTCAATGAGAGTGAATTCAACGACCCCCATTATGACCAGAGCCTGCTGGAGCACCTCTTCTATACGGCACCTGTAAGGACCGAACGCTACAGACCACGTATCGGGTTCATTCTACGCACTGAGCCTATAGAGCAACCTGTAATGCTGACGGTTATTTAACGATAACTTGCATTATGTTTGGTTAGTCGGTGCACAACGGACCACAGCCTAGTCTTATTGTACTTAAATATCTACTTATATTTATTTTTTATATATATATATATGTATTTGTACTTTATACACCTTCAAGATGTGAACAAGAGTGTTTATAACAAAATATGGGAATCCTCCCCTAGTAATATCTTCTGTGTCCTCTCGGACTTTAAATTCTGTCTGTCCGGGCTGCTGGGTCACATGACGTGTGGATTTTAAAGGCAGCCCTTTAAACAAAGAATGTATATTAAAGTGCTTTAAAAATGTATTTTTTTTAGACCTGAAGAAGCATCTCTCAGATGCGACATGGCGATATCATTTAAACCATCTTAGCTCGATTTTTAATGAGAGGTTTGAAGACTTCAGTATAACCAATCCACCTGCCCCACAGACTCTGGGGAGATGAAACGTTTCTTCTTCTTTTAGATAAATAACAAACTCCTCTCTTTATTTTTTGGTGGGGGCAGAAATCAGACAGCAGCCTCAGTGACTTTATCAGCGACGATGACGGCCGACAAGCCAAAAGAAAGAAGAGTAAGAAGACTGGCAAGGATCCAGCGGCCCGTCGGGACCGGTCACCAGCCGAGAGAGACCACACCGGCTCCGAACAGTGAGTACCAGGGTGGTCCTTGCCGGTCACCCCATTTGGAAAGCAGGAAATTTGAGTAAATTTCTTATACTAACACTCTGTCTGTTTCCTCGGCATACATCAGGACAGCAGATCGTACTTTTAGGGGGACGGTAAAATCGGACGGCGTGGATTTGCCGATGGACCGTCTGGCAGAGTTGGGGCGGATGCACGGGGCCCGAGTTGTTGTGGACACGTTAAAGGTCCATCCAGAGGACCAGCAGGGGACCCCGAGTAAGCGAAGCAGCAGGGGGAAGCCACCGCGGCCGCTGTCTGCCGTCAAACGGTAAGACTACTAAGAGCTGTGATTAGACCTTTTATAAATATACACACATAGCTGTCAGGGCTGTGAAACCATCTAAACGGTGGGAAATCAAATAAAAATATATAAATAAAAGATAATTTAAAAAAAAAATGAAATAAAGATAGATAAGCAGTCATATAAAGCCAAAGATCAAATTAAATAAATGGTTTTATATATATATATATATATATATATATATATATATATATGTGATAAATGACAGCTCAGGGGCCCAGCATGCTGGTAGCCTCCTAATTTATGTGGAATATCACCTTTCATAGTACATTTTGTTGGTTTTTTTCCTTCTGGTTTATTTATTTATGTTGCACGGCTTATGTCTGTCTTTAATGACACTGGCAGAGGATCATGGGAGTTGTAGTTTATCAGTAGCCTTGAGCGTTACTTGTGAGTAAGGGTGTTTTTTTTGTCACCAGAACGTTTTTTGTGGAGTTCCTCTTCCCCGTATCATCGAAAAGCAAAGCAGGAGAAGTTACCGTGGCAACAGAAGTAACTCGACTGGTCTCCAGCAAGATTGTGGGGGGATGTAAGTGTCGGTGGTCTCGGAGGCTTCGGTGGGATGCGCCGGTCGGGTCTCGGAGGCTTCGGTGCGATGCGCCGGTCGGGTCTCGGAGGCTTCGGTGCGATGCGCCGGTCGGGTCTCGGAGGCTTCGGTGCGATGCGCCGGTCGGGTCTCGGAGGCTTCGGTGCGATGCGCCGGTCGGGTCTCGGAGGCTTCGGTGCGATGCGCCGGTCGGGTCTCGGAGGCTTCGGTGCGATGCGCCGGTCGGGTCTCGGAGGCTTCAGTGCGATGCGCCGGTCTGGGCTCGGAGTCCGTGGTCTCGGAGGCTTCGGTGCGGATTGCGCCGTCGGGGGTCTCGGAGGCTTCGGGCGATGCGCGGTCGGGTCTCGGCAGGCTTCGGTGCCGATGCGCCGGTCGGGTCTCGGAGGCTTCGGTGCGATGCGCCGGTCGGGTCTCGGAGGCTTCGGTGCGATGCGCCGGTCGGGTCTCGGAGGCTTCGGTGCGATGCGCCGGTCGGGTCTCGGAGGCTTCGGTGCGATGCGCCGGTCGGGTCTCGGAGGCTTTCTGATAAGCATTTTCACGGCCGTTCCTCGGTCAGCCCCCGTTAGACCAATCATGGACTCGTTTCTTTGATTCTACCAAAATGTAGTGTTTTATTTCTTATCCCCCACCAATGAAGGCGAGTTAGCGGAGAGCCCCCAAATAACTGCTACACCGGAGAGTGAATCAATTAAGAATTTGAATGCAAGGATTGGGGGGGGATTGGGTCTTGTTTAGGCAAATTCATGCAGACTTTTATATTTCCATTTCCAGGAAGTTAGGTTAATGAATTTATGCTTATTTTTATTATACTTACCGAATCTAATTCTAATATCTTTCCGTTCTTCCAGTCGTGAGGTTCCAGCAGCGCTTCGCGTTCCCCGTCGCGTTCAGCGGCCGGATGATTGAACACTGGTGGAGCTCGGACTTGATATTCAGGATTTTCCTACGGAAAGCATCCCAGAAAAAGGTAAACTGAGCTTAAAAACCCAGGAAACGGCGTGCAAAATATGTCATTTTACCCAGTAATTGGCTTTAAAAGCTCATAGCCTCTGGATAGTGTACAGCATGGGGATATTATATGGATCTCCGTATCCTCCTCTGTGTAACAATATCACTTCTTACATCATAAGTACAATAATACATGTAAAAAATCCTATGATTCAAAAACATGAATATAAATATGTTTAAAACAGAGCTCTGGCGAATTCAGATGCAATTATTGTACACAGTAGACGGCACATTAGTACGATTAAAAATGAAGCATAAAATTTAAAAAATAAATATAATAATAATAAATATATATATAATTTAATTGTTTATTACACGTTCAGGATTCATGTCGGTCGGCCAAGATAGGAAGTAATCGCTGAGACGAGGTTCTGATAGTTGGGTTCCACCTCTGATCTTTGATGTCTTGTGTTTTTCTTTCCAGCCGGTGCTCGTTGGCTCGGCCGGTCTGTCTCTGCGAGACGTTCTTCTGTCTAAGAGACTGTCTGTGAGCCGTGACCTTCGCGTGGACGGCATCGAGCCCCGGCAGGACACCGCAGACGTGGGACCGTTAAAGGTATGGTCGGATGCGTCATGTTGGGGGTCTCTGTGCTTTAAGAACCAGTGCCCTTCTGGAAGGCGGGGGTCTCGTATTTACATAGCACGGCTACTTAGGGTAGGGCTGTCTTTAAGAATTCCGCGCAGAGAAATGCCGAATTGTATTTTTAACCCATTTGCTGCATTTTACATAGTTACACAGTGCATACGGTTGAAAAAAGACCATCAAGTTCAACCCTTCCACCTAAACTTGATCTAAAAGAAGGCAAAAAAACCCCTAATTAAGCTACGTCGAATTCAGCGTTCAGGGGGAAAATTCCTTCTTGACTCCAAAAGGCAATCGGATTTCTTTCTGGATCAAGAAGCTCTAAAATATTCATTCTATTTATATCCCTAAATGTCATGCCTTTCTACGAAAATATCGAGACCTCTTTTGAAGGCATCTCATGTATTTGATAACCCCACCTCAAATCAGCCCCATTCTGCCCATCTAGTCGGCCCATTTCTTCTTAATCAGTCATTGGTCTCATCTTAGATTCAGGAGCCGTATGCCTATTTCATCCATGTTTAAATCCCTCACTGTATTACCCTCTACCACTTCAGATGGACGACTGTTCCACTTATCTACCCTCCTCTCAGTAAAGTGAAACTTCCTTACATTATATCTAAGCCTCTTTAAATTGACGTTTTGTTCTAACGTTATAGCGATCGTTTCGATATAGTGTGTTTTGAGTTTGATCCCTGGTGTATTTCCCGCTTCTATCGTATGCCAGGTGTCTGTAGAGCTGGCTGGAGATGGCAAAGATCCCACAAGGACCCCGGGGAAGGTGACTGAACCAGCAAAACAAGCACCGCGTCCGTCTATCAGCCGTAACACTTCTCTTACGGAACCAGAAACTCCTTCTACGTCCGACTCCGAGCCTCTTCCGGCTGAACCAGCGGCCAAGCACAGCATCCCCCAGCCTGCTGCCGCAGAGGAGCCGCGGGCACCGGCGTCCCAACCGCGGGCACCGGCGTCCCAACTCCGGGCACCGGCGTCCCAACCGCAGGCAGCCGAGGAGAGCTCGCTATTGCTCCATGTCGTACTGATGGTTCCAGAAGGGAAGGGGTTAATGCCTGCTAGTGCCGACTCTCCGTCCGCCTGCAATTCCTACCTGAAGTGCAAGCTCTTCTCCTCGCCCGAGGCCTCTCGCTCGGCCATTGCGTGGGGAACGACGCAGCCCGTGTATAACTTCACGCAGGTAAATAACCCGTGGTCCTTGGCTCCGCGCTTGCCGCTTTACCCCTGATCGGTTCCGGTTCTTTATATACATGTTTGGGGCCGCGGTGTTTGCGCTTCATGTAAAAAGAAACCATGGCGCCCCCCACTCTGAAGAGCAGCCTTTTTTGTGTAAATGTATGTATTAGGTCATTTCTTTATGCGTCGAATGCCGGTGGGTTCCCCTGACGTCCCATGCGGTGGAGATTAGTTCAGTCTCTAAGGGGCTAAACATCGAAAAATGAAAACAATTAATTTTATGGAAGATCGGCCCCCCTGTCTAGTCGCCCATGTCTCCTGCTGTAAAGACTCGAACCTTAATCAGTCGCTGAGTCAGGAGCCGTATTCCCATCCCGTGGCTGCACCATGTATTATGAAATACTGTGTATTATACCTCCAAGGACCGACTAAACATGCAGACTAGGGGCCGAATTGGCCTTATCTGCCGGCAGTCAATGTGGCAGGCTCGGCCCTTCCTCTCGGAGGAGCTCTATGGGGTTGGCCCTTCATAATGTGTAATGAAGGTTCTCGATCCGCACGATCCGAACGCACGCCGCGGTAAACTTCTGTTGAATTACATTTTTTGGGTATTTCTTTGTGTTCTGTGCATTTACGGTTTGTTTCTCTCGCTTCATCAAACAGGTGGCCCCCGTGGGTCTCACAAGTCATCTCCTAGAGAGACTGAAGAACAACGTGATGGTAATCGAGGTCTGGAGCAAAGTATCCGGCCCCGGCCAGGACCAGCTCCTGGGACTTGCCAAGCTTCCCCTGCATCAGTTCTTCCTGTCTTTCAGGTAACGGCCAGCGATGGCTGGAATTAAAGCAAAGCCCGGGACCCACAACAGTAAATCTTTGCCCTTTTTTGATTGTCGGTAAGAGGTCCGCTCTAATCCGATCCGTTTTCCGTACAGCGACCCCAAGATTTCCCGCTTGCTGCTCCAAGCGCAGTATCCCGTGGTCGCCGTGGACAGTCTCGTGGCCGTTACCGACGTGTTCAGCGGCGGCGAGCGCGGCAAACTCAAGGTTTTACTGGCCATGGGCTCTGGCGACCAAGTGGTGGCCTTGCAGCGTTTAAAGCACGAGGAAGGGGCATCTCCAGCTCGGCTACCGAGGCCAGCTCATTTTCTGGATCCGCCACAGGCCACCTCGCAGGTACCCGATAACCCGGCAAAAAGGATGATCAATAAGAGTTATAAGGAGCTGTAAACATGCGCGGAAAGAGTCAATATTCAAATAATGGAAAAAAGATGCATTTCTTAAGTGCTTCTCTGCAGAAGACCAATTTAATTGCAATCTATTCATGATTCCTAATATTATTTGACACTCATCCTCATTTATTTGATGATTTTCAAGATGATAAATGAGAATAATAATAAGAACGTTACCTGTTTGTTGCTTGCATTGCCCGTGGCTCTCTGACACTACGGTTCCCCCGTTCTCTCTTCCTCCGCTCAGGTATCTCCGTCCGCGGAAGCCACGATCGATCACGTGTTTGAGATCCACGTGGAGAACGTCAAAGGCCTGACTCCCCTCCAGTCCACGGTGTGGGGGGAGGCCGACTGCTTCGTGCAGTATTACTTCCCCGAGCGCTCGCCGAGGCCGGGAGACGAGCTGCCGGAGAGCGGTATGTATTATTAATACGCAGAATATGTTTAAAGGGCTGCTCGGGGACCTAAATATATAGCCTGGCGTTTATCTGGTGAAAAGGATCCATAAGATGACCCCCAACTTACAAAATTTTCGGGGTGTCCGGTGATGACAGCTCAGCATATCAAACATCGCAGAGCGATATTTTTTGGCTAAGAGGTCACCTAGCCGTGTGCTTTTTTCCCCCCATCTTCTCGTTCCAGGCGTTAGTCTGAAGCCGGTCCGTACAGCTACCACCCTGTGTGTGCCAGATCCCGTCTTTAACGACCGGCAGAGCCATTCTCTCGTGGCCCCGTCTGATACCCCTGTGCAGAGGCTGCTGCTCGGTGCTTTATCCGCGCAGGGACTGTCTGGAGGGGGAGGGGTGACGTTCGAGATCTGGTGCCGGTGAGTGACCAAAAAATTAAAAATCATAGTAATGGATATGTATAGATATATAGAGATAAATGCAATTTAATATTCAATAAATATATATATTTATATATGCCTCCTATGCAGGTACTATTACCCTAATGTGCGGGATCAGATGGTGGCCAATGGGCTTCTCCCGTTATCTCGCCTCTGTGCCATGGTGACCATGCAGCATCGGGAAGAAGTGGGGATCCAAGCATTCAGTCTGCCCCTCACCCCAAAGATCGATACCCCAGGAGAACAGCATCCCCGGTCCTCAGGTGAGATCGGTTTGTAGAAGGCTGTTGGAGGTGGGTGGAGCTGACGGAGGTGGGTGGAGCTGATGGAGGTGGGCGGGGTTGATGGACAGGTGGCCCCTCCCAGTGTTGGTCTGCAGGTGGCTGTAGGGTGGATAGGTCTCATGGGCGAGTGGCCCCTTGCAGTTTAGATCTCTAAATGGCTGGAAGCTTCCTGTGGCCCCCACTGATCCCTTTTGCAATGCTGGTTAAGGGACCGTGTACATTCCAGGGACCGTTTTCACATTCCAGCCCCTGGCTGACTTTTGCCGTACTGTCCTTCCTGGCTTGTGGATCTTCTTCTGCATTACGTAGGGGTCAATGTGTGTTTACAATGTGATTACTGGCGCCCACCCGCAGTGTAACGATGTTAATTCTGCCCCAAGGTTTGCTCAGCGTGAACGTGACTTACAGACGCTCGGTCAGGAACGCGGTGGGCATGCTGGCTACAAGGATGGTCTCAATATCTGTGCAAATCCACCGAGCCTCCGGTCTACAGGCAGCTGCCAGGTAAGGAATCCCTGTATGTTACGCACAATGCGCTGATCTACATAACCCAAAAGAGCACATTTGGCACATTGCCTTAATCAGAAGGTTCAATGAATTAAATATTCCATCTCATGTTAAATGTATGTGCTCTGTAATACAGTAACGTTGGTCAGAATTGACAAACCTGCTTTTATCTCATTTTCTCCCAATAAACTCCCTTTATCTGCAGACCTGGAGCCGCCGTTGCTGTCAGTCATGTGATATTTTGGGTGACTTTCCCGGCCCAAACACCACACTGAGCTGACGCTTTATGGCAATGGTAATGAAGTCCGTTCCCCCACAGACTTTCATCAGTTGGGAGAGTCAGCTGGGTGATTAAGACTGAGCCATTCTATTGTTCCCCACAGGCAGTATGATAAGGAGTCGGGGGGGTTAGTAGATTGGGGTCAGATAACAGAGCGAGAATCATACAAACGGCTGATATGCAGCTGCCTGAAAACTTTATATTATGCAGGAACTGGTTTAAGAAAAGAGAATATTTTTTTTAATCTGATACTAGGAATAAAAACTGTCGGGAGATCCTCTTCTAAATCATTCTAAATAGTAAATAGATAACGTAATCCCACAATCCCTCTAATGGTTTTGTGGGGGGGGGGGGTTTGGTTCCTATCATAACCGTTATAGATTTTTCTCTTAGACTGATTGCTAGAACGCGACCCCTCGTTCATACAGCGGCAAGATGTCGGGGTGAACGCCTTTGGGTGGCCGCCACACGTCTTTCCTCCCCGGAAAGCGAAGAGCGCAGCACTCGCACAGGAGCTCGCACTTCTCCCCCGGAGTTTGACCATCACTCCGGATTCCCGTGTAACCTCGTCATCACCAGCGGCGGGAGCGGGGAACCTGCAGCCTGCGAATCTTGAGCCCCTCGGAGATTTCGGTATTCCATTCCATCACAAGAGCGTAACATCAGGTACGCATTGCGCGTCGCCCCCGTTATTGCCGTGAACATCGGGGCATCGCTTGTCTTAGATCTCCAATCAGCAGAAGTCCAACCTTTCGGCTTCCGTGCAGCTGGAAATGATAGTAATGTTTTTTTGTTTGGAATTACAGATCATTCAAGCAGAAGCCACCCTGCGCGGGACTCGCGGCTGGGCGAGGTGCGGATCCCGGCCAAGGATCTGCTTTCCAAAAGATCAGGTAACCTCAAAATGGACCTTCCCACCTATGTGACGGACTCTCGTGGCCCCCAGAACATTTTCTCAGAACAATGTTATTGTGCCTTCATTAGAAAGAAATCGGGAAGTCCCAATGATGATCCAAACCCATCTCCTGCTGCTTCTACTGGACTAACTTAGCTAGACTACTAAACTCTCTGCAGTTTTACATTTCAGTTAGTTTTGGAGATTTTCTTTGAACTTGATGTATGTCCCAACAAGAGGGCAACTGCCCCAAAGATGATAAAGTGCTTTTTAGGGATATTAATGAGATAAAACAGGCAAAACCAATATTCTATCACGTACACAAAATGCTGACACTATTAATGATTGTAGGACCGCATCCACAATATTAATATAAAGAGAGACCCTATATTTTATCTCAGATCGCGCCGAAATGTTTAATTCAAATGAGATGTTATATATAAACAGCATTTGATATCAAACCAATTAATTTCCAATCCACTGAGCAACCAAATAAAACCAAATATATCAATAATCAGGGCGGTAATAAAAAAAAATCACTCTCTCTCTATAGTAGTTTTATTAATACGACAATTAAAAGTAATTTAATAATATCTAAAGAGCGTCAGTGAATATGTAATAGATGCAAATAATGTCAGAGTTCAGTTACAGGTAAAATACCTTTTCATTATTGTCATTAAAACGGGTTATAAGCTGCAGTCTCACAAGCCGTCATATACAATAATGCCATATACAATAATGCCATATACGATAACGCCATATACGATAACGGCATATACAATAACGCCATATACTATTTCCCAGAAACGGGATTCTATATTGAAGTAGCCAAAATTCACCTCTATTCAGGATAATAAAACCATTATATTTACCACCACTTGTTGCTGCGGTCCAACTGGTCCTTGTAGATATCAATCCAGGTTCAGTGGAAAGAAAAATAACTTAAAGTTATATAGATCATATATATATATATATATATATATATATATAATGTGTGTGCGTGTTAGAAACTCAAACTAATAATAAGAGTAGAAATATGGTGGCAAGATCTTGTGATGTTCCAAATTCCAATTGTCTGGGAGCCCCCCAATTGACAAATTGACAGGGCTTATTATCATGTTCTCTACCTATTGATTGAAATCCTCCAATCATAATGGTGGCTTTTACCCATTATAATTAGGACTTCTTATCATATTTGTACTATTGTACTTCCATCATTTACCTCTAAGAGATGCTCTGGTATAAGAAATAACTTTAAGACCATTACACATAAGTTTGGAATTTGTCCTTGATCACACACATCTCTAGAAGTCACCTCCTAGGTAGTTTCGGGGGTCTTGCAACGTATCCCCCCATTCCAATTTACATTCCTAGAGATAAGCATCTTCTACTCCCTTAAATTTTCCGATAGAATATACACTAATTAGGAAATATTTGCTGAAGCCGATCTATTCGTAAAAGATTCTTTGTTCTCAATTATAGAGAGAACAAGAACAGAAAAAAAATCATTTATATGGTTAAGGAAACAAAATGGTTCTGAAATACAGAAATATAAAATACTTGTTTTCCAGCCTAATACATCTAAAGTATAATACGGTGTAAAAGCATTTAATACTTGGGACTAAATATCGATTTAACATCATTACCAGCCTTGTCTGCCCAGCCGGTTCCTGCTCCCGTATTTATTAGTAGGTTCTGCCGTGGTAAGCACTCGGTTACCGAGAAGGGATATTACCTCGGTCCGTCCGCAAGACGTTTTGACCGATTCTTAAATGTTAAATGGTTTCAGCGTTTGTGACGGTTTAGCCCTTAAGCTTTTTTCTCTTTCTTTCTAGGTGTCAGCGGCTGGTACCCGGTGACCGCAGCAGAGCGTCACAGGTCTACCGGTGGACCGTCCATCCTCGAAACCGTTGTTGGAGGCTTGGAGCTTTCCATCAGCTTCACTCACCCCGCGGACAGAGAGCGAGTCCTGGAAGCCGCTCGAGGACTTGGATGGAGTCAGCCGCAAGAGCGTGTCCGTGAAGTTAGCCTTCGCGGGGAGGACGAATGGCAGACGAAAGAAGATCTGGTGACCGTGTCTTTTACCGTTCCGAAGATCTGGCTGCCGGTGCACTGCCTGCTGCTGGCCGGACATAAGCGTCTCCATCGAAGCACTTATTGTTATCTCAGGTACAAGCTTTACGATAGGGAAGCCTTCTGCTCCCCCCTGAAAAGGCCGCAGGTATCAGAAGATGGGCAGCAGGCCACGGTGATGTTTGAGCAGACCAGGAGCATAGAGCTGATGAGACACCAGCCCCTGGTCTGGTACCTGAAGGAAGAGCGGCTCGAGATTCAGATCTGGCGCGCTTATGGGAAGGACGCAGACGAGCCGAGACCTCAAGATACCGACCGCCTTCTTGGCTGTGCATACGTGGACCTCACGGCGCTTTCGGAAGCCACCTCGCGGACCCTCACGGTCAGCGGTGAGTTCTTATGGTTTCCAAGCTCTGCCGCTGGGCCGCTCTTTACGCCATAACAGTTGGTTTGCATCTACAGATTTCTACAGCGGCTCCCAACGTATCGACCCGGAATCTTAGTAAATGGCGTAATACAGCCCATTCACATAAGTGGGTTTGGAGAAGGGCTTCTGCGAGGCATTACTGGGCAGAGAGTATTTGATAGGCATGAATCGCTCATTTAACTTCACGGGCTCTTACAGGATATATATTATATATATTATATAGAATAGCCGGGTGGAAAGCAGGTGTTCATTTGATTACACAATAAAAGACCTAAATCACCAGTGGGTTTAATGTCCTCAAAGACCCGCGGACAACCCAAGTGTCCTCCGTCAGACCCTAACCCCATCATTCTGAGCCGATTCTTAACAGCCGCTTGTCCGCTGATTGCCCGTCCTTCTTGGCGTTCTTAGGCACTAGCAGGACACAGATTGAGTCTTCTCTCCACATTTCCAGGGGTTTACCCGCTGTTTAAGCGCAGCGTCTCCAACCTGTGGGGGGCAGCAGTGAGGGTTCACCTGTCCCTGAGCTCAGCCTATCACCCACCGGCGGCCCACCGAAGCTCGAGCCCCTCCGACGAGATGAGCCACAGTGAAGAGGAGGTGCCGGAAGATGCCGCCGAAGACCACCGTGAAAAGGAACCCGCTCATCATGCAAAGGGTGGAAAGACTGCGGCCCCGGCTGAGACCCCAAGTCAGCGGGACCACCCAACAGACAAAGATGTGGAGAACACTTTTGCCGTGAATATAGTGATTGAGAGAGCGATGCATTTAAGCTTAAAGGGTAAGAAAGTACTTTGTAACACGACGACATAATCATTGGATTTAGTCCCACAGAACCGTGATTTTTTGTATTTGCTTATTCTTGTAAAATTACTGTTTCTTTATTATTTTTACCCATAAATGAAAGAGTGGTTATGTGTTTAGAGTTCGGTGTCACTTCGGACATCGCATAATCTGCTCGTTGTTATCACAGGGAGCCCCCTGACTGAGCGAGCGGTGTCTACCCCCAGCTGCTGCGTGTCGTTCCCTGTGGCCGGCAGTGCCACCCCAGTAGCCACCCCGGTGATCGAGAACACGGATGCTCCCGTGTGGGACTTTCAGTACCAGACACGGTAAGTCCAGATTTCTTAGCAGTGAACATGAAAACATTAGACCTCTTGTGGTCCCATCTTTTTTTTTTTTTGGATCTGTATTCATTCATCAACTTTCATTCATTCACCCCCAACTGTATTCTTCTCTACTAACATTGTCGGCCCATTCAGCACAATGGCAGGTAAGCATTTTAACCGGGCTAATAGTGCATCGTTTCTTTAGGGGTGCAGTTTATAGGGTACTGGAAATATATTATTATATATATTATATTAACAGTCCTATTGAAGCAAAGTCCCCAGACGTTTCCTTCAGGCAACCTCGTCCTGCTGCTTGACGAACGTCCGCCGGGTTTTAAACTGAAAACACATTCTTTCCATTTGCTCTTGGTTTCTATAGGTTGACAAATGAACTTCTCGTGGACCCGCAACAGACTTTAGTCTTCAAAGTTTGGCATAAAACAGGTAAGCGTCGCTCACGGAGCAGCTGCAGGCGAGCTGCTTGTATTGTGTTCAGGGTTTCGTGCGAGGTCGGGATCTGTGGATGGAAGAGAAACGCGTCACGTGATCTCCGCCGAGCCGGTTTAGCAGGAAGGAGAACGGCAAACAAATAAACTAAATATAAGTCAAAGTATTTTGTCACGAAACAGACAATAGGCTTGGATTCGCTCAGACGGATCAACCTTAATCCCTGCGATAAATACCCCAAAAGAGCTCTGGGTTATTTGAAGCCTTGTAAACATCAATTTTACTTAATTCACCCAAATTCCATCACACTGCCATACAGAAATCGTCTTTTCCGAGGGGGGGGGTAGGTAAGTAAGTGGAAGGGTAGAGGCTAATCATGTAAGGGAATGAAAACATGCATGGGGTCGGCATACTGCTCCTGAATCCAAGAAACCAAAAATAACTAGGATGAGGCCATTTTAGTCTGACCTGCCCCCTCTCTCCTCCTGATGCCCCCCCTCTCCTCCATGATGCCCCCCTCTCTCCTCCCATGATGCCCCCCTCTCTCTCTCCCGCCCCTGCCGCCTGATGCCCCTCTCTTTCTAGGAGGTCGGATGTTTGCTGCTAGAGGGGTCGCAGGGTTCTACGGCCCTAAAAGCCCCGGTAATGTGTATAGAAGCGGCTTTATAAACCAAACTGTGATGTCGCTGTTTTACTTATCGCGGGCGATGTGCCGCTCTGTAACGGCTGTCGGCGGTCTCCTGCGCGAGCCGGTGGAGCAGACCGGTGTCACGCGGCGGGATAACGACCCCTTGTCTTTCTGTAGATGTGGAGCGCGTCCTGGGCTTTGCCGCCGTAGACCTCTCGCCGCTGCTCTCCGGCTTTCAGTCCGTCTGCGGCTGGTATAACATCGGCGATTTCACCGGGCAATGCCAAGGGCAGATTAAAGTCTCCATCACCCCGCTGGAGAGCATTGGGCACCTTAGAGAAGAAAGAAGAGCGAGGAACGAGACGTTGCCCGCGCAGGCTGAGGTTTGACTTGTAATGGCCGCTGGAGGCAGAGAGATTCATTGCCGCCGTCCCTTCCGTGTCTCATAAACCTTCTTCTTTCTGTTCCAGGGCTCATCACACAAATCTCTTCTGTTCCAGCCAAACCCGGCTTTCTGCGGATCTTTCTCTACCTACGGCAGCGGCCGTACAGGAGAGGTGGCCGCCGTCCTCTCTGACCCACCTTCTGGGTTCCAGGCACCTGACCGGTAATTTTGTTAATTGAATATCCACATAATATTAATTTCATTCATACGGTTATAATATTTCAGGGGCTACAGAGCTTTGGAAAGTTACAGAAAATTCAGGTTCTTCTAGCAGTTTGTCCATCTATAAAAACTGCAATCAATTCTTCTAGATGTTTTACTGCTTGTCGATGCTCCAAAACGGAGTGCATTTCACAAAGGATATAGTGTGTGTGTGTGTATGTATATATATATGTATGTGTGTGTATGGTATACTATACTGTAGTATGTGTTGTGTATGTGTATATATATATTGTTGTGTGTACTATATATATTATATAATATATGTGTGTGTAGTGGTGTGCTTTGACTATATATATAATGTTGTGTGTGTGTATTGTATATTATGTATGTGTGTTGTTTGTGTGGTGGTGTATATATTATAATATATATCATATATTGTGCTGTGTGATATATATATATGTGTGTGTGTTTGTATATATTATACTATTATATATTGTGAATGGTGTGTGTGTTGTATATATATATATATATAATATATGTGTGGGTGTGTGTGTGTGTATGGTATATATATGGGTGTGTGTGTGTATACTTAATATATGTATATGTCATGTGTAATATGTATTGTGCTGTTAATATATGTGATGTATAATGTGTATATACTGTATATATATATATATTGTGGTGCGTTATATATATTAATGTATATGCTTTAATATGGTATAGTGATATATATGCCATGTGCTGTGTGTTATAGTCATATATATATGTATATGTGTGTGTGTGTTATATAAAATGTATATGTGTGTGTGTTTGTATTAATATTATATATATGTGGGTGTGTGTTTATATATATATATATGTGTGTGTGTGTATATAATATATATATATTTATATTAAGATGCAATTCTTACTACAGTAGGGACTCGGCCAGCTGTTCGGTCGATGGACCTCAATGTAAAATCGTTCCGATGAGCTCAACGCCAGGGCTGTTCTAGACACAAAGCCACGAATGTCGTTCGGCTACATTCCCCCCCCCCATTGTTGAATGTATATATATAGATATATAGATGTGTTATTGGAAATTCTCACGCTGATCATAATAATCCAAGATGAAAGCCATGTTTGCTAAACGCCTGTACGCGGCGAGATCCTTCGTCACCGGCGGGGTGGATGACTCCCGTCTCTAATCCTTTGCCCCGTCGGCTGTCTTGTTTTCTCAGGAGGGGCGACGTCTCTGGGAACGAGGAGCGTGCGGATGACGTGCGTCGCTTCCTCGAGACCCTGCGGCTGGCGGAGCGCAATGCCCACAGCGCGGAGCAGCGGGACTTTCTGTCCCAGGGGTCGCGGACCTCGCTGCTGTCTGCCCTCAGGTGAGGGATCCAGGACGTGTCTTTCTTTCCGTTCTTCGCTCTTCTAGGTGTCTAGGTCGGCATTTATACGCCGCAAGAAATGTTATCCCCGGACGTGGTTGGTGGAAACCGGCGCCAATCCGAAAAATAAAATCCGCCATGTAATATCCTATCCTAGCCCCCCGCGTCAATGGGCCGGGCCAGACAGCCGCCGCGATCTTCCACTGGCCCGTAAAACAAAATACCGGGCCGGGTGTTTAAAAAGTTCATATTCGGTTCAAAATGAAAACGATCAGCAAAACTTTATTGTAATCGTCAAGGCGATTGCACCGTTTTCTCCACTTTGCACTAAATATCACTTTCCTGGTTACTCGTTGTAATCTCGGTGGGCATCCTTAACAGCTGTTGTTGATTTAAAGCCCCCATAACGCTAAGCTTGCATCTGGGCAAATGTATGGCCCAGAGGATCATGGGAGTTGTAGTACAGCAACAGCGGCCTCCATCGACCCACCACGGCAAATAAGGCCATTCATTCTGTTTAATTAAATAAATATGTTTTATGTGTTTTTTAAGGAAAAACCTGGGTGAGCTGGACGATATCCAGAAATACTTCAAGCAGAAGCTGTACAGATCCATCTCCGACACAGACCATCAGGAGGGCTCGCCTGGGCCGAGCCGGGGCCACGAGGAGAAGCCCCCGCTTTCTGCCCCGCACCAGGAGGACTCGGATACCCAGCAGCTGCTGAAGAAATCCAGCCTCCTGGTATCCCAAGTGAGCAGCCTCATCACAGGTGAGACGCTTCGCCCAACCCCCCCCTCCCCCGCGTTATTCATCCGAGATGCCCTCACTACGATAGAGATGTCTCCGAGGACGTTAGTTGGGCCGATGCTCGGAGATCCGTGTTGTAAAACTCATCAGCCCGCCCGTGTTTTGTGTTGCTTTAGATCTTCAGGGATTTCATGCCGGTGCCCCGGACTACGGTACAGACATCCAGCGCCTGGACGCGAGCGACCCCATGAGCCCCCCCGACGACCGCGGCGGTGATACGAGATCAGCGGGTCACGAGGAGCCGGGAGCGGATGAAGCCGAGCTTCCCCAAGTGGCAACCCCACCGTTTTCTCTCAGGGGCTCACCGGACCCTCAAAGAGATGACCCGGAGCTGTTCGAGGGAAGCGGCGCCAGCGCTGATGGCAGCTTAGTGGATGAGTTGGACGAGCTCGATACTCGCTATGCCAGCGATGAGGACTACGAGGAAGACTTCATCGAACCCAGAACGCTCAATGAGGTGACGGCCATGACCGACAGGACCAGCCCCTGGTCCAGCATGTTATCAGACGGCGATCCTCCTTCCGCTGAACCACATTTACACGGAACACGTGAAACGCAACACGCTGGGGCTTCATCCGGTAACAAACACGCCATGGACAGCGAAGTCTTCTCGTCTTTATACCCCAAGGAGCATCCAAGAGTCCCAAGCGCATCGGAGGAGCCCGAGACCTCCGACAAAGACTCTACGGTCCAAGGCTTCCGCCATTTACCCAACGGAGACAGCGAGCGGGCCGCGCAGGATGGACCTCGCTCCGCTTCAACTGGAAGCCAAAGAGCAGAGGAGGGATTATTAGAAGAGTTGGATGGAAATGACGACCCAGAGCCCGATGAGCCTCCTTTGGTTCGGCAAGAGTCCGCCGAATCACCGTCTGAGGGTAGTGACCGAGAAGGCTCTGTCGGTGCCTCCTATGCTGAGAGATCTACCCCGTCTCCACTACCACAACCAGATTATGCCGAATCTGATCGTCCGTCTGCAGATTCACAACAGAACTCAAGTGCGTCTGATGAAAGTACTGCTGAGGTTCCTGCCCGCTGCGGTGACCTCCTGTATCCTTTTCCTCGCTCGCGTGAGAAGGCGGCGGGATTTAACTGTTCTGTCCGCCGGGTCGCCATCTTTAAAGGGTACGTAATGGGTGCTATGTGCTAATGCGGGGTAAACCTGACCGACGTTGTCTCCTCCGTGTGATGATGCTTGGCAGCGACGGACCGGGGCCGAAAATCGACCTTGGCCCTTTAACACCCACAGCCGCTAAATGGAGCGAGTGCTGCACACTAAAGGGTTAGAATGACCGAGCAAACGACTGGTGCCGTTGGCCACTGGCCACTTGGCATTTGCCCTTTGAGCCTGGTAGCTAGTCCGGGGCTCCGGTTTAGAATGTTATTTGTAAGCCGAGGGTTATATTTTACTAAAGCAATCAATATCCTGAATTCAAAGAAATCTATTAAGGAGAAAAAAAACAGAAATCTGATTTGTGGCCTCATGTAGACTGAGACAATTAATGAGCGGTATGAAGCATGCGCGGATCGGCTCTGCTCGTATATTTCATATCTCCGTGTACGGTATATATTGCTTTCCTTAACCCCTTCCGCGTAGATCCGATCCCGTACTCGTCCCAAACTTTTTCCTGCCGCCGCAGCACTTGGAAGCCTCCATGAGAATGCTGAGCGTGAGTCCGGCTCTCCAGTCTGCTGCCGCTTCGGAGGTGAGTGTGAGTTAGATCTCCTCTTCTGTACAAATCCCCGGCTTTATATCCAGAAACATCACTTTCTACCTGGCTTTACGTGCGGTCAGCAAAAAATATGACACAGAAACGGTCGTTTTAAGCGTTAAATTATAGCATTACTGTGATTGTGATTACCAGCGCTCTCCACTAGGTGGCATCATACTCCCGGTTACTATCGCTTTCCATGTTATTTACATGGGGGGCAGTATATGTTTGCTGTCAGAACGGCCCCATCCGGCCCCCGTCTAGTCGCCTATTTTTCCTGCTGTAAAGTCTCAAACATATTATCCCGCGCATGTATAAATAAAACTCTGAAATAAAATAATAAGCAAAACCGTGAAATTTTTTTTAAAAAGTGCGTGCAATGATGTCATAACGATGAACAGTGCAAAAAAAAATGCAAAAATAAAAAAGTCCTGACATCCCAGTGCACTACATGTAAAAAGTATAACCCCCCCCTCCCCGAGCCCCCTTCACTACCCCATTTTTTTTAAAAAAAATTTCTTTAAAAAAAGAAAATGTGTAATTTGCGCCGGTTCATCAAACAGTAAAGGGGAATCACAATAAAACCCGGTAAAAAAAAAACTACCGTATTCCTGATACTGAGGGGGTTTAAACTTCACTTGTTGACCACTAGAGGGCACCACATGAACAATACATTTTCCTAGGGCTTTAGCGTTATATGGGGAAAAAATACAGCGCGGGGGGGTTATA
>VKOC01000278.1:0-15711 GCA_009364415.1 Spea multiplicata
TGGCTCTAGATGGTTTGGAGATGATGGCCTCTAGATGGTTTGGAGATACTGGCCTCTAGATGGTTTGGAGATGATGGCCTGTGCATGAATGGTAGACCATGGCTTCTAGATGAACAGGAGAAGATGGCTGTCATTTAATTAAACCAAGCACTGAGATATATTAGAGTGATTTTTGGAGCTGAAGTCCACACACAACTTTTCTACAGTTATCCGCTGCTGTTTTTGTGATGTTTTCTGGAAGCCTCACTCATTCATTTCATGTTCCAGGGATAGTGAATCATTACTCTGACGGGCACTTGGGGCAGCCCGGGCTCCTTACTTTCTGCACGCTCTATCCAATGCCGTCTTCTTACTAAGAGCAGTATGAGGATCAGCCACCTTGGGCTTTAGACTCTTTGGTCTCCCTCTCACCTCATAAAGTTCATCTGATGTCATCATCCTGAGCTCCTTGTGCATATTTTCTCCGTGGGTGAATCTTGGGACTGTGCTGTTGCCCATCTTCTCCATCGCCCCATTTTGTCACTTTAAACCTGCATTGAATCAGCCTGCTTTCCCCTCGCATGCGCGGCAGCATCTCACTCCAAACCATGAAACCATTAATGCTTTCCACGATCGGCCTACAGCTTTCTACCTCTGCATTAATATATAAAGAGCATTATTTGGGGGGTGAGGTGTGCTCACCCAGGACCATCGCGCCTTGTAGAATAAAAAAAGGGGGTATAAAGGTTGCAATGGGGCACAAATGGAAAAGTTGCGAAAAACAGGTTTTTCCGCTCGTTTAAAAGTAACAGGTCATAATCGCACCTCATTCAGTATGGAGCAGACAGAGGCTAAAACTAAACGGGGTACTCAGCTTAGTCTTAGCATGCACCCCGTTATTTATGTTACCCTCCTGCCGTTAGGGGTAGCGACATCTGGTCCCCGGCCCGGCTTCCTGCCCGTCGCACCCCGCCGCCTCCTCTGCTCCGTGTTCTCTGTCTCGCCGCTCAGAGTTTCCGTGGACAGGTGATCCTCTGAACTCCATTCCTTACTTTGTGTTTCACCCCGTTCTCTGTAGACGACCACGGACCAGGCTGGAAGTCCCATTCCCACCGGTGGTCTGAGATCACCCGTCCAAAGAACTCCTCAGGAATGTTCCACTGATGCCAGACGTGGGAGGGGGGGCCCGGCGACACCTCCTGAGCACAGACTGGTCAGGGTAACTTTTTTTAATTGACGGGAGTGAGTGCATCCTCGGGTCTCTCCCTCCTGTTTCCTGAGGCCTTTCTCTTAACCACATGGGCGTCTTGTCCTTGAAAGGGCTTCTGGGAAGATTTTCCTGTGCGGTGCGGCCGCGAGGCGCGTTTCGCTTTTTTCCGCGTCAGGCCGCGCTGTCTCCAGCGTCTCAGCGGCTGAGTTTCCGAGACTCTCACTTGGCTGCTCTTTTTTCCAAGCACAACATAATACGACATACGACCCGCTCTGTGCTTTACTCAACGCATTTCTCAGTGTCCGGGGTCCTGCCTGCGCGATCCCATTGGACGTGAAAGAATATATATATGTTTTCTAAAGGGACAACTTTGTGCGTTTTCGTGGTGGGAATATGAGCCGGATTTTGGCTTTTTCTGGGCGTCACGCACATTATTTTAAGGTTGGAGCCTTATTGTTTTAACATGCGCGAAACGTGCTTTTAATAAGGGAAGGAGAGCCAGGGCCTTATATCTTTTTAATATATGCGCCAACCGGCATCCGCTGAAAGCCACGTCAGCTGCTTGTGTCTTTAGATTGTAAGCTTTTAGGACAAAGCCTCAGTGCTGCTGCCGGTTTTACGGTGTCGGTGAGGAGGCACCGTTGTCGCGCACGGTTTGGCTGTCCGAGGCGACTGACCCCGCGGCAGAGGGCGAGTGATTAGCGGCTTGTGTTACGTGTGCGACGTGTTCCTCGGGTTTTCCTGCTTGTGATCGCTGCTTGTTCTGCCAGTTGCTGCCGTTTCTCTCAGCCAATTGGGGTTTTTCAGAAACCTCACATTTTTGGGGGATTTTTTGGGTTGTTTTTATGTAATTTATGTAATAATTGCGGAAGCCTCCAACATTCCAGGAAAGACGAGGAAACGCTCGAGTTTGAGAAGCTTTTCCTTGGCGCCGGTTTTCGATGTGACGGAGATGTCGGAAGCCGCCTTTTAGAGGAACAGTCACTCGTTCTCCACTAGGGGGCAGTGCGGTGATGTGGTGCAGGCCTCTGGCAGGGAACAGGTTAATTAACAGGGTAAAGGGGTAAAGAAGGGTTCTCGTTGCACTTCCCATGAGCCTCCAAATGCAGGTTGGTGTTGATAGAGCCCCGGCACCCAGGCGGATATATCTGGATTAAAGCAGTTAAATCTTTCTCTGTCCCAAACTGGTGACCCCCAGTGACCCCCAGTGAGGCGTATCGCCCGACGCACGATGGGTAGGTGCCTGGATTTGCCCTGAACGAGGACCCTCATCATTCCTAAGCCCTCCGTAGCCAGCGTTTTCTCTCCTCCAATCGGTCCTCTCGCTGTTTAGGTATTTACCCCCAGCAGGGCTAATCCTGCATAATGATCTACCCCCTTCATCTGGAACCAAAGAGGAGGAGCAACAGAATGGGGGAGGGGTTATCATGCAAATTAAGCGGCAGACAGATAAAGAGGGGCTTTGATGTCGGGCGAGCGATTGTCACCTTTTGACGGAGGCGCTAAAAAATGCACCTCGCACCAGAGATTTTAACGTGTCCTCTAGACGTGTCCCGTCCGTGTTAAAGCCCGCTCACCCTAACGTGTAAAACATGCGCAAGTCTGTAAACGCCCTTTCACTGGTTTATTAAAATGAGCTAAAAAATGTGGCGTATGGGACAGAAACGGGTAAAACTAATGTAACAAATATTAATATTTTAAAGTTTTTCAAAGTGTTAGTGCGTAAGATTGCTTAACCCTTTCGCTGCCAGTGGCCTTTGCACGAGAGCTGTTAAGGTTGCCGTAACCTTGGGCCAATTTATTTAACCCCACACCTGCTGGGAAGGCACCTTGGAGGTTAGAAGAGAACTTTCAGGGCTTTTATGTTCCTCGGGGGCTGGGTCTGCCCCCCCCTCCCCCGGGCGAAGCTTTTCTTTTCTTGAATCTTTTTCTAATAGTCCGGCTTCGCCAATCGCCATTTCCGGGGTCTTGGAGAAAGATCCGCGTCTGCGTGCCAAAAAAAGGGAGATCTCTGCGCGGTGCTTGGGTGTCCTGAGAAGTTTGGGTCTCGTTTTTGGTATTTGAGATTTTCTTTTTTCGGGTGATAGATAAAAGTTTTATGCAATATTTTGTGTGTTCTGATCTTAAAATGTGCATTTGGGGAAAAGTCTCCGGAACGGGAAAGTTTATGCTAAAGTCTTAACCTTTATTTTGCTGACTTTAGTGATGTTTGTTATAAAGTACATTATTTATGCTGTCACTGGGAAATGTATTTATCGCATTTGCTGAAAAATGTATTCTCATAAAATAAAAGATTTTAATAAAAAGAATTTCTTTGAAATTACCGACAGAATATGTATTTATGGCGTAAACGATGAAATGGTGTGAGTGCGTACTCTCCCACTTTACTGTCTCTCGCCCTCTTTCTCTTCTTTCAATCTTTCTCTCCTTTTCTCTCGCCATTTCCCCCTCCTCTCGCTCCTTTCTGTATGTTTCTCCCTTAAATATAAATCAGATATGAATTGTATTTTTATTGATGCTCAGATCCCTTCCATACTTCACTCAGAAGAAAATGTTTCTCCTCCCTCTCCTTTCCCTGTCCCTCTCCTCTATCTTTTACTCCCCATTTCTCACTCCTTTTCTCCTTTCCTTTTCTCTCTTTCCCTATCCTTTTTTCTCTCCTCTGTCTCTCACTCTCTCTCCTTTCACCTCTCCCTCTCTTTTTCCTCTCCCCACTCTCTATCAGTTTCAGGCTTTCCATAGGAATATGCAGACGCCCCAGAAGCAGCTTTAATACAAGGTTTATTGGAGGAAAGAGGATAACTGCCCCTCCGCATCCATCGTCCGTTTCTTTAACTGCTATAAAACGTTTTGTTCTTTCACCCTAAGCCGTGGCCCCCGTCCGGTTTCCCTGCCGATAACACTTATAACACGTAGAAATACTAATTATTGGAACAAGCAGGCATCTCCAACATCTAAGAGATAAATGTAACTACGCACCGTCCGAGTCTCCTTCGATACACAATGAAGTCATACGCAGTTATTGACCAAGCCGTCTCCTCTCCCAGCGGCAAACAGCCACTTACAGCGTAACCATTGCTCTGTGGCTTTGTGTGCTTGTGAAGGTGTGCGTGTGTGGTGCATGTGAAGATAACACGCATGTGACATGTCCATGTTACTTTGTTATCAGTGTGATGCGGTTGTATGTTCGTCTGGTTCGGTCACTGCATCTACAGACTTCATGAAATCTGTCTGCAAGCTCTTAGACGCTTCCCGGGCACTGAAGATTCTGCCCCTCTTGCCCCATCCAGTTCCCCGGCCAATTAGGTTTTGTTTTTTTAGGCTAAACACGAACAGTTTGTGTTTTAGAAGGAACTCGAATTTGAAACTCTTGTTAAAGTCAACAAATAGTTCTTTGACTGCCTCCGAGCTTCCGGTGCCTTCGACACCCACTGGGGTAAAATTGGGGTAAAATCACCCCATTTTTCACAAAACACTTCTAAGACTTCCACATTGTGCCTACACACGGAGTTTACAACATCTCAAAGTTTTGTTTTGTGATGACGATCCTGTTCTCAGTCCTACACGGGTTCAAGGCTGCCACATGTAAGTCTTTGAGGTGTCGATTTGGGCTGCAGTGGGGAACGTCTTGTCATCTTCTGGTGGAACCAAATTCGGCTGCTCCAAGCTGCTCTCCTTTTCTTTTTCCCCCTCTCCGTCCCAAAGGCTGATGAGCGGAGGGTAAAACTCATTGAGTGGAATGAAGGAGGCCCTTTGCATGTACTTCTTTAGCGAGTGTCCACAGCTTTTGTGCCGGAGGTGGTGTCCAGCATACACGATAATTGCGGCCATGCATAATCCTGCGGCTAGAGAAGCGAGGGCGGCAGAGAGGGCGATGCTCACTGGCTTGCCCACCACCTCCATAGAAAAAGAAGCATCTTTAGTGGTGATGTTGAGGCACGACTGTTGGCTTGGCCGAGATACAGAAGAAACAGTGAGACACACCTCATACTTGGTGGCCGGCTGAAGGTGTGTTAGATTATACTCTTGTATCTCCAGGGGGACCTTGGCCGTGTAACTGATATGTGGGTTGTGTATTCTCATTGTTGCCGAGGACCACTGAACTGGGGCAAGGACACTTGGTGCCATTCCTGACCCACTCAGCATTTTCCACTCCACCACCACAAAACTCGAATGCACCTTCTTTGAGACCATCAGAAGGGTCATCGGCTCCTGCTCCTGGGTGCCGTTAATGTAGACCACCACGCTCTTGCTGTCAGTTCCATCTGAGTTCCATATCTGGCACATATAGGACCCAGAGTCTTCTTCTATAGCATCCATGATCTGCAATGATCCTTCTGGATGGATTCTGACTCTACCAGTGGCCCCAGATATTCTTTCTCCATGTGGGGTCACCCAGTAAATCTCTGGCTGTGGATGGCCACTAGCATGGCAAGTGAGCGTTACTACTTGGTGCTTGGAGAGGTAAAGCTGAGAAGGAAACGAGTGTGCATCTATTAAGGGTGGGCATCTGCTTAACCACGCTTGGCCCTGGATTTCCAGGAATAGGTGTCCACTGACCAATGGTGGGCTTGTACACAGGGTGGCCTGCGCTTCCACCAGTCTTAGGGAGGAAAGAGCTTTCCAGTTATTTTGGCAATCACAGCGGAGAGGGTTGCTATATAAACTAATTTCAGCGAGCCCTGGGAGCGACTGAAATACTTTTAGAGGCACCATGGCGAGTCGGTTATTATTGAGGAGTAAAGTCTTCAAGGAGCCCACATTTGGACCAAATGCCTCGGGGTCCAGGTGTGTAAATCTGGGATTATTGCAGATTTCTAGCTTTATGAGCTCAGGTAGGTTCTGGAAGGAGCCGGAATCCACACGTTCCAATTCCTCCATTGAATTGAGGCTTAGTTCCTCCAGGTGCAGCATGTTCTTGAAGTCGCCATTTCCAATCCTTCTAATGAGATTTTTGTTGAGGTCCAAGAACTTCAACAAGTTTAGGTTTTTTAGAGCTTCCTTGGGAACTTCCGTTAATCGATTATCAAAGAATGACAGACTCTCCAGATAATCCAGTCCAAAAAACGCGTTCTCTGGAATGTGTTCCAGCTCCATTCCAGCCAAAACTAGGCTATGTAGTCTCCCCAGCGGTTGAAAGTTCAAGTTTTGAAGTGATGTCACCGGATTTTCCCCTACCATCAGTATCTCCAGGTTTGGTAGATCTTCGAACCATCTTCGAACTATCACACTTAGACGATTGGCATTGAGATGAAGTCTTAAAAGTTTTCCCAAGCCAGAGAAGGCACGAGGGCCAATAAAACTGATTTGATTATGGTTAATGTATAGTTCCTCAAGGTTTTCCAGATCCTTCAAGCAGTAGTCGGGAAGCTCAGTCAGTTGATTCTCCTCCAAATAAAGCGTAATAAGATGAGAAAGGTTGGACACGCTCAGGTCCTCGATGCTTTGAAAGTGATTCTGTGACAGATCCAGCTCAGTCAGGTTAGTCAGTTCCTGGAGCTCCCACCCTAAGTGCGAGATCTTATTACTTTGAAGCAGTAAGACTTGGGTGTCAATGGAAAGGTTTTCTGGGATATGAGTGAGGAGGAGATCATTGCAGTCAACTGTCTTGGCCTCGTGGTAGACCGACTGTGGCGTAAACCAGGGCCTTGTCTCACACACACATTGGGGTGGACAGAATCCAAGATAACTGAGGAATTGCGATTGTAACACAATCAAACAGAGGGACAGTTTGGTCCAGGAAGGTGCTCGAGTCATCGTGGTCCTCAGGAGATGGGACTGGTCCTCAGGAGATGGGTCCTCAGGAGATGGGACTGGTCCTCAGGAGATGGGACTGGTCCTCAGAAGATGGGACTGGTCCTCAGGAGATGGGACTGGTCCTCAGGAGATGGGGCGCTCGTTGGGACTCGATGGGAGGATAATCCAGTACGTGATGGAGTTGGTCTATAAGACAAAAAAGCAGATTGAATGAAAAGCAGGAAATACGGCTTCAAAACACAGATTAACTCATTAAATGAACAGAAAGCTGGGTATTACGCACTCGTTTTAACTCCAACGCAAAACGGAAAATGACATTTATAACAAAAAAAAAAATAGATGACCCTTTCCACATTTTTCTGTGCCGAAGGGGTGGGTAGCACTGGAAGGGTTAAATATTCCTGCCCTTGTCACTCAAATCACGGAGTCTCTCGTGAATTCACCGGATTAAGATGTCTCTTTATCCGTAATCAGAATATTATCGCAGTCTCCAGCTGTCCTGCCCTTATTTCGCAGCCTGTGACGTTCTAATGGTGGATCAGACCTACCCCCCCCCCCCCACCGGAGCCTCCGTCTCACCCCCCGCGTGCGCTGGAGCCCCCCAGACACCGTATGCCCCAGAATATTACCGGTCACATTTTTGTGTTGAATGAAGTGATTACATTTTCGCTCCGATCCTGTCGCTCTCCGCCATTTTGATTTTTTGGATTTCTTGCAGTGTTTTTACTTCCACCCACTCCCTGTTGTTAACCCTTTTTTATCCATCTGCCTCAACACAATGCGGACCCCCCATCCGTCAGCCTTGAGCCCACCCTCTCCCGTTGGTTGCCTAATTTCGCATTCGCCGATCCCCTCCAATCTCCTGCGCCTCCTTTATCTCCGGCTAAGATGTTGCCATGGTAACACCCTGAGCGCTTTCTATCTCGACGACTGGAAACAGGAACGACATCGCCAGCCGTTTACGCGGCACTGAGAGCGGGGGGCAGATGGCTGGAGGAAACCACCGGGACCCTCGCCGCGCGGACTGCAATTCCGATGACGCTCAGCCTTTTCGACAGCTGAGCGTTTGGGGAGTCGCAGCTCAAAGGTTGCAACAACAACAAAAAACCCTCTGCAATGCATCGCTCCCATTCCCGACACACAAAGGGTTAACTAGCCAATTCATCTGTGGGTTCCGTGTCCAATATGGACTTCTGAACACGGCAGCGCACCACGTGTAACCGACCCCGGGGATCATGTGACCACGGTTACTGACATCTGAATAAGTCTGAATAACGGCTCATCGGGGGGGTCAGGGGCAGTTAGTGCACTTACCCCAGTCAATTAACACTGTGCTGCTTGCACTCACCCCCAGTCAGTTGCACCCCCACCACCACCTGGGGCATTTGGCTGTATGTTTCAGCACCAGGGAGAGCTCCGGCATGGAGACGGGGTAACAGCGGCCGCGGTTTATTTCTTGTAATTAACCCTCGCCAGGGAGCCTCCATGTAACGTCTTCTCCGTTACCTGAGCAGCAAGTCCCGCGACCCCCCCCATCGAGCCAATGACTGGGCCTGATCCGGACCCAAACAGGACCAGCGATGCCTACAATATTTACAATATTCTGATAGACTTGGAAGTCTGGCCGGGGGGCATTATGTGTGACTGATTAGTCTACTGGCCCCTGGGGGCCGAATTATCCAAACATTTACAGATACCTCCCAAATGTCCCAATTCGCTGGGGCAGAACCGGGGAGGTCGAGTGTCACTCCGTTGCTACTTCCCAGACTTCACTCCCCGCATCCTAATTCGCCAGGGGGAAAAGACCCCAAAAATTAAGACGACATTTAAGGTCCATTCAGACCCCTTCCCTACTTACAGTAAGAGCTCAGACATTAATCAGTCGTTGGTCTCGTCTTAGATTCAGGAGCGGATGTCTGTCCCATGCATCTTTAATACCCTCACTGTATTACCCTCTACCACCTCTGCTGAGAGGCTATTCCACTTATCTACCACCCTCTTGGTGAAGAAATACTTGATTACATGGTCACACTATGGCTGTGTCTTTCATGGCTGCTGTCACCGAAGCTCTGTATCCTCATCTTTCTCCTTCTCCTGGTGCTCATTAATTTCTCCCTGATTCGTTAGCACCTCCATGTTAATGAGGGAATGAATATTCATGAGGCTCAGCGCTTTTCTCACCGCGCTCCAATTATCAAATTGTTCATTCGTTACAGAAAAGTGACAAGTTACCCCAATTATATCAGATTTACAAGAGACGGAGGACGCCCGGAGACGGCTGGCCCCATCGGGGTCTCTACGTCCAGGTATATACAAATCACACTCCTAATACTCCTCAGTGGGCATCACCTCATGACCTCTCCAGAGTCCTCTCCATGTGAAGCCCCAGGTCTGGAGGCCACATAAAAAAAACCAAGGGAAGTCCAGGAGTGACGCTGAGTCTGCCGGTGTTATGAGGACGCGGTCACTCGGGACACATCGAGAAACCCCCCACTTAATTTGGTCTTTGGTGGCTGCCGTTGTCTGGCGTTATGCAGTTACATGCTAGATGCGGTGACACGTTAGATGGGGTGAGGGTCAGAATCGGGTTCATTGAGAGTGAGTTGGAGGGACAGAGTCGGATTTATTGAGAGTGAGCTGGAGGGAGAGATTCGGTTCATTGAGTATGAGTTGAGGGACAGAGTCGGGTTTGTTGAACGTGAGTTGGAGTGACAGAGTCAATTTTGTTGAGTGGGAGTTGAAGGAACAAAGTGGGGTTTGTTGAGCACAAGTTGGAGAGACAGAGTTGGGTTTGTTGAGAGTGAGTTGGAGGGACAGAGTCGGTTTGTTTGAGCGTGGATTGGAGGGAGCAGAGTCGGGTTTGTTGAGTGTGAGTTGGAGACAGAGTGGGTTTGGTGAGCGTGAGTTTGGAGGGCGAGTTGGGTTTTGTTGAGTGTGAGTTGAGGGACAGAGTTGGTTTGTTTGAGGCATGAGTTGGAAGGGAGACCAGTGGGTTTGTTGAGTGTGGAGTTGGAGGGCAGGTTGGGTTTGTTGAGGCGATGTGTTGGAAAGGGACAAGTCGGGTTTGTTGAGCATGAGTTGGAGGGAGAGAGTTGGGTTTCGTTGAGCGTGGTTGGAGAGACAGAGTGGGTTTGTTGGCGTGAGTGGAGGACATAAGTCTGGTTTTGTTGCGCGTGAGTTGGGAGGGACAGTGGGTATGTTGAGAGTGAGTTGGAGGACAGAGTAGGTTTGTTGGCGTGAGTTGGAGGGGAGTGGGTTTGTTGAGGTGCGTTGGAGAGAAGAGTTGGGTTTGTTGAGCGTGAGTTGGAGGGACAGAGTCTGGTTTGTTGAGCGTGAGTCTGTGTCTCGTTATAGACAGAGTAAGCAGCCATTGTGACACAGACATGCAGACAGACACACAGACATGCTCTTACCCTCTGGACGAGGCTCCTCAGTCCTCGGGGTGTCTCGCAGTCCAGTCCCCCTTCCGCTCCTTGTCCTTCTATCTGTCGGAGTGTCTCATTCTCTGTCTGTCTGTCTGTGGCTGCCTCGTGTCTCCCGTTGCCGTCGCTCGCTGGTTGGCTGCCGCGACGCTCTGGTTGGTGGCTCTCTGGAGTCCTCACCCTCCTTCCCTTTGTCTGTCAGTGTCTGTCGGGGTCCGTGGCAGCTCGTCGGTGGGTCCTCTCTCTCTCCCTCATGCTTCTCTTTGTGGCTTTTTCTCTCCGATGAATAAAAGGAGCATGAAACGTGACGAGCGGCCCCGGAGCCAATGGGATGGCGGAGCTGGTTCTGAGTTTGGCCAATCCGGAGCCAGGCGGGGAGGGATGTCCTGGCAGTATGGATTGGTGTAAAGATCCAGATATAGCAGCTGACTGCACATGGTGATATCATTGATATGGATCATACGTGTGCGGGTGCCGGGCAGCACAGTCACACCACAAAGGGCCCCAGCTCTTTAACCCCATGTTTACCAGCAGCTCTTTCTCAGAGAGGGGGCACAGTCAAGCTTTTGTGTGTCATTTTGTATCGTTGTGTGTATCGCTGTGTGTCACAGTGTGTCACTGTGTATCTGCGTGTATATTATGTAACGGTGTGTCACTGTGTATCTGCGTGTATATTATGTAACAGTGTGTCACTGTGTATCTGTGTGTATTTTATGTAACAGTGTGTCACTGTGTATCTGTGTGTGTATCGCTGTGTGTAACAGATGTGTAGTAATGCACACACACACTCTTTGTACATTCAGAGGGAAGAGCCGTTGTTATCAGGTGATGTTTATCATCATATTCTGTAGAGTTGTCTCTTTGTTGACCAGTGCAGGGTTAATCTCCGCACGTCATGTGATCTGTTCCGGTGGACGATGACCTCATTATTGTTTTGTTGTGTAGTTCGGTAGGGCATTCGGGGAAAATGGGGCACGTGGGGCTCTTCCTGAGAAGCTTACTCACAGTGTGTGTGTGTGCATGCACGTGTGTGTGTGTCTGTGAGTCGATGTGTGTCTGCATGTGTCTGTGTTTGTGTATGCCTGTGTGAGTGTGTGTCTCCATGTGTCCGTTTGTTGTATGTGCCCTTGTGTGTTCAGTGTGGTGTGTATTGTCAGTGTATGTGTCCGTGGTGTGTGTATGGTGTTCGCAGATAGTGTTGTGTCAGTGTGTGTTGTGGTAGTCGTGGTGTATGGTGTGTCATGTGTGTGCTGTATGGATCATGTTCCAGTGTTGTATTTGTGTCAGTGTGTGTGTAGTGTATGTGTCAGTGTGATGGTCAGTGTGGTGTGTAGTGTTCGGTTGTGTATGTGTCAGTTGTATGTGTCAGTGTCGGTGTATGTGTCAGTTGTGGTGTATGGTCTCAGCTGTTATGTGTCAGTGGTGGTGTATGTGTCAGTTGTGTTATGTGTTTGCCTGTGTCAGTGTGTGTATGTGTCAGTGTATATGTGTCAGTGTGTGTAGTGTCTGCCTGGTCAGTGTGTGGATGTGTCAGTGTATGTGTCAGTGTGTGTATGTGTCAGTGTATGTGTCAGTGTGTGTATGTGTCTGCGTGTGTCAGTGTGCGTACAACATCGTCCTCAGTGCCCGTGCAATAACTGTTTCCTCCATTCCTATCATCCTGATGCAGGGGCAGCTCGGGATCAGGTTGGGCCCTAGGGGAACACGGTTAAAGGGGCCCCCAGGGGAATAAATCTGTCTATACAGTGAATCAGTGGGACTGCCCCTTTCACATTGTGCCCTAACTGCCCCAGTCGGGTTTTTCTCCCCCCGATGATACGTTTGCCGTACTTTAGACTCTCGAGGTCTCCTGCCTGCCGGGAAGCTGCCCTTTCACAATATCAGCTCTGCCTGGCTTCAGGTGATGGGGGTTGGGGGCATTTACCCCAAACCTCACACGGGCAGCATGAACCATAATGAGAGTGAATGAAGAGTCTTCTGATGGGGCTCCTGGCCCTCAGCATCGCCTATGGGCACATTAGGGTTGCTGTGTCTCTGTCAGTCCCCTGCAATTTCTCTTTTTGTTTTTGCTGTCTCTCTGTCCCTCAGTTGTCACTTTGTTTGTCCATGGCTGTCTCTCTCCAGATGGCTCTATCTCCTTGGCTGTCTCTCTGACTGTCCCCTGCTGTCTCTCTGACTGTCCCCGGCTGTCTCTCTGGCTGTCCCTCGCTGTCTCTCTGGCTGTCCCTTGCTGTCCCTGGGCTGTCCCCTGCTATCTCTCTGTTACTGTATCAGGGAGGGCCTGATGTGGCCCCCAGGTTGTGTAAATATTATTGTTTCAGTGGAATGTTTGCCATGAGCCTCCGGTCACCAAGGATTAACCCCGCGATCAGCTAGCAGATCAGAAAGTAAACACAACGCAAGAGCAAAAGTGCGGCGATCAGCAGGCACTTTCCATTAGTTGCTATGGTGACTGCCCCACTTTTGGTGCTCATTGCAGAGACTGCCATAAAGTGAGTGTTACAGGGTCACCGTTCCCAAGGCCGGGTCCCCTGTTTGAGGGCCGAGGAATCACCGGTCAGTCCCTCATACGGATCGCACTCAGCTATCCACGATCAGCAGACCACCACTTCACAGCTAAAACAAAGAACCAACTTTATTACCAACAACAGAACCTTATTATACAATCTCAATGCAATGCGTACCAAAACACCCCTCACCACAAGCGAAGCAAACTGCCCCCAGGCACTCGCCCCCCGACCCCCCGACCCCCCGACCCCCCGACCCACCTGAGAATGTCTGCTTCAGGCCGGGGACAGGAGGTCCGGGGCATCTCCCGTTAACCTGGCCCTGTCACAGTGTGCATTTGAAGCGAGGATCTCCCGGTTCTGCCGCCGTCTCTACAGGAAATTTACCCCGTCTGCCGGCAAACGCTTCCAGACAACATGGCCACCCGCCTCTCGTCTTGCACAGTTTTTCCTCCCCAGCAGTCTCGGTGTATACTGGCAGCATTCCCAGGGAGTGTTGAGGAGTGCGAGGTGTGCGTGCGAGGTGTGCGTGCGAGGGCAGGCATGTCGGTACTTGTTTGTGAAATGGAAATTAATGTTCGGCATCCAACGCAGGTGATGCCCACAGAGCCGTTCCCCTGTGCCGTGTCGCCCGTGACCCATGTCTGCCGTGTCGCCCGTGACCCATGTCTGCCGTGTCGCCTGTGCTATGCCCCTGTGCCGTGTCACCCGTGCCGTGTCGCCCGAGCCCCTGTGCCGTGCCGCCCGTTGTAGGCCCATCTTTGGCACCCCACAGATGAGTGAAGGGGTTTTTTGATTGGTTTCTATAGAAGATTAAATAAAACAATTCAAAGCCAAACCTAACACGGAAACGGCCTCCCCGGGGCTTCCCCTCCGGTCTCTTCCTGGCTGCACCGGCAGATGGCGAGGGGTATGAGATGGTGAAATGAGGGGGCTCCAGGGGTCCTATTCACTCACACGCCATACCGGGACCCCCTCTCTCTGGCCGCCCCAATTCCTTCATGGTAAAGGGCCGAGGCATCCAGTGCTGGGAGTTGGATTCTGCTCCACAGAGGGGCAGATGACCCTTTCACTGGGGCGCTTATGAAAAATGCCCCCTACAGGACCGGCATCAAGAGATCTCCAGTAATCCGGACATTAGGCGGCATGTACTCCCTGGTCGGATCCTTTTTAGGCTCCCGTCATGGAAACGGCCTCCGGGGCTTCCGTCGGATAGGGCTGCCGAGCGCACGCTGAATTATTATTATTCAGAATCTGCCCCTTGGGCTGCATGGTGTGAGACGGCCCCGGTTTATAGGGTTAAATTGTGCCCTGTGGATGGGTGGCCGGCAGCTTTGTTACCCCGGATCAGCGCATGTTCTCCTCCCCCGCCGCCTATTGCGACACCTGCAGTTTCTGCTTTTCTATTTCCCGTTTGTCCTGGGACGGTCTGTGCGGGGCAGGGGCAGTAGGAGGAGGTGGTAACTCGGACGTGTTATAAAGCCCCGGGAGAAGGGGGTTAGCACACTCCATCTCCCACACCTGACGTTTCCACTTCACGCTCCCCAAAATGTACCCCCTCCGCCGCGTGCTGCTGCTGATCGCCGGGGGTCTCCTAACTCTGCGGAGTGCAGGTAAGAGCCTCTTATTCTCACCTTTACCTCCCAGGGGGCACTTCTATAAAGCGTGTGCATGCGCGGGATCCGTGTGCATGCGCGGGATCCGTGTGCATGCGCGGAGGTGCTGGGTGGCCGATCCCATTCCGAATTTTATTTCCGAAGCAATTACCCATAGGCAGGGCAGGGGAGGGGGGCATCCTTACCCATTTGCCCCTATGCCTTATAACCATATACAGTTTATAATGTAACTGTATCCATTGGTTGTCATGGCGATAAGACCAGTTCCCAAACTTGGCACCAGAATGGATCTTTGCACGTAAGCCCCTGAATGCCCTGGTGAGCGAAGGAGACCACCACGGACCCCAGGCGTGTGAGGAGAGGGGCAGCACGGACCTCGGATCTAGAAAAGGCTGGGGTTCTAGGTGTTGTAGATGTTCTAGATTTTGTGGCCCAGAACACATTGTATTGAGTGCACTGTTACCCTTTAACACCCGCCCCCCCGCGTCCCTGAACTTCTGCCCCTCTGCCCTCCCTTTACACACACGGTGATTGCGACATCCAGAGGAGGTGCAGATCCGAGACCCTCTTACCCCCAGCATGCCCCCCCTGGCTGTGGGTGATCCTCTGGTTATGCTCCTCAGCAGGGGCAGATACACGGTACTGATATATGGTATGATCCCTGAGTGGCGTGGGACGGGCTCTGATAGATGATATCGTCTGATTTGCCCTATGATGTCATAATATTTTGGGATTATGTTTGCTCTCGGGTTTGTATTGGTTGGCGTGGCTCTGGTGGGCAGGATCGGCACGGGGTCTCCGGGGGTCTCTGCTTGACATTCACCACTGAATGACTCCAACAGCTTGAGAGTGGGGCAGATGGAAGGCTCTGGGGGTCCGCTGCCCCCTCCCATTGGGAAAGAGTGTATTTCAGTCTCTACCCCAAGTGCCCCACACCATGCAGCCAGGGGCAATAGCAGGACAGATACCCCACTGTGTCATTTCTAGTGGTCTCTTTGCCACGTTCAGGTGCCCAGGCCCTGGAAAGATAGCGCTGACACTGCGGGGTAACATCCCACCAACCTGGGCATATTGTGCCCCCTGCACCCCCCGCTCCTGCATGCCCGGTTCCTGCACGCCTGGTTCCTGCACCCCCCTCCTGCACCCCTGCCTGCACACCCCTCCATGCACCCCCGGTTCTCTGCACCCCCGGTTCCTGCCACGCCCGCGTTCCTGCACGC
>VKOC01000278.1:37445-48384 GCA_009364415.1 Spea multiplicata
AAACATAATAATTATGGATCAGACCCCAAACGTATTTATTGTGAGCCAGTCCACAGGGGTATTAATGAGGGACCGGCCCACAGGGGTATTAATAAGGGACCGGCCCACAGGAGTATTAATGAGAGATTGGCCAACAGGGGTATTAATTAGAAATCGGCCCACGGGTATTAGAGATCAGCTCACAAGAGTATTAATGAGAGATTGGCCTACAGGGGTATTAATTAGAAATCGGCCCACAGGAGTATTAGTGAAAAATAGTCCCAAAGGAGCATTAATGAAAGATCGACCCAGAGGAGTATTAATTAGAGATCCCCACCAGTGACCAGCACACAGGTTTATTAATATCATTATGACATTAATAGTCCCTTATGGTGAAGGAGGTACCGGGGCCATCGTTGACTTGGCTCCACGTCTATGTCTTTCATTCGGATCCCGTTTGATCTATACATTTGCTTGCGTAAGATCTAATGCAGAGTATAGAAGGAAATGACTGCTTTATAAACGTCCGCCATCTTTTCGTCATGCTTAGAACTGTGTGACATGCCGGCTCTTACCACTGACAACGTGACAACGTTCATACAGCCGGACATATGGCAGCCTCAATGAGAGTTACACAGACTACATATGATCTGACGTCACAGGATGTATGAAGAATTGAATTTGCTGCTGATAGCAACCTGTAGCCAGAGGCAGCCATTTTTGGTCCTCACCATAACATCTTCCGAGGTTCTCAAGGAAGAAGTACACGGGGCCTACAGCTAGGAATCTGAGCATTACCAGATTACCTGGATCCTGACCATGGAGGTCGGGGAGAGTTGAGAGGAGGAATTCAGTCACCAGCATGCGCTTGGTTCCCTCCATTCATGTTAGCGAGTGTTGTGAGCTGAGCTTGATGCCATCGTCCGATCTCCAAGAATCTGGCCAGCCAGATACTGGAGGACAAGGTGATCCGTGCCCCAAAAATGTTGGTCGTAGGGACACCTGGAAATAACAGCGTGGGGTCTGTTAAAATCTGGGCTTTCATCTTGGTGATTGTTTTCAGTCACTTATTTATGTGATAAACATCCCCACGAAAGGGGCGTCTGTGGGTGAAAAACTTCCGGATGCGTCTCTCTTTCTGAGGGATTTTCTTAGATTTCTTGCAATGGTTACTTTTTCTTTTTAATATATTTTTTCTTGGATAAATTTGTTTTATTTTTTTTTATATTTCCTGTAATGTATATTTAATGACATATTTACCTTTTTAAGTGGATTTTTAAAGGATTCTGTTGCAATTTCTTTATAGTGAGAGGAGGTTGAAAGAGAGAGGGGGGCATATATATATATATTATATATATATTGGAAGACAGAGAGCAAAGAGATAAAAGAGGGAGAGAAAGTGGGAGAGGAGAGAGACAGAGAAAGAAAAAGAGTGAAAAAAGATCGAAAAAGAATGAGAGAAAGCGAGACATGTTAGAGAGGGGGTCAGAGAAAGAGAGGGAGAGAGAAGGAGAAAAATAGAGAGAGGGGAGACTATATATATATATAAAGTATTTTGTTTCCCAAAAACCGCTCCACGTGATCCACGCAGAATCTGGAGTCTATAATGCAGCACGAGGCGCAAAGATACACAACATATATATCATATGAGCGTATATATCATATGAACGTATATATCATATGAACGTATATATCATATGAGCGTATATATCATATGAGCGTATATATCATATGAACGTATATATCATATAACGTATATATCATAATGAGGCGTAAATATCCATCATGAAGCGTATATATCATATGAACGTATATATTCATATGAACGTATATATCATATGAGCGTATATATCATATGAGCGTATATTTCATATGAGCGTATATATCATATGAACGTATATATCATATGAACGTCTATATCATATGAACGTCTATATCATATGAACTTATATATCATATGAACGTCTATATCATATGAACGTATATATCATATGAACGTCTATATCATATGAACGTATATATCATATGTGTGCATCTGTTAGTTTGACCGTATATTTCTAATGATATAACAACTTTTGAAGTGATTTTTAAGCTTGGAGAACTTGCTTTGCTCACTGCTTGCTTTTACCTGAACGTAAAACTATTAATGAGCCATAATGAATCTCCTACATATGACTTTTAGGTAAAATGCTATTATTTAAACATATTGCATACCTGTGGAATAACGAGAAGCAGGCGCAGGTTTCAGTCAGCGTCATTCTAGCTGTTTGGCTTTTTAATTTATTGCCACTTTTGGCCAGAATGTCGCTTACCCCTCATTACAGCACTCAGCGCCCCCTACAGGCGGCTTCATCAATGCCGTACATAATACTCCAAGGACTCTGCTACTAAGACAAACAACAATGAGGAATATACTTTTTAACTATTTTTTACAGGCCACTTTCCAGTCCAGATCATCCGAATTCACTCAATGCCCCGAATTTAATGATAAAAGTTACCACGAACTTCCAGTCTCAGCCGCTCCTGAGCTTTAATCCCCGGTCAGGGTATTTCTGTATCTGACATCACGCGGGGACCTCGTTCCGCCAAGCGGAGGATCCGTTTAATTGGCCACCGAGGGATCTCCAAACGTCTCTGAGCAGCCAAGTTAATTGGACGCAGTTCGCCAGCTAATTGTTACGGTAAACTATGATTTTATTACAATAATAATAATAAACAGTGAAATAAGTCAAAATGCAGCTCTATGATATATGGTATTCCGGCTCGTTTCTCTGGATACAGATGGTGTCTTAGAAATGGTGTTATGAGGCAATAACGGGGAGGAATAAATCTGCACATCCTGAGAACAGGTAGTCCAGAGGGTTTCCCTCGTGTTATACACATAAGGTGGGCTTTGAATGTCTGGTCGGCCGCGAGTCCGCGCTCTGATTTTGCGCATTAACTCTAATCTTATATTTTATGTCAGGTGGGGATGATTTGTGGTAATAACATCGCAAAATATTGGAATAAAAACTTTATTGATTCATTAAATGCAAACAGAAAAACCCAAAACTCCCGGATCTCCATTTATAAGTGTGTGGGGGATACGTGTCCATCCGTCACAGATACTTTGGTCCCCGTGTTCCCTGTCAGTCTTTGCCCTGCTATTGATGCAGGGATCACAGAAATCCCTCTGAGCTCGCACACAGGGGACGCGACATGATGTAACATGACGTAACATGATGTAACATGACGTAGCATGATGTAACATGATGTAACATGATGTAGCATGATGTAGCACGATGTAACACGATGTAACATGATGTAGCACAACGTAGCATGACGTAGCATGATGTAACATGACGTAGCATGATGTAACATGATGTAACATGACGTAGCATGATGTAACATGGTGTAAGTTGTGGATTCCTCGACCTGGCGAGTCTGTGGACATCATTCAGGTTAAAGGGGTCAATGACTTGCAATACATCCTCCAAACACTGAGGGGCGCTGGGGCACAGGAGAATATAAATGCTACCTGGGCTGAAGATGAGGACTCAAGGGCATCAATTGACTTTCACTTCCCACCCTCCAGGCACACAAAGGGTGCTTGGATTGACCTCTCCTTCTACCCTCACCTGGGGGGCTTAGAAGTGAGGAGTGGGAAAGTTTTTTTTAAAAAAAAATATTATTATTTCACTAGAAACTCGATCCTCTCTACCCCTGATTAAGGAGTAGGGGCATGAAATGGTGTCCATTTTCAGAAAGGGATGTGAAGAGGTGTATATTTGGGGACTACACCGCTACACTCCCCTATATTCACAGTGTAGTGATGTTTACCCCACTCACCAAAGCCCAACAACACCTTCAACAAAATGCCTTCGTATCTGCTAAATCATTACATGGAGGAGCATTACAGAGGAGCGGGGCAGATAAACCGGGGCGACCCACGGAGGAGAATCAGGCGGCCCTCACGGCTAACCAATCGGACGAGTGAAGAGTAGGCGATGATAGAAGATGATATATTTTACTCCGTATAAACCCAGTTTCCGTAAATTCTCAGTTACTCGGATCAGAAATTACTTTTAATTTCTTTTAAATTGTTTCTTAATTGGAAGAGCGAGTGAAGCCCCCGGGGTATTAGACGCTAATCGTCTCCCTGGACACTCATTGTTTTCAGATAACACAGAAACACAGACGTTTCATGGTGGATAAGGGCCACTGAGGGCACCCTGCCTCCCCGGAGGGAAGCTGCTCAGCGCATGGACGGGGACTGATTCCTTAGAGCAGCATTCAATCCACTTGCTATGGTCGGTATTTCTGGTGCCTGATCCCCGGGTGCCAATGTCTGCCACTGGGGGATTAAGACATGAATGGGATCAGCGGCATGTGGACCTTCCTCTACCCAATGCATAGGGTCCATCCTCTGAAGATCTGCAAGACCAGAAAGATTCCTACTACAAGAAAAGCTGTATCTCGTTCCCTTATTTGAACGTATTTATGATCTCTTAAATCTCTTTTGCTGTCGGCTCCACTTATTAGGAACTTTTGAACCTTCATATAAAAGAAACATTTTTTATGCCCCCGGTAAAGCTGCGGATCCCTTTCCAAAAACGATTGCTCAGATTATTACACTTACATTTTCTTATACTTTTTGGTAGATCAAAAATAGTGAACTAATTAATTTTAAGAGGAAACAGTTCCTTTTGCTATCCTCTTTAAGAAGATCTGGAAGACATTAAGTACTCTCTGGTGTTCATTGATGGCCTCAAAATAATTATATAGCATTTGGGGAAAAATATACACCCCAAAAGCCCAAAACTGGACAGTAAAATAGCAAATATCTCGACAGCTACAACATATTTGCCCTTGGTACTGAGATAGGCTGGTATGAAGGACGCCCAGACGCTGAGGAACATGATCATACTGAAGGTGATGTACTTGGCCTCGTTAAAGCTATCAGGCAAGCTCCTGGCTAGGAAGGCAACAACAAAACTCAGCAGGGCCAGGAACACCAGGTACCCCAGGGTAAGGTAAAACATTATGATGGACCCCTCATTACACTCCAGAAGGATCTTACCAACCACAAGGTGCATGTTGGGTTCTAGAAATGGTGGGAACATAACCAGCCACATTGTGATGATAAACACCTGGCCACATGAGGAGCTGCAGACCACCAGCATCGCTGTTTGGGATCCAACCCACATCCTCAAATTGCTTCCAGGTTTGGTGGCTTTAAAAGCGATAACAACTATGACGGTTTTGGCCAGAACACAGGAGATACAAAGAGAGAAGGTGATCCCAAAGAAGGCTTGTCTGACGGTGCAGGTCATCCTAACCGGGGAACCCATAAACACCAGAGAGCAAAGGAAGCAGCAGATCAAGGACACCAAGAGGAGGTAGCTGAGACTGCGGTTGTTGGCTTTTACCACTGGGGTCTCTCGAAACTTGATGTAGACCAGCAGCACCGTCAGCGTGATGAGTGAGAAAATAACCGAGAACAGGGCCAACACCAACCCCAGGGGCTCCTCGTAAGATAAAAATTCAATAATTTTTGGGATGCACTTGGACCTCTCTGTATTTGGCCACTGGTCTTCTGGGCAAGTAAAGCAAGCGACAGAATCTGCAGTGGAGGAGAACATACTCATTTAGTGTAGTCCATGATCAGAACTTTATGCTATAACCCCCACCATTTCCCATAGAACCTGTTAACATTCCTATCCGAGAATCGTCTTCCCAAATTATTCCTGTTTGGCTTTAAATTACTCACTGATTTGGTTGGAAATGGTCCCGTCGGGACACATAATGCAGTCAAAGCAGCAGACGGGCTGACCTCTCTGGGGGGCCTTCCAATGGCCAGGTGGGCAGCTGTCACTACAGACTGACCGGGGGACCTAGGAGGACAGAAAGGTCCAGAAATCACAAAGGGAAACGTGAGACGTTGTTAAAGAACATCTGATGATATTGACGAGGATGTCGAGATTGGACAAACAAGATGGTCCAAACAAGTTTGGATTACCAGTGTTCCCAGTCATAACAAGCCACACCAATTGGTGCAGGAGACCTGAATATAATGCTCTTTTAATAAGGATAGCAGTAGATGCGGTAGTCCTGACACAGTAGAGACACTCAACGTGGCCTGAATTACCTGCCCAATTGTTGTCTCACCTGGCTATGTCCTCCTGGCCATCGGACGAGGCTGTGGTTGACAGAGAGCTTCTGACTGGTGGCAGCGTAGTTATCAAAGGTCCCCACTTTGACGTAGCGGCTCACGTTATTCCCGTCGAGCCGCCAGTTCAAGATGTCAAAATATCCGTAAATATCCCCGTTGGCATCGAAGGAGACGAGCTCCCCGGCTGTGTTCACGAAGCGCACTCTCTTTAGGTAATGCAGGAGCTGGTAAGGAAACAACATTTTACCCACCGTGACCAGGGTTTTTAACGCTGTAATCAATTATTTGACCCATGTTTTGTATCAGGCAAACTTATGGTAACGCATATGCACAGGAGAGGGCTGGCACCATTCAGCCTAACCCTGGGGGCAAGTCTAGTCAACTGCCCCAGTAATAAGACAGCATAAAAAAACCACTTAGCAGAGAACACACTCATTATGCATTATCCAGTGAATCTACAGAAAGGATCCAGCCATGATATAAAAGTAAAACATATACAAAGTTTTAAAACAGAGCAGTCCAGGGACAATTGCCCTCCTTCCTCCCATGCTAGCTCCCCTCTACATCAAAATAGATATTGTCCTAAGTCACTGGACATTGTGTGATGGTAAATGTTCTATGTCATCTGCCATCTTAATTTATAATTACCTGCCATGGTTGGAAATCGGTCTTATCGGCACAGGAGCCCTTTTGGAATGGACCTTCTTTGTCTTTGCAGGACAGCAAATCATTGAAAGCATGGGCTATGGCATAGATGGCGTTGTGCGCCATGTACACAGCCTGTGATGTTGGGTCATTAAACTCTGTGATGTCGTCTGTCGCCATCTTCTCCAACCCGGTACAGGTGCGACTGGTGCTGCTCAAGGTATCCACGGAACTATTAGTTGCTACCCACTTACAGTTAAAAGATCTCTCCCAAAATTGCCGGATTGCGAGCATGGTGGGATATCTAGAAGGACTGAGGTTTTGGAGGAACCTGGAGAAGTTTGGGAGTATTTTCCTGCTCCTGGCAATTCCTACAGTATTGTTAAGAAGGTGCCAGAAGTCTGGTAGAAGAAACACAGGCGAGGAATACCAAGCCTCGATGCCCACCCATACCTTTCCGGTGAGGTTTTGTTGAAGGACCTCTACGAAGACGGCATTCACCTCTGGAGGAGAGGCGTAAAGGACAATTACGGTGGCTGTTGACCTTCGGACTCTTTCTATAACCTTTGGCATTCGTTTGAACGCCTGGTCGGAGGAGATGGTTTCGTAGAAGGCGATGCACACCCCGTTCCTGGTGGCTTCTGTTTTGAGTACAGATCCTCCTTGTGTTCCATAGTCTGTTGAGGAGATAAGAACCCCGATCCAATTCCACCCAAACATCTTACACATCTCCAGGACGGCATATGGCTGGCTGTCAACGCTCACGATGGTCCTCAGGAAAGATGGAAACTCAAGCTTGTTACTTAGAGATGGAAGAGATGAGGCGTAGCTGGCCTGGAAACATCAATAACACTCCCTGTTATGACTGAGCTTCATTCACATTAACCCCGGGGGTCTGCTGGGGGGCTTAGAGGGTGTTGTGTGCTCTGTCTGCTAATTGGGCATAACCTGCATCATCTTCCTCTCGGCTATCAATTAAATCTACATCTGGACTTGTGGTTTAGAATCTTCAGAGTTTTCAAACAGAACTTTAGCTTGGAATCCTAAGACTAAGAGACTGAGAGAAACAAAAACAAAGAGCCCTGAAGAAACACTCTGAGGACCTTGGCTACATCAGACTCTGTGAGAGGGGCCGAGCTGACACTTATTTATGGTTTTACTTACTTGAGGAACCCCCCACAAGCCCAGGAGTCTTGCCATCGCCACGGAGGAAGTCGACAGTGGGTCTCCAATAACGGCTGGGATTCGTGGTTGGGACCCACACTTGTAGTTTGGGGCACTGGGCCCTTTGCCGGTCATGGCTTGAAATGTGGCCCTAAGGGAAGGCATCTCGGAGAAGCAGGAGTCCCACATGCGGAACCCCAGTGTGATATTTGGGAGGAAATGTGGATTCTGATTGACTTCTTCCACCGCAAATAACAAGGCGAGGATGGATTTGTACTGATCCCGGCGAAATCTGGAGAGAGAGACAGAGATTCTGATCCCTTCTAAATCTGGTGACTCGCTCAGGGTATCTGCAACTGAGCTCGGGACCCCTGGGTATTTGGGGCCCAGCGGGGCCCAACATTTATTTCATGGACAGATTCAGGATTTGGCCCAACTAGATGAGAGCAACCAGAGAGAGCAACGCTGGGTGAACACCACCAAGGGGTATCTGGAGCAGTACGGAGGGTTTAGATGGTTTAGTTGCCCGAGTCCCCGGCCAGAATGCCAAGCTTTATACAGCAAGCAAATAACTATAGAAATATCGGGTTTCCGACCCCGGCCAGGTGGATTCAGTTCCCTGCAGCTACAAATCTTTCTGTAATTGTTTGCCCATAACTGCCCTGATGTGTACCACGCGTGTACTTACAGGTCACACCGGCGTGGCGCTGGCTGGACTGTAAAATTAATCACCGGCAGAGAGGACGCCGAGTTGATTGGACCAATCAGAGCCAAAGTGATATCGCCATTCACTGCGTATTCTGTTAGCGAGGAGGAGGAGAGGAGGCAGCTCGTGCCCCCCGCGCAGGAGAGGCGCCACATCATGAAAATCAGCTGCCAATGGAGCCCCATTACAACGCTGATAAGAGAAAAAGTCAGAAAGAGACTGCCGAGGCTCCACTTTGTGGAATGACATAACATTTTATTTATGTAGAACCAACTGATGCCGTAGCGTTGTTACCATAGGGGGACAGTGAAAATATTTAACAATAAAATGGACAATATACAAAACTGACAATAACAGGAAGACACATTAACACAGACAGGAGAAGAGCTTACAATCTATTAGTAGGTTGAGGGGGAATGAGACAGAGGCAGAGGGGCTGCTTGAAAGGTCAGGGGCAGGAGATGAAAATGTATTCTGGAGGGTATGGAGAGCCAGCGAGGGGCATAAGAGCAAGCGTGAGGGGGTAATAAGGGCGGAAGGACGGGGCTGCTTGGCTGAGAATGTTCTGATTTCAGCGAGGGGGATCTCAAAGATGGGGAGGACAGATGGTTTCTTCAGGATGCGGCCTGATGGTATCGGGAGGATAGATTGTAAGCTCCTCTGGATAGTCAGGTTTTTGTCTGTGCAAATTAAGGAAAACAGGGGAAAAGGGCTTATTGACTAAAGAAAGGTCCAACCCCAGAGCCGCCCTGAATAATGTATAGTTTGTCCAAAATCTCCTGATACATTGAACTATACATTATACAGGGCCAGCTCAGTCTTGCCATGGATGGTCCTTTGTAACGTGAATAAACCGCAAAGATCAGTGAACGGGGGTAATTCTCACCTCACTGCTCCTCGGAACCTCCACATTCACGTCCCGTCTGATCACGGAGATCCGTCCAGATACCGTCTGCACCAAATTTATAAGCTGCTAGGGCAGGGGGGTAGCCGTGTGACCCCGCTGGGGCTCCCAGCGCCTCCTGCGCAAAATAATTATAATTATTGGATTTTTCTGCCACCGTGTACTTAATTTCGATTACTGTAATTTCTGATAATTATGTATTTTCCAGAATCCGTGGCTTGTGGTTATGATTATAAGAGGGGTAAATACACAGCAGCGGTCAGACGCGCAAGCTGGAAACCCCTACGGTGCGGATCAGCATTCCCGGGGGGGGCATCAGGTGCGGAAACCAAATGGTGTTAGGAAAGATTACTGCTACAAATTGATTTTCCTTGAAGTTTCCAAAGAGTTAATAAGATGGTGCAATATGTTGGTTTTCCTGCCCTCGGGGCCGATCATGGCAGGTGAGATGATATCATTGAGGCATCAAACTCAATCATTTGATTGTTAATGTAAAACTTTTTGAAGTGGAAGAAGTTTTTAAAGAACTTTTTGGTTGTCACTTAGGGTTCATTCATCCAGAGGGTTCATTCATACGGAGGGTTCATCCATGCAGAGGGTTCATTAATACAGAGGGTTTATTCATACGGAGGGTTCATTCATAAGGAGGGTTCGTTGATACGGAGGGTTCATTCTTACAGAGGGTTCATTCATACAGAGGGTTCATTCATACGGAGGGTTCATTCATAAGGAGGGTTCGTTGATACGGAGGGTTCATTCTTACAGAGGGTTCATTCATACAGAGGGTTCATTCATACGGAGGGTTCATTCATAAGGAGGGTTCGTTGATACGGAGGGTTCATTCTTACAGAGGGTTAATTCATAAAGAGGGCTCATTCATACGTAGGGTTCATTCGTATGGAAGGGTCATCCTTACAGAGCATTCATTCATACAGAGGATTTAACCATACAGAGGGTTCATTTATACGGAAGGTTCATTCATACGGATGATTCATTTATACGGAGGGTTCATTTTTACTATTCGTTGTCAAATATGCAGGTGTAGCACAGGCGGTCAGGTTCTCCTTGGTGGATCAGGTAAAAGTTACAAAGACACGGAGACGGTGAGCTCTACAACCGAGCGAGCAGGAAAGGGCAGCTCACATTACATAGAGAACTCCATAAAATTACCCTGCTCGGGTGAAGAGCATGTGTGGGATACCCTGAGGAGAGGTCATATCACACTGGATGAGCCACCTAGGAAGGTGACCAAAAAGAATTAGAAGATATTACAGAGGGCAGTTATTGTTATGGGGCAACTTCATGGGTTTCAAGGAGGGTTGAAATTTGTGAGTCTGGGCTACAGGAATTGGGCAACGTGAGCGTCATTGCTGGAGACATCTTGGAGAGG
>VKOC01000280.1:5316-24793 GCA_009364415.1 Spea multiplicata
GGTGTCGCTGCGGTCAGTTATTCACTATTGTTACCCTCTTTAGGTGCAGCGGCACTCAGCGTCCTGCAGGACCCTCCATCTCTTGACCTGCAGGAGGGTGAGACGGCCCTGATGTCCTGTACCATAGGAGGGACGTGGGGAAACTGGGATTCAGTATATTTTTACTGGAGAGTGAATTCCACCGGAATCCATCCCAGCTCCAGAGTGAACATCACCTCCGACCCCCGCTCCCTGTCCAGCTCTCTCCGCATCTCCTCGGTCACAGCCAGGGACAGCGGGCTGTATGAGTGTGAAATACGGACGATGCAAAATCACTTACATGAGATCGGTACAGGGAACGGAACCCGACTCCTGGTGAAAGGTAAGATATTTATTCTGTTTATAGGAAAGTGTGGGGTGCAGACAGAAACTTCGATCTGCACAGGAAGTGGGACACGTCTTCCTGTAACGGTAATTTAACAAGTTTATTAAGTTAATGAGTCAGAGTTTTATATTACATTATGTTTGGTTTTTTATAAAACAAACTGAATCTTAATTCACCTTCATTTTTATGACATAAGGTAAATTAAAATGACATCATCAATAAGCTTAATTAAAATTTCAATTGTATTTTAAACGTGTGTTTATAGTGAAAGAACAAGCGTACAGGGAACGCACAGCAATGAAATGACGCAGCAATAGGTGGCGGCGTTAAGAACATCCAACAAATCAAAACATTTCATAGGTTTTAGACAAATGTTTTGTAATGCTAAAAATCACAAGGGGGGGCGGTACACAAGTAATATGAATGCGCATGATCCTAAAGGGTTTAATTATAATATGACGCCTGCCTCTTTCCATGTGTAAATACCGGTTAATCCCGTCATTAGCTGGTGATATGGGTTGCGGTCTCTGTACAGTCGGTGATTAGATAACGGTTTGACTTCTCGTGTTTAGTTAAGTTATTTTTAGCGTTCCCGGGAATAACCCTGATGATGGATAAAGAGAAGCAGCTCCTGATCTGTGAGGCTCAGAGGTTTTACCCCCCGGAGCTGAACATTTCCTGGAGTTTCTCCAACATGGAAAATCAGACGCAGGACACTCTGGTGGAGAACGCGGACGGCACCTACACCAAGAGGTCCACGGTGGGGATAGCAGATATAATGCGGGAGCGAGAGGTGACCTGCAGCCTGCAGCACATCTCACTGACCGCTCCGCTCAATGACACCCTGTATGTGTCCGGTGAGTCCGGAGAAGGGTTAATAAAAGTGAAACCAGAGACTTGGTAGGATGATAGAAATGTCTGAGATTTAATAATCCTTGTTGGCTGGATGACAGAGTTGCTCCCAGGTGCAGAGCCTCCTCTCCTTCTGTATCAGTATGTGTCAGCGTGTGTTAATGTCATTTTAAATCATCTGTTAAGTGTTGTCATTGTGCCCTATTGTAACGGTGCTATGTAATCTGCTTGCAGATATAGAGTACAGCTGACCAAACAATTAATGATATATTAGACTGCAAGCTTTGCAGACCATATTATTGACATTCTGGTGTCTTCTTCCTAGTTGTTTCTTTTGAAAGTTCTTGTTAAAGCCCAGACTTCAGTGGGTTTGAATTCCATTTATTTGAATTGTAATGCTCTATCAGGCTAGCGGTACAAACGTTTTTGGGGTCTTGATGCACATTTTATGGTAAAATCCCTGTATAACGATCAGGGACGGCTGGTACTTTCCGGCCTGAGGGGAAGGTAAAGCCTAATCGCCCCATCAGCTTCTTCACCACTCCATTAACTCAAATAAGAACTAGCCCACCTCACTAAAACCTATACACACACATTTATATAAACTTCCACCAACCGTTTCACACTAGACTCGTGCTCACACACACATTCATGCTAACACACTTTTACAGTCTCACTTCATCACCTCCTTACCTTACCCACAACCACTCACTACATGACCCGCTGCCTTGTAGCCTCCTCTGGCCGGTTCAAAATTGTTAACAAAGGGAAGGTCAAACCACCCTTTGTGAGGACTTTTGGAACAGCCCTGCTGGCAATTGCCCCCCCCCACCCCCCGGTGCTACAATCTGGCCCAGCACAGCCGTGACCATCAATTTTATTCTGTTATAGAAAGTTTTGGTGCCACACAAGAAACACCGATCTACACAGAGAGAGGGACACGTCTTCCTGTCACGGGTAACGAGTCAATCATAATTTTTATTATTGCCCATTTTTTTTGTCCCTTTAGAGAGTTTGAAATACATATTTTTAAAGTAGCTCAAACTCAGTTTAATGAGTCAGTGTTTTATATTACATTGTGTTTTTCTGGTGCAAAAATCTTTTTTGAAGCAATGTTAATTCACCTTAACGGCAACGTAATGACGCGGCAATAGGAGGCGGGGTTAAGAACAGAATATTTTACACATCTAACAAATAAAAAAAAATGTAGGTTTTAAACAAATGTTTTTTGATCCTAAAAATCACAAGGGGGGACGGTACACATGTAACGTGAATGCGCATGATCCTTTAAAGGGTTACGATATCATCATGCATATTTTTCAACTCCAAGCTGTATAAACTTGAATGCTTATTGGATTTAAGCATATCAGGTGGTGTGTATTTCCCTTGCCATTCCATGGGGCACCAAGGAGAAGTATCTGCCTCTCAGGAATGGCAGGGACTTCTGCCTTTCTCAGGAAGGAAGCGTGGGTCTACGCTCCGTATTTTATTTTCTGGGATTACTGTCTGTGTAAGCTCGTTCACCTGTTACCCAGGCGGGTAAGCGAGTGTTACACAGCAGCCGTCTACATGGGGAGCATAGCTCTATATGCCACTATGACTTCCAGATATGCCTTTTAACCCCCTATATGCCACTTTGCCTCCCTGATATGGCTTTTAACCCCCTACATGCCTCGCTTACCCTCCCTGACTTCTCCCGGGGGTTCAGATTCCTTGGTGTCTAGTGGGGTATCCGGTGGAGGTCTGTGCGATGTGTGAAGAAAACCTCCGCTGCTACTGGCACTTCCGCCGGGGCTTCTATAAATGAGCACCGGAAGGTCATGTGATGCCGGTGCTCCGTCATAGAAGTCCCAGAGGAAGAGCCGTCAGCAGCAGATGCCGTCTGCACGCATCGCACAGACCTCCACCGGCTGCAAGAGAGGAGGATACGGGTCCCCTACAGCGCTGCGGGGGATCTGGATCTTAGTCTTGTGGTCAGACCTCTATTTGAGGTCTGATTAGAAGACTGGCTTGAATATAAGACGAGGGATATTTTTCGGAGCATTTGCTCTGAAAAAGCCTTGTCTTATAATCGAGCAAATATGATATAAATCTACATTTGGTCAACGGGTACATCACTTATTACAGGTTCTGAATAGAAACCTTGAGTTCAACCACAGAGATTCTCTCACAAAGAGATTTCATGGCTTCGATAGACCTCCAAGATGCTTACTTCCAAGATGCAAATGACTTTCCTTCCTATGGAGAAGTATTTGAAAATCCACCATCACATCAGGATTCTTACTCTGCAGAGAAAGTCTACGATCAGGAACTGTATGTCCCTCCTGGGCCTGACCTTGGCCCAGGCTGCAGTTTCATGGACACATATGAGACCCCTACAAACTTTAATCGTGGATCACTGGAATCGCTCAAAGGTGACTCTAAAAAAGGAAGTCCGCGTTAGCCCTCTAGTAATCTTGTCCTTCACTTGGTAGATGAAAGAAGACAACCTTCTGAAAGGACGAAGATTTCTCCCAGGGGACATCCAAGAGGACTGGAGGCCCTGTCTCAGGCACGAGATTTCAAGCTAGCTATTTCACCCATTCTACTCCTTGCAAGGGATATCCTGCAATCCAAGGGCCTGTCCTTGGCAGTCATAGAAACCCTGATTTCCAGCAGAAAGGTTTCTACTTCCGCTAAATATCACAGGATTTGGAGGACCTTACTCTCTTGGTGTAAGGTCCACATGCCCTCACCTTCTGACATTTACTCCATTCTCAATTTCCTGCAACTTGAGTTTGATGGTGGCCTCCAACCAACAACCTTGGAAGTACAAATAGCTGCACTCAGCAACTTCCTAGATTTTCGTCTGGCTGAACATCCCTGGATCAAGAGGTTTTGTAAGGGAATCTGCAGACTACAGCCATGTCACCATCCTATGATTCCCCCGTGGGTCCTTAATCTGGCATTAGAGCAGCTGACAACTTCCCACTTTGAACCCCTTGAAGAAATTTCTCTCTGACTACTCAACCTTAAAGCTGCCACTTGTGAGTAACTTCCACACCTTCACTAAGCATTACCGGTTCGCCCTCATGGCTGCTAAAGATGCTCAGTTTGGCCGCAGGTTTCTTCAACAAGGGATGTTCCCATCGATTTCTTCCTAATTCTCCTTCCAGGTGGCACACATTTTTCTCCCCCCTCCACATATATTGTTTTCCTGAGGGGCAGAGACTTCCTGAGGGAAAGAAAATGTCTTAAAGTAATTCTATTTTGTGTAATGACGGAGGGTGTGACTTAAAATGAACACCCTATGTCAGTCAAGGTGTGCATAATTATTAGGAAGCTTCATTTTCTCCAGCAAAACGCGCAGAAAAAAAAGACATTTAGCTTACCACTGAACAACACACATACGTTAAAACGTCAAACTGGGTCAAGAAATATCTGAAGACAAATTTTTCAAAGGTTTTATGGACTGATAAGATGAGAGTGACCTGATGGATAGGCTGTGGCTGGATCAGTAACGGGCACAGAGCTCCACTTCCACTCAGACACCAGGGGTGCTGGTATTATCAAAGATGGGCTTGTTGGGCCTTTTCGGGTTCAAGGTGAACTCAAAATCAACTTCCAAACCTACTGCCAGTTTTTAGAAGACACTTTCTTTAAGCAGTGGTAGAGGACCATGGTTTTTATGCAGGACAAGGCTCCATCATAACCTCACTTTTACTTTCTTAAATATTCAGGATTAAGGTTTCTTAACATTTTTGATTGACTGAAAGAACTGTAGTTGTTCAATAATAAAGTAAATCCTCAAAAATACAACTTGCCTGGTGATATGGGTTACGGTCTCTGTACAGTCCGTGGTTTCTGATTAGATTTAACGGTTTGACTTCTGGTGTTTAATTCATTTATTTTTAGCGTTCCCAGTAATAACCCTGATGATGGATAAAGAGAAGCAGCTCCTGATCTGTGAGGCTCAGAGGTTTTACCCCCCGGAGCTGAACATTTCCTGGAGTTTCTCCAACATGGAAAATCAGACGCAGGACACTCTGGTGGAGAACGCGGACGGCACCTACACCAAGAGGTCCACGGTGGAGATAGCAGATATAATGCGGGAGCGAGAGGTGACCTGCAGCCTGCAGCACATCTCACTGACCGCTCCGCTCAATGACACCCTGTATGTGTCCGGTGAGTCTGGAGAAGAGTTAATAGAAGTAAAACCTGTGAATTAGAGACTTGGTAGGATCATAGAAATGTCTGTAATCCAGAAAACAAGGATTATTAAATCTCAGAGTTGCTCCCAGATGCAGAGCCTCCTCTCCTTCTGTACCAGTATGTGTCAACGTAGTGTTAATGTCATTTTAAATGATCTGTTACATATTGTCATTGTGTCCTATTGTAACATAGGGCACAAAGTGAAACCAAAACCTCTGATGTAAACCCCTAATGCAGGGGGGTTCAACTTTTTTCTGCAGCAGACCACATCATTGGAAATATGTGTGCTGAGCTCCAGTCATTTTTCAATTACATAAATTATACAGCACGACTCCTATCAATTTTATAATGAGCTAGGCACAGACAGAGGCGTATCTAGGGTATGGCACCTGTGGCTCGTGGCATAGGCGCCATTTGAAGGGGGCGCCAGTGAGCTGCTTTCAAATGACGTCTTTTTTTTTTCTGATGCGGAGGAGAGAGAGGGGCGCCTAGCAACCGCTCGGCTCCCCTCATTCTCCTCCACGAGGCCTCTACCTCCGTCCTGGTGCTGGAATTTCATTCATGAGCGCCGTAATATGATGTCACATTTCGGCGCTCAGCAGTGAAGCAGCAGGCACCAGCGAGCGGCTTTTAATCGTTGTCTTTTTTTTTTGATGGGGAGGAAAGAGAGGGGTGCCTAGCAACCGATCGGCGCCCCTCGTTCTCCCCCGCATAAAAAAAGACAGCATTTAAAAGCCGCTCGCTGGTGCCCACTGCTGAGTGCCGAAATATGACGTCATATTACGGCGCTCAGCAGTGAAGCAGCGGGCACCGCAGCAGTGCAGGAAGACAGAAGCTTCGTGCTCCCGTCGCTGGACCTCAAGGTGAGAGAACTACAAAGGGGGGAGAGGGGTTAGGAAGTGATAAGGGAAGGAGAGGGGTTAGAAAGTGATGAGGGAAAGAGAGGGGGTAGATAGAAGTGAATTATAGTGTGGATGCATTGAGTGAATGAGGGAGAACATGAGTTAATGTGTGGATGAGTTGTCTGAATTAAAGTGTGAATTAGTGGGTGACTGTAAAAGTGTTTGTTTATCATAGATGTATAATTGTGGAAGGACAAAGATGGCAATAGCAGGTGATTTGAGCCTTGGGGACCAAGTTGACACAGGCAAGGTGTATATGGGACAAAGATGGCACAGGCCTGACTGTTTGGAGACAAAGTTGACTTGCGCTGGGCTATTTGGGGACAAAGATGGCAAATCTTATGTGTGTTATCTGGGTGCTGGTCAGGTTCTATGTGGGCAGTGTGGCCGCCAGGGCTGGCTTTGGGGTGTGCAACCTGTGATCTATGCCTGTAATTTAGGGGGTTTTAAATATACCTTTAATGCCATGTTTTTATGTGAATTCCAATTGATCTTTACCTGCAAAGCTGGGTTTTTATGTTATTCTGTAGATCCATATGTGCTATGCTATGATTCAGTTGATTAATACCTGCAATGCTGTTTCCATGTATTTATTTGATCTATACCTGCTATGCTATTATTGTATACCTGCAAATACAGGATTTATACGTCTGATTCTGTTTATTTGATCTATACCTTCAGGGCTGAGATCACTAGTGAATTTCAATTGATCTGGGTTTGTGTGTTGATGTATACCTGCAGCATGGGCTAATATTTATATATACATGGGCAGCAGGGGCTAGTAAATGGGTTTTAGATATTTGGACAGGGGCGCAATTTCAGTGCTTGCCATAGGCGCTATTTTCAGTAGATACGCCTCTGGGCACAGACAGTGGTGAAGCACAACTCTCATTACTATATAGTGAGCCACAAAATTAACAGTGGTACACCACAACGCCCAGCAGTATATACTGAGCCAGACATTGATGGTGGTACAGCACTACTCCCAGCAGTATATACTGAGCCAGACATTGATGGTGGTACAGCACAACTCCCAGCAGTATATAATGAGCCAGACATTGATGGTGGGATAGCACAACTTCCATTACTTTATACTTTTAGATCACTCTGGCGTTCTGCCACACTCTTTTAATGTCTTCATACCTTCTCTGTCAACCGTTTCAGCATACTCCTTTCCTGCAGCTTCGCTTCTTCTCTTGGTTTTCTCTTTTCTCCTGCCTATCCCTTCCTTCGTCCACTTCTCCGTGAACAAGGCATCTTGGAGCACTTCCAAAACAAGGTACATCTTCCAGATACACCCACTTCCCTCATGGCTCTGCCCTTTTGTGGAAGGGGCTCGAGTAAAGCATTCAGGTTTGCGGAGAAAGAGGGATGCAGAAACACTTGATTTATTATTTTGGTCTCTTGGAAAACTTCTGCAAAAAAAGCCTAGCCATGGGGATAGTCCTTTTGTGGAAGTTTTCCAAGATGCCTGATTCAGAGAATAGAATAGAAAAAGCGGAGCTTCTTGAAAAGACACAGGTGGATAGGGAGAAGATAGGGAGACTCAGGTGGAATAGCCATTAGCCCCCATGCTGCGTGCTGCGCCTAATGCACTTGTGCTCTGTTTATTCTGAATAATAACCCCGTCTGCTCTTCCTGTAGCCCACGGCTCGTCTCTGTATCAGCAGCTGTTTCCAGTGAGAATTTTGCTGACTCTGATCCTCGTACTGAGTCCGTGTATCTGCAACCTCTACATTCACTGCGCCATGTAACGGTGAGTGCCTCTGATAGAACGGTCTTACAATGAATGAATTGCTGCCCCCTCTCTGCAGGTCAGTTGCCTCCTTACCCTGCAGATTACGCCCAGGCTGGAATCACTGGATCTCTTACCTTTGCTGCCTCTCTCCTGTGGCAGATCCTTTCTTTAATGTGCGGCAGTGAGCTGGATTTAGTGTGCGAGTGTAAGAGTGTATTGTGCGGCTCTTGTGTATCCAGCAGGTGGCGCACAAACATGATTTATAGGCCACTGGCTTTCAAATGTCAGGGAAGCTTTTCTTCCCCAGTCTGGCCCAGTTTTAGACCATGTGCTGCCTCCATACCCTCCAGAGACCAACCTAACCTGTTACCCCGTTGTCATTTGGTTTATGTCGCGTATCTACTAGTATTGCTAACAACCACCTTTATCTGCATTAACAGGAGGACGCGATATCCAATGTCGGGAGAGCTTCACACGGAAAACCTTCCATAACAGCCCCTCTTATCAATAAACATTTCCTAAATGCTTCCTCTCCCTGCTCCTCGTCTCACACCTCTTCTTCATATCTTTTGAGGTAAAATATTCATATTTCACAGATAGTACATGGTGCTTGATACCTGCACAGCACATCATAAATTAAATACTTTCTTTAATAAATTTATTATGGAGGACATAGCAAAAACATGCTGGAGTGGTTTTCAATGTGGCACAAATAAAGAGGTTTAAAGGCAAAATGTATTGGACTGTCTTTTTTTTTAATACTGAACAAAAAATAAATGTGAGAGAAGTCAGATGTTCAAAGATCTGGGAGGAAAAAAACATAGAACTCGCAGGAGGGAAAAAATAACCAGCAAAATGTGAAAATAAATATAAAAACAGTATGGAGATTTTTAAGTTACACATGATTGATTTTTTTTTTTACATATTACGCATCAGCATTGGTTGTGTTTATTAATTCATTATGTATTTTATTTTGCTGCTTTTACTCACACAAATGCCCAACTTTAATAAAGAAACTTAGAATTTTATAAAGAAAACAATAATAAAGAAAACAAATTTAGTGTTTAACGTTCATTATGGTTTTAATTTTGGTGTTAAATAAAAGCTAAGTTTCAATTAAATAGGATTTGGACGGGCCTTTATCAATCAATTTTCAGAACTAGAGGGTCACCTCCTCAGGTATAGCCTCCTCAGGTATAGCCTTCATTATTTACTTGGTCATTTTTCAATTAGAAAGTCAAACGTTTCTGACTGACTCGGTAAAAATGAATGCATATTAAAGTATTTTGTGAGTAACCCAAACCCTCGCTTAATATGTATTCTATAAAAGGTAAAAATATTAATAAATAATAAAAAGACTTATCTGACTAGAAGCTGCAGCATTACACCAGGTCAATTTAAAAGGCCTTTCCGGCTATCATATGCATTATAGTGTATAGAATGGTTAGAATGGCTCTTTAAATTGCCCCCCACCCAGCACAGGCTGAATCGGTAAATATGGGGTTGTGGTCATTAGCATCTTTTTGTTACTTTTTTGCTTTGGGGTCTTTTATGACCCCGGGAATCTATTAGCACTGTGATGGCACTGATGACATCACCAGCAAGGCTTAACTGTACAGCTCTTGAAAGCTCCGTCTTTAGGGCTGCACCAGCATAAAGGTTCCCCGATCACAAGTTGTAGCAGGAAATTTGATTGGGGTCTCCAGAAGTGGATCCCCCGATAACAGCGGATATGATGTCAACAGAAGAGAATGCTTGAACTGCCATTTTGAATGTGAAACTGTCATACTGTCACATTCAGTCAGGCCATATATTTCTGCCAGGCCGTCATCTAAGAGCCTGACTGACATTGGCAGGAGTTTGGCCATTCTGGTGCAAAGTGACCATGACATCCCAGACACGTCGTGGGTCCACAAAGGTTTTATTTGCCAAAAAAAACATGCAAAAAAAAATGTACCATGGAAAACGCATTCTCTAAAGAGATAAACATTATAGATATGTATGTATGTATCTATCTATCTATCTATCTATAGACTGCTGGCCACCAGGATGTGGGGTATACAGAGACTGCATTAAAATAAAGTTGTCTGGCAGGAAGCTGTAAGCCACTTCCTGGATGTGAGAGGAAAAACATACAATCGATGATATACATTACGCTGGAACAATCCGGAATGTGACAGCTCACCAATCAAATGTGACTGAAACACTTTCACTTTATATCTTGGGAAACAAAGACACGAAGGGGAAGTCCCACAGGGTGAAATATTGTATAACATATAGTTCAATCAGGGAGCCAGCCCCTCTACGATATATAATTAAATCAGCGAGATGCCGGCCCCCTGTATAATGTATAGTTAAATCAGTGAGATGCCGGCCCCCTGTGTTATAACTGTATTGATTTAAGTCAGTGAGATGCCGGCCACCTCTGCATAATAGTATAGTTAAATCAAGTTGAGGATGCCGGCCCCCTGTTATAATTGATATAGTATAAATCAGTTGGATTTCCGGCCCCCTGTATTCAATTCGTATAGTTAAATCAGTGAGATGCCGGCCCCTGGGGTATAATGGTATAGTTAAACGTGAGATGCCGGCCCCCTGCATAATGTATAAGTTAAATCAGTGCAGCATGCCTCCTCGCCCACGTCGACTATAATGTGTCATAGTTAAATTCAGTGAGTGCCGACGGCCTCCCCTGTATTATATGTATAGTTTAATCAGTGAGATGCCGGCCCACTGGATTTAACTCACTGTATAGTTAACATTCATGTCGGGATTGCCCGGTCCCCCTGTATGTTAAATCACAAACTGGAAAGATGACTAGGCGCTTTGTGGAGTGAAAATGGGTAAAAAACAATCATGTAAATACAAAGACCAAAAAACATATGACCACTATCATATTAAATAAAGAATTACAAAAATATATATATAAAGACCTCAATAATGTGGGTTACAAATATATAAATAAAACAAGAGCAGTTTGGACGTAGATGTTCAGCCTTTGTGCCCTCTAGGGGTTTACAACCAAATGAATATACAGGGAGAACCAAACATGAAATAAATATACTATATATATATATACCGTATCTGAAAGAAAAACACTTACCACTCATAATGACTGTGCCTGGCAAGACTTGCGCCAAAAAAACAAGCAGGACGCGTTTCGTTTGCACTTCCTCAGCTGCAATGATAGTTAAATCAGTGAGATGCTGGCCCCCTGTATAATGTATAGATAAATCAGTGACAGGCCCCTGTATAATGTATAGATAAATCAGTGACCGGCCCCTGTATAATGTATATAGATACAATCTGCTGACTTGCCCCTTTAGTAATGTATAATAAATCAGTGAGCTTGGAAGTCCTGGTTATTATGATATTATGATCAAATCAGTGACCGGCCCCTGTTATAATTGTATAGATAAATCAGTGACCGAGCCTCCTGTATAATGTATAGATAAATCAGTGACCCGGCCCCTGTATAATTGTATAGATAAATTTCAGATGCAGCAGCCTCAGCATAATAATATAGTTAAATCATGCCTGATAGGCTGGCGCTTATCCGCTTGTATAATGTATAGCCTAATAATCTCAGTGACCCTAGCACTGGCCCTCGTTACTTGTAATAGTATAGGACAAATCCAGTACCGGCCCCTGCGGTATAATGTATAGGGACAAATCGAGTGACCCGTCCCCCTGTATAAACTCTGAAGCATATTATGTAATTCATCGATGCTGGCCTCCTGTTACTAATGTATAGAGTATAAATTATAAGCAAGTCTCAGGCCCCCATTGTGTTAGTGTATTAGTTATAATCAGTGACGGTCCCCCTGAATTATAATGTATTAGTTAAATTCAGCGAGTCGGCCCCTCTGTCTCTAAATGTTATGATGAGTAAATCTCTCTCAGTGACCGGCCCCCTGTTTATAATGTATTAGACCAAATTCAGCGACGTCGGCCCCCTGTAAATTTTTGATAAGATCAGTGTTTGGCCCCCTGTTACTAATGTATAGATAAATCAGTGGATCCGACCCCTCCTGTATTAATGTATTAGTTAATATTTATTCAGGCGGACCTGTATAATGTATACATAAATCAGCGAGTCGGCCCCCTGTATAATGTATAGTTATATCTGTGAGATGCCCTGTATAATGTATAGTTATATCCGTGAGATGCCCTGTAGAATGTATAGTTGAGATGTCCTGAGCAGCGCTGTGCCGGATGGACGCTGACATCACTGTGAGCGGAACGCAGTCGTATACATTAGAAATCTCGGCAGGTCTCTGTAACCTCCATATTTTAACCCTATAGCATCTACCACGTTAAACCCCACAGCTCTTCCATTACCCCATCACATGAACACAGTACATTAACCCCGTCACTCCCATTACCCTCCATGATCCAACACATTAACCCTCTGTTTCCCATTACCCTCCATATCTCATGACAGAAGCAATTGCCTGTCACCCACATTACCCCCGTAACCCCTGACATGTTCCCTCCACTTACTCCCACATCAGGTATCTCCCTCCAGCACTTCCCCTCATTAATTCCCGCTCTCCTGTCAGTATCCTCCGCGTCTGAGGGAGGGAGGAAGTTGAATCTACTTCTGGTGTGGTCAGTGGGGGGGGGGTATTAACTGGCAGAAGCTGCTGTATAAAATGGCACCAATGGGCCAAAAACTAATATTATAAAATAGTAATAACAAAATAAATTAAAATGCATTATACTGTGATGTCACCATGATGTCACCAGAGGTAATGTCTTGTTACAGGAGATTTATGAGGCCCAACTGGATCTTTAGCCAAAAAAAAAAAATGCACCCAGTCGGCCCTTCAGGTGTCAAAATTTGGGACTGATATGTTGGGGGCAATGTGGCAAGAGGGGCAGAACCCCCTTCCATACCCCAAGGGCCAAGTCATGGCACCGGTGGCCACAGCACAGCCCCCCATTGCTTGCACCTCTCCCTGTGTCCCCTTTTGGTCCCTTCTGCCCCAAAATGGGGCAACTTCCTAAATGACTTGAAATAGAAAATATATCCCATCGTGAAGACAATCGCCCTAATACGGCTCGCTATGTTATTTAAAGATACATTACTTTAATCACCTGCTTTCAAGCAGGGATATCACCCATAACATACCGAGAGCGAAAGCACCAATTAGGGGTCTAATATATGATCACAGCAGGGGGGATATTGGAAGGGGGCAGCTCCAGGCTGTGTGACCCCAGAATTTGCCCCTTCATCCCGAGACTGGGGCAGAATCCCTGAGACTCCCCAGGTATAGCTATTGGGGACGGCAGGACGATGCCTAAACCTCGAGACCTCAACCCCAGCGAAGATAAATTGGAACGGAGATTGTGGGCCGGGCGTCTCGTCCAACCTCAGCGTCTGACCGCACAGACGCTCTACTGGATGAACGGACAAACATCCCACAGAAACGCCCCAAAATCTTGTGGAAATCCTTCCCGGAAGAGCGGAAGCCGTTATATCTGCAAAGGGGGAACGACTTCATATTAATGTCTCTGTATTTAGAATGTGATGTCATCAAAGCCCCTGCTGGTGTAATGGGCAGGTGTCCCAATACTTTTGGCCTTATAATGTATAGTCACACACACATATATATATACATATATATAATAATATTCACACACACTTATACAGCCTGAGCGGCAAACTTTTCCCCCGATTTCCCGACTGCCTCCAGTGACCAAAACGTAGCTATTTAACTATTTAATAAATAAAAGTTTTATGTTTTCTACCAAGACCTGAGCGTGCGCCTCCATCATTAATATATACATGTTTATATATATATGTGTGCATTATTATTAAAATGAACCCTCTCTGTACTTCAAAATTATAATTTTTTAGGGAAAATAAACCACAAAATAAATTAAATTATGGTTAACAAAACCATAGGTAAAATGTCGAAAAAGCAATGGTCCTGAGGGTCCTGAAGGGGTTAATAAGCGGTGGAGCGGTGCCCGGTTTGGTGACAGACGTGTCACCGTGTTGTGACAGGGGCCCGGTGTGGCAGGTTCTTACTGGCTGCCTCTGTCGGGGTCCCAGGGGCCCGAATTATCTCCAGGAACACAAGGAATCAGCGCAATTATCTCCAGATGGTCCTCGCGCAGCGCGGCTCCCGGGGGCGCAGGTAAAACGCTCGGCTCTCTCCCGTTATCACAAAGCGCAGCTTATTATTTATCTGCATTTTTCTATTTAATTAATGTGTGAATTGGGGGATATTTAATTATTTAATTAATGTGTATTAATACACATTGTGGAGGAGGGGGCCCCGGAAGCTGCATTTTCTATAAGGTTCCCTGGGAAAAGGCGACTTACTGTCCCGTCAACATCTTTTTACGCAGAAACCCTCTTTCAGAGAGTTACCGGAACGCGTTTCGCGGTAATCGCACGGCTTTAAGGTGAAGATTCTATATTGTTTATAATATTTATATAATGGGTGGAGGGCTGAACCTGTAAATCTGTGTGTGATGTATACATTGTGTTATATATATATATATGTTTCACGGGCATGTGTGTAATATTGTGTATGTATATATAAATATATGTGTGTGTATATATACCTTTTAATCTGTGTATACATGTATATATGTGTGTGCATGTATTTGTGTATAGATATATATAATATATATATAGGACCCCACACTAAATGCATATAATTTGCAGCTATTACAGAATATTGATCCATAGGTAGTGGGCTCGAGCCCAAAGGGGGGTCGGGTGTAGATGATGCTCCAGACATAGGGGTCGGAGACATAAGGGGTTAGAGAATGGGGCAGCTTGGAAAATGGGGTAGTAATAGAGGTATGGGGCAGAAATTGGGGGCGTTTGGGGGGTATGGAGCATGGTATATTCGTTGGGGGTAATTAATTCCATAACTCTGTGGTGGGGATTGCAGGAGACGCACTGGTGCCGGAGGATGGCGCGGCTCCTCGTACTTCTGGCCGTCACACTCCTTCTCTATCACACAGGTGAGTTATCAGCACCCGCTAACCGGCTGGGAATCTTCTGCCTGCCACCGCTCCATAATCCAGCGAGGGAATCCCCCGCTCTCGTCTTAGATTCAGAAGCTGTATGTCTGTCCCCTCACTGTATTACCTTGTACCACTTCTGCTGGGAGGCTGCTCCACTTATCTACCACCCTCTCAGTAAAATAAAACTTCCTTCCGTTCCATCTCAGACTCTGACTCTCTAGTGTTAGATTTGGTCTCTTGTTGTAAATTTTTCGCCTCCTTTGTTAAAGTATTTAACTGTCCCATCTGCACATCTGCAAAGGGGGGGGTATAACTGAACGTAAACCTCCTGTAGCACGGCGCGTAACCTATAATCCATTTGGCCTCCCTAGAGACTGAAGCCTCCTCTTGCAAATACCCCCCCCCCCCCCCCCCAGTCTGGGGCAGTCGGTATTTCTGTTAGTCAGTGTCTGGATGTTAGTCTGATAGATTTATATCCAGCTTTTACAATACACCTGTACAACTTCCGGTCCCACGGCGGAAGTGCCGGCAAGGGAGATTGTTAAAGTGCATCATGCACACATATGTATGAATACATACACACAGTACAGCGCTACGGAATTTGATGGTGCTATATAAAACAATAAATAATAATAATATATATATATACACACACATTGTAGTGAGGTACCTGCGGGGACACTTGTAGTGCTGCGGGGACACTTGTAGTGCTGCGGGGACAGTAGGAGACCCCATCTGTTTCCAGGTTTTTATTGCACCAAATCAATCAAACAAAGAAAAACCTACCCCTACCATACAGCACCCTCCCTACCGGCTAATCCGGTTCCCGGCATAAAATAAAACGGGATAGACTTCTAACCGATTCCCAAAAGTCGTCTCTCCTACCAGCCCACCTTGTAGCACCCGGGAGCTCAGGTCCCCCTCCTGTTCCTTCCGAGATGAAGACAAAACACAGGGGGCGGTAAAGCACCGCTTCTCCGGGTCGCGGGAGAGGCATTGCAGCACCCCCAAATCCTTGCCCACTTCCCTATTAACAATAGCGCGTGTCCCGTGACATCAGCGGGACCGCCCAGTGACATCAGCGGGACCCTTATGACATCAGTGGGATCTGCTACCTGCATCCCACAAGCAGGGCTCCGAGTAGCCAGAGCCTACAGAGAGACATTCAGGGGCCACACCTTATAGGAAGAGCTTAGAACGGAAACATACAGAATTTTCCAAAACTGTGTGTTCTTGTGTTACAGGATGTGAATACGTGATCCCCCCAGCACGATACGAGGAGGTGCGAGTGCCCCGCTTTGGAAATGCCACCCTGCCCTGCCAGTTCTCCTTCATCGACGGGACGGACGACCTGGGTTTCAGCTGGCTGAGGGAGGACATCATCGAGGAGATAGAGGTAGAAGACATCTATGCTTATATCCAGCAGACGTTTGAGTACAAGGAGCCACAGGTCGTGTACAGTTACCACGGCAACCGCGTGGAACTGGAGGAGCTGAGCTACACCTACCAGGATCGTGTGGAGGTTGACACGTCCGAGATCAGCGATGGGGACCTGACTCTGTATCTGTATAACGTGGATTATCAGGATGAAGCCTTGTATACGTGCAAAGCCTTCAGCCCCAACGGCAAAGGCGAGATCAAGCTGAAGCTAATGATACAAGGTAAGGAGGTAGTAACTACATGGCCTTACCATCAGACCAGGTGACCGTGCTGGCAGAGGTGAGCGCAGCTCCCAAAGTTTGTTTAGAAATGAGCCAAAAAAATGCTCCGTGAAACAATGATACGTCTGAAATAATATTTATTAAAGAAAAGAAACAAAATCAAACATGCTTTTCCTCTCGAATGGAGTGGAGGGTCTACAGGATGAAGAGAGCGGCCTCCACGCCTGGAGATTCCTTTGTTTGGGAAGTCACTGGAGTCTCTCTCTAGTTCCCTCTGAACTTTGTAAATGTTTATGCGGTTTCTCTTAATGTTTTTAGTATTTGAGGCATAAGTAAACACTTAGCGGGATTATGACCATGCAGACCGGTCCATGTCCAGCATAACGATATCTCCATTCTCCGGGCACAGATGTGATGGGAACCCATCACTTGTTTATATTACGCTGCAGTGGTCTCTGGGGTCTCCGACTAATCAAGTAAAATCACACATTTTCTTTCTCTCGTTAGAGGAAGAGGAGCCGCCCATCACTTTTGACACAGTAGACAACGTGACGGTCGCTCGTTGTACTTCTGCTGCTTGGTACAAGGTCCCCATTGTGAAGTGGCTGAACCGGCGTGAGCAGGACGTGACGGAGAACTCCACCACGGTGGTGCTGGAGCAGATGCAAGACGGGCGACACCGGGTGTCCTCAACGCTGACTGGAGTCAAAACCTACGAGATCTATCACTGCCTCATCCGAGATGCAAAAAAGGCTCGTCGTGCGCGGACTATCCACAGGAAGCTGAGTATGATGGGGCCGGCCATCTCATTTCATATTTATAATAAAGTTATTAAAACGGGGGAAGGGAAGGTAGATGAGAACGACAGTAGTCCGGGAGCGAGTGAAAGCTGGTCGCTGAGGGTGACGGCAAGGATGGGGAGATAGAAACATAGAATTTGGCAAATCAAATCCATCCGGCCCCCATCTAGTCGCCCGTTTCTCCTGCTGTAAAGACTCAAACCTTAATCAGTCGTTGGTCTTGTCTTAGATTCAGGAGCCATATGTCTATCCCGCGCATGTTTAATCCCCTCACTGTATTGATGTATGAGAGACGTTATTTCAACCTTTCTGATATCCTACAAAACATTGCAGGTTCAAACTCTGTATTTTTCTCTCTATTGCAGAAAAAGGGGTGCTGAGGGAATATGGAGAGTTTTGAGATGTTTGGCGCCCCTGTTATCGCTGCCGGGCGTTGCTTCTTCATTCGCTTTTTTTCGGACCTGCCAACGTTGGAGAACAAGCTAGAGCAGTACTGAGTGTGCGCCCCATTATGCTTTCCAGCTGTCTAAAATAATAAGTGCTAGCGAGAAGCCCTTAGTCTTAGCGTTAGAGTCTGCGTCATATTTAACTGATGTTTATTAATAATTTATTAGAATGTGATTGGAAATGCAATATTTTCTTATGTTTCTGTGTAATCCTTCAGATAAATGAACTCATGGTGTTTACAGGTTAAATCGAAGTTATGTGGGTACAACGGGGGAAGCCATTGTGACTTTCTGTACCTCCCCATTACGTTATCTCTCTAACCCTGCTGTTAAGTTGCTGGTTGGTTTGGGGGGGGTCAAGGATATTCCAACTAAATATTTTCACTATTTCAAAGAACTCAAGTTATCGTTTTAATGAATTCACCTAAAACTCGTGATGGTGACAGTCCAACTATGTGGCCAATAATTGGATTCTACATTCTCCATTCCAGAAAATCCAGATGCCACAGAACACATGATACTAATTATTATTATTTTATTATTAATGCCTGGAAATAAAAGTCTGTAATCATTCCCTCTGTGTTCCTCTCACATCATTATTCTGTGTACCCAACATGTCGCCATGTCCCTCACTTTAATCTCCCCGGTGCTGTCAGCAAATATTATACTAAACAACACAAAATTATCGGCCCGACATAGTAATGACACGTTTGGGCCTATTCATTAAGACTCGACTGAGAAAGCGTTGTCTCACATGCTAACATTCACAACATTGCTTATTCACCAAGATGTTTATGGGTGGTTTGTAGTTTTCTGAGATTCGGGCGAGGGCAGGCGAGGTCATGCATGAAAGTCACGTCCTGCAACTGAAACAAAATTTAGTTAAACCACTAAATAAATTATAAAAAAGCAGAGGCAGAAAATAAACCCCATGCACAGTATATTCCATATGTACCCCGCATGCCCTGTTTGTGAGGATTAAAATAAATAAAAATACCTTTTTGGAGGCACTGACCCCAGCCTGTCCCTAGCCCCATCCTGTTCCTTGTGATGATGAGATTAGAACGGCCCTTTTGGGGGGATAAATGCTCTCCCCTTGCTTCCCACAGCATTTTAAAGACATTTTAAGCCCTCTCACCCCAGTCAGCATGAATTTGGGACAGGAGGGCAAAGATGAATCCGAAGGGCCTTTATTTGTTTAAGCTCCCCAGGCCCAGGTTAGGGTGAAGGGGAGATGTGGGATAAGGTTTATGGAATATGAAATCCCTTTCTGTCCAAATCAACAGATGTGGGGTCTCTGGAGGAGTGCCAGCAGCACCCTGGATGGACATGTGCGCTCCCTCGAAAAGTTATGTGCGCTCACAAGCTCACAGCTTAGAGCCAACACTGTATGTGATGTATAATATAAAATGTATTTATGTGTGTGTGACGGTGTGTATATGTGAATCAGGGTGTATGTGATATATATAATATAAAATGTATTTATGTGTATGTGACGCTGTGTATATGTGAATCAGTGTGTATGTGATATAT
>VKOC01000281.1:0-10286 GCA_009364415.1 Spea multiplicata
GTCAGGCTCTTTCTTCGCGTTTCAGCAGCGTGAGCGACAATGTCTTTCATCTCATTAAATGTGGACTCCTTGGGAGAAAACACTCAAGGGGACTTATTTCATTCTAGAAAAAAATAATATCAATCACTTTGTTTTATACTTTATTTCAGGAGCAATAGAAAAATCTCAAAATATTAGTTATCTGTGAATACTGCTCACATATTTATTATATTTTTATACCATTGGTAGAATTTATTGGTAATTTGTTATTTATACAAAATTTATTTTTTTTGCTTTCTTAAATTTTCTTGAAAGAACAAACAAACGCATCTTATTTTGGAAACTCTAGTTAAAATCTCTTTAGCGTTTTGTATTATTTATACATTTTTAATTCACAATTCCAACAAAAGTTATCAGACTCGACTTTTTCTGCCTCTGCACACAAGCATTGTGGAGGAATTGATCACGCCAACTCCCATTGTGTCTCTAATCATCAGAATCATGGGTTATATGTTGCCCCTCCCCCACGTTATATGTCGATACTTTGCGCTTGGCATCTGTTTTTCTAGAAAACAGTTAATTTTGGGAAATTTGTGCGGTTTGCACTGTAAAGATCAGGTGAAGAGCCAAGAACTCGGTGTCACCGTCTTCAGTTGTGTTTATTTCAGCTCTTCAAATGTTTTGTGAATCGCTGCATTATCTCTGCAAATGAATGATTAAATCGCCCTTTCATCTGGGATACAAAGTCTCTTTGAGTCTTCTGATGCTTAAGGCATCCTCCGTGTCATCAATTCTGTCAGCCATATTTCCTTAATAAACTTCTTATTCATATAGCCGGCCAGTCAAGAAAAAAGCCGTTTGCAGATAAGTGTTATTTGCCTCGACTGACTCAGGGCTACGATAAACACAGATTCCTTTTATTTGGTTGCTTTTCAGACAGAGAGATACATTGTAGTAACGAGGATCACCTTCAGCCGTTTTATTTCTCTGTGTTGGTGAATGAAGGATAAGGTCCCGGCCGTGTTATGCGTAGAATACGCTGCAGGGTCTTGGATCCCAGAAGAGTGTGGTGATCGTCTCGGAGGTGGAAAGCACGTGGGTAGACGATCCCCAGTCTCCGAGGATCCATCCTTCAACATCATTCCCTATCTAATTCTCTCACTCTATCCTTTCCTGTTTGACAAACGTTTGCGACTCACCGGCTTTCGCATTCCCAACGAAAGCCTTCTGCTCCCCAATATCTTAATACATTGCACTTCTTGCAAGCTTCATTCATTTTAAGTTTATTGAGCTAAGACTAAGGGCCCCTTCTCACCGTCACTGGATCCCTGCAAGGCTTTCAGATTACCTACATCTTTTGCTGCTAAGAACCATTTGTGGCACGTTATAGGTTGTTCATCATTAAAGATAATGCGACCGGGCCAGAAGATTTATGACCACCAGGGACAGAAAACAAAAGTACCAAAGGAGCAGAAAATAAGAGGGCCATCTATGGACAGGGTGGAAACAGGAGACCTCTGGGGAACAGGGAGATCTCATTGGACAGGAAGCAGGAAGACCTCCGGAGAGCAGGAAGATCCTATTGGACAGGGAAAAGGAAGACCTCTGGGAAAAAGGAAGATCCCATTGGACAGACAACAGGAGGATCCCTGGGGAATAGGAAGATCCCACTGGACAAGAAAACAGGGAGATCATATTTGGACAGGAAACAGGAGGACCTCTGGGGCACTGGAAGATCCTATTGGACAGAAAATAGGAGGATCTCTGGAGGGCAGGAAGATCCCATTGGACAGAGAACAGGAGGATCTTGGGGAAAAGGTAACAGAAGGAGCACCACAGGTAGCAGGTAATAACAGGACCCTTACAGGATGCAAATACAGAAGAATTCTAGGGGACAGGGAACAGGAGGATCTCTGGAAGGAAATGCAGAAAAGGAAGTATCATGGGGTAAAGACAGATGAATGATACTTTGGGGCTGCTGTACAAATACTCATTTATAAAACTCAAATAAAATAACTCAGCTTATAGATCATCTGTAACAGCAGATATACAACGTAAACCCTGCCACGCTCACTTCTGCAAGTCATGAAAATCCGAAATGTCACTTAACTCGACCAGTGCGGCTCTAGTGATTGTTACAAAGGCATTCACAGTTTCAGAGGCAGCTCACAAGTTTTAGATCATAAAAAGAATGGGGATTCTCCCGAGTCCAAACTCAACGGCCGATAGACCTGGCTGAGCTGGCCACCGCACACGGCAGAGCTTCATCGCTAACCCCACGTGACCCTCAACACTGCTCATAAAACGTGAGGTTTTACATACAGAAGTATTCAAATTATGGCAAAAACTAAATTCCAACGGCACCCACCCTTAGGCCAAAAGCAGAAAGAAGTCGCCATTGTATAAGCTTCGTAGGGTGTGATATTTTAATGAGAGGTCACTTGTCAATCACAGAGGTCAGTGCAATAAATCTTGCTGTCAGTCAATGTAAAAGTCATGTGACGAGCGGGAATGTAACATGAAATATTTCACCCAGCCAATCAGTGAGGGCTGAACTCCGGACAGATGGCGGGAGCCAGGAGGTTTCTGGGGGCCATGAATTCTACACGGACCTCTCTGCACACTTTTGGCAAACTAGCTACGCTCTGTTGATTATCGGAAAGATCTTCCCGGCCCAGGAAATGTCAGGAGGCGGCTGAGATTCCAAGTGTAGCCATAAGATGGCGCTATTGCCCCGCGGAGCGGCTGCGTTTATCCCGTTAGGAGTCTGCAGAGCACCTTCGTTATCGCTCATTAATTCAGCCAGCGGCCCTCATATCGCTATCAACGCGTCGGAGGAACAACATGTTATTTTTGTTTCCAGATTTAATTAATTGTGGAAGCAGAAATGACACTGATCGCCTGCGGGCATCTCGATTATGTGTCGCAGGGAACGTTTAACTCATAAGCTCCAGACGATTCCAACATTTTACTTTAGAAGACTAACGAGTAACCTGTGTGAAGGTCCACTGACACCCCTGCTTGATTGCAGGTGTAATTCAGACATTAGCGCATAATCACGTGTAATAATTTGAGATATATGCTGCAGTTATTGGGAGCTCTGGGCACTCACGAAACTCCGCCTCTTTTTATAAATGAATCCGAAATATTCCAAAAGATGGAAACCTTTGGCACTTTTTGGGAATCTGATTTTTTTGACATCTGATTTATGAGGCGCTCCGTAACACCCGCTTAACGACGGAAACCAAATTACGCAAGAGGACATAATGAGGGATTAGTTGAATTAACAAAGCTTTATTGATCCGCTCCCAAATCAATAGCGCTGTTACACGCGGACGCTATCAGAACACGATAGACAACAAGCAAAGACTTCTTTATTTCAGGGCAGAGACTCGTCTGGATGCCCAGAGCTCGGAGGAGTCGAGGAGGTGTCAAGAAGCGGTTTTATATAATAAATAATCAGTTTTATATAATAAAAGCCGTGATTGGCTGGGAGCTGGCATGTGACGGGAAACAAACCGCGTCTTTCTCCTCGTCTGATCGCTATGGCCCCTTATGGGTGAAAAAGTCAACGGATAGAATGTTCTATCACACAAAACCAACTTTATACAATGTAGAGGGGTCTTGGTTGGCCTGCGTGTGATTAGCGGACCCTCGTTCTAGATACGTACCTAGAACAATTCTCTGGAGGAAGGAAACAAGAACTTAAAACATAGAATGTATGGAGAAACTTCAAAGGTCTATGAGATCTCATTCCACGTGATGGTCATACGCGGCACTGGCTTCCCGGCCGTTCACCGCCGGACCGCCAGACTGCGTGTTATCCCCCACTCGGTGCAGCGGGGATATATATATCACATCCATGAGCGGGGCTGTAAATTACACGTTGAATCTCCCCAGTTGCTGTTAGTGGAAGTCACGTCTCTCACGTTGAGTAATGGGGTCCATTCGCTGTCATTAAAGGAGAGAATTTGATTGATATTTGGAAGCGCAAGGCTGCACAGAACATGTGGATAGGCAGGTATCCCGGCGCATAAATCAGAGTTATTACCCCTCTGCTCTGACCTTCCGGGTACCTTCAACATGCGTGGATAATAACACTCAATAAACCGGCCGCCATTTGTTTCCCGCTGAAATGTGTGAGGCAAACAGATGTTTTTTTACTGAGTATACAAATCTTTCCGAAGAATAAAAGTTTCGGTGATGCCGGCTCCCTCGTGTGGCTGCTCCAAAGCCTCTTACGCCGTAGGTTTCAGTTCTTTTTTTCCAGCTCGCTGTGAAGTTTGACTTTTGGTGTCCTTTTTATTTATGACATAATGAGGTTTGGATGATCTTTGGCACAGGGCAGGAGGTGGCAGCTTTATACCAGGGGTGGAATGGATCTCCTCGAGACAACCCGGTCCAGCAGTCGCTGCGGGTGGACAGCCAGTGCCCTCCAAGAATCTGCTTTTTGTGGCAAGTGTTGGCCCTGTGCCCCCGAGAGTCACACCACCGGCCCTAAGAGGGTTCTCAGGATGATCGGCTTGAATTGAGAGCTGCAGGCCAGCAGATAGAGTATTTAATGTAAGGCCAGGAGCAGCTTCCTTCCTGCCTTCCTGCCTGCCTGCCGCGCCGCAGCGCATCTGATTTCTATGCCGCTCGCCTTCCAGGAGTCCTCTCCATCCAATACATTGAACGACGCTGCTAAAGTATAATAATTTTAGGAGAACTTTTCCGTGTCCGTCATTACCCCGTTTCCCAAATATCTCCTCCATCTTCTCTGTTTACACTTGATTCGCCTCCGCGCGGGGACAGAATACTATTTGACGCTAGAATTCATTTGGCTCGCGGTGACAGCCGGCAGCTTGCTCCGGAGATTACTTTTTTCTTGTTTTCCCAGATGTTTAACGGAGAAAGAAATTAATTTGCAGGTTCTTCAAAATGTCGGCGAATTCAAACAATTTCCAAAAAAAAGTTAACTTTTCACTCAAGGCTCAAAAGCTGAGTCCTGGACCTAAATTTTAATTCATCAATCATCTCAACACCGGCGAAGCCTAAAAGCCATTGGCCCCCATGTGCCCTGAACTGGGGCCCAGGTGCCCCACAAATCAGATCACGGGGAAAATCCCTGAACCCTTTTGTGAAATTTCATTGGATTGAACTTCGTCTCTCTGCCTCTTCCAAATACCGCATCATAACGAACTGATTTACATATACAGAGTGAAGAGCCAATCAGGAGCCACGATAATTCCAGCAGACGGGGCCCCTGGATACATAGGGCCCTGACCCAAGTCCCTGCAAAGCCTGCAGTAGATACGTTGTGTGTGGATTTGGAGCCCGTTGCACGTTCTTCTGGGTTCGTTGTATTTCCATGACTTTATGATTTCTGAGTTCCCTTTCTTCACCGGGGCCGAGCGTTATTATTAATCACCCCCCCCGAGCTGATTGCCTAAATGTTCAGAGGATATCATTTCTAAATGTTATGACGGGAAGGGTCGATGCCGGTCACAGGACCCGCCACCAACCCCCAGACCCCTGCCATCCGCGCCACGCTGGGTGCCCACGCCAGCGCCCGACCCAAACCACGCAAGCAATAATCCGCCTCACGGCACAAAACGCTCTTATTATAAGCTGCATTTTCAGAGGTAATGCACAAATTGCCGGATAATCGCCAGGCCTCATAAGTGCCTGAAATAATTACTTTTGTCGCGAAAGAGTGTTTTGGGGTTTCAAAACTCCTAAAAAAAGCACTGTTTTGCAGTCGACACTCCTCGCCTATGCCATTAACTAAAAAGGCTAAATACAATAAAAACCAATTAACAAGTAGAATACATAAAATACCAGACTTCTTCAAGGGTCGTTTAATGGACGTAAATATAACAGCCGATTTAACAAATGCGACTGTTTATAAATTGTTTTGGCTGCCGGCGCGTGCGTCTTAATCAGGCATCAGGCTGGGGATATGAATCCAGATCCCCCCCCCAGCCCAGGGCAAAGAATGCCACCCAGCTCCACGATATACCGTATATTATATATAGAATAGTATTATATAAATTATTATTATATGTTCAGGTTACTGGCCGCTGGTGTCAGAGACCCAGAAATACACGGCAGGTGGTGGGACTTATGGAACAAACCCTACCTGAGCGCATGCATCCCACTTAATGGTGTGAGATAAGAACTAATGTGTGGAGTATTATGTATGATCCCAGCAGGGTAGAATAGGAAGGATTCATACTGCGTGACCCTTACAATCTGCCCCTTCACTCTGAGACTGGGGCAAAAACCGTGAGACCCAAGGGCAAACCCTGAGAGCCCCCAGGTTGGCTTCTACAAGCCTTCTATATACAATGTGTTTTCTGTTGGAATGGGTAATATTACCTTTCACTTGGGCCATCGAATAGGCTGTAGTGCCTAGTGGCGCCATACGGTCGCACCACATCTGGCTGCCATCAGCCCTCTCTAAATACCGAAACTCTTCACTCTCTGAGAATGCGTTCCATTTTATTTATTTTCAGAGTTTCCCCAAGCTAAAAACGTGCGTTTCTGCAGATAATATTACACGCCGACATTTGTTCCGTTTCGCCACGTTCAGGCCGGGACTGTGCCAAATTTCCCATGCCTAGGGGCTGACTGGATCCGAAGCCGAAGACTTCGCAGTTTGTGGCCGATGAAGTCATTTTTACTGATTGCTTTTCCAAGCATTTTATTTACATGGAAAACGGAAAAAAAAAGAACAGATTTGGCTTCACGCAGAACCGGCGTGACAAACCAAAAAATGGTGTTCTGCGATTTCTTTACGATGTTTTACCATCGGGGAAGCCAGCAGATGTCAGTGCAGGAATAAGATTGAAGACGGCGCTCGGAATCATCGCTTGCATCGCCGCCGCGAACGGGGAAGCAGACGGAGCTCCAGAAATCTAATAAAATATAATAAACCAACCAAAGCCGTAAAAAAAGCACCCGGCGGGTAATTACCGGCTTCGTTACGGGATTGTAACGCGGTCCCGGCCACGCTAACGATTCAGGAACATCGTCTGCAGTCTGTCTGTCTATCCCAAATATTTCCCACCCGCTAGGTGATGACCCCCCGTTGATAGAAACGGATCCTTACGTGGCATGCAACTAAATTAGCGTTCATGTAGCGCCGGCATATTCTGTAGTGCCGTACAGTGAGGTTTACAGTACCGGCGAATGACATAAGATTGGTGGTCGAGGTTTCGGGGCGAGAGGTCAGCGGCCCGGGTGAAGGAGCTCGGCGTGTGACCGGGCGTACGGCGTGCCGCAGATGCCGCGCTGCAATTAATTATAGACGGGCCGCTCCGCCAAGCAGATGGCGCGCGTTTCGCCAAAACGCTGGCACAGAACTAGAATTTACAACTGATTGTATAATCAACACACACAGAAATCTGCGGATAATTAGTCATTACTGAACGGTGCGAGGATTATATATCACCGCTCCCGGAGAAAAACATGCAAGCAAAGCACGGCGGCGGGCGCAAGCAAAGCATCGCCTCTACGGGGGGCTTCCAGCATGGCGACCCCTATCCTGTAAAGAAACCCATAAATCAGTGTCACCCCCCTACACACCATTACACCTCCCGGGGATACACGGACGGGGGGCCTTGCCGATTAATTCTAAGCCGTAGTCATGTGATTTGGGCTGATGGGTCACTTAGGGCTCCGACCTTCAGGTCCTGCTGAATCCAAGCGCCGTCTGCACACGTTAAGCGCATGTGACACCAGCACGCGGACCGCTAGAACAAGCATTGCACGTCGGTAGCAGCAGTTACGGCAGGACTGTCATTGTGTAAGTAGTTATTACATGTTTAGGGCTCTGGGCCGTTCCTGTCTCATTTGTTCTGGGAAGCACAGCTGTGTGATGTGACAAACAGCCCAGGCAGCGGCCGGCCTCGCGGGAGGGGGGGGAGCCTTGGCAAGCGCACTCAGCAGCTGGGCTACTCATCGAGGGGCCGGTGCGGAGGTCTATCCGCTGGCACAACGTCCCCTCGCTAAATGCCCCAACGCCTCGCTTGCACATAGAGTGAATCATTTAACCCATGGGCTGCCTGTCCCCCCGCAACATTATCACAAGACTTGGAAGCCACCCCTCACTCCAGTGACTGCCATCCCCCCAACGATGGCTCCTGTGCCGGAGACGTCCCAGCACTCCACTCATTCTCTCGGTGGGATGATGGTAATTGTAGTTCACTCGCAGCCGCTGAGTGCGTGTCCCGGGAGCTCGGGGCTGATCCTAATCTGTGAAGCTCCCGGGGTACCGTCTAGGAGAACGAGCGCGAGCTGAAACATGCGCGCGTCCCGGAGCCGACCCCACCATACCCGAGCAGAGCTTGGCGTTCAGCGGGAGACGGCGTCGGATCAGAACGCCTTCAGCGAATCAATCAAATGATTAAATGTATTTTAGTAAGAAGTCTATGAGCCACTTCTTTTGCTGACAAGGGGAAGATAATAAGAGCGCGCTCCCCAATCTATTAGCATTCCTCTCTGAACTCGGGGAGACAAATGTTCCGACAGAATTGCTGATGTTTCCGATACAGACATTAAAAGAGGGAGCGCGTTATCACCAGCCCGGCACGCCGCGGCGTTAATGTGGAGACGGAGCTGTGTCGCTGTGATACATACCAAATACTATCTGCGTGCCGGGGACGAGGCGCCAGTGCTTTCTGTATTTAAACACGAGGGCCGGGAAGCGATTATTAACACGGAATCCATGCAGGAAGGACTGGCTGATCAGACGTTAAACCAGAGCGGAGGATACGGAGGGGGGGGGGTCGCTTCTACCCCCCCTTTTTAAAACCATTTTTAGGAAATTTCCATCGTATTCTTTATACAAAGACGTTCAATGCTAAAGTCAGGGCCGCTGGAGCCCCCATACATAATGGATTGCAAGCTCTTTGTACTACTCCATACATAGCAGGTTTCAGGCTTTGTAATCCATATTATTTTGGAAGCTGTAGATCCTCCAGTAAGTCTTAAGGAGTCTTTCATCTTTTCTGTGACGAGGTCAGTGGACTCTTTGTTTGCCGCCTTCCCTGACGTTCTTCCCGTATAAAACATGGAGCCATCAGATGCTTCGTTCTAAATTGGACTCCGTAGATAATTCATTAGATAAAGTACTCGGTGTCTGGGGTACACGATGTGCATATATATATATGTATATCATACAATAGATCGGCCCCATCCGGCCCCCGTCTACTCGCCCGTTTCTCCTGCTATAAAGAGTCATACCTTAATCAGTTGTTGGTCTCGTCTACTCTACCACTTCTGCTGGAAGGCTGTTCTCCTTTTCTACCCCCCTCTCAGTAAAATAATAATTGGTGAGATAATAATAATAATCATTGGAACCAGGAGGATGAAGACACCGCTCTCTCCATCCAACGCGTCGGGAAAAGGGAGAACCGATCAGCTCCATTAATATTAATGGAATGACAATTAGCCGAGTAACGCTTTCAGAGGCCACGAATGAACTCGCCTGTTAACCCCTATTTCCCTGAACGAGATGTATTGGGATATCATGAATCCGCGTCAGACAGGAATATCACGGATAAATTAGCGGATATCACAAGGTTACTTGATGAAAGCTCTTCTCTCCCGCTGAGATTTATGAAGTGCGAATTGCCAGCAATTAAAAGAAGCTATTAGGGGGAAAAATGATCATCCTAATTATGTGAAATATAAGAGACGCGTCCAAATGTGCAGCCACTCGAGGGTTAAACGTAAAGAGGAACTAAGCCAAAAATGACAAGGGAGCTACAAGAAGAAGGCTAAACGTACAATATGTTGAAGGACTATCACTCTCAGGACCCTCAGCCAGCCACCCCCCCCCCCCACGAAAGAGCCCGTCTTTTCAATCGGAAAGAGAAAATGGGAAAACGATCTGATTGAAAGAACTGTTTTGCAGCGTTTTCGCTGTCACATGGTGTCTCTTCCGTGTTCGGGGGAAAGATGTCAAAACAGTTTTAGCGCAGCCTCTTGAGCGGCAGTTATTTTAAGTGCGGTCCGTGCCATCCGCCGGGAAGTAGGTCACCGCCGGCGCATGCAAACGTACTCAGGATCCGCTGCAGTCACTCAGAGACGGGGGGAGAGACCCCCGCGGGCCACCGATCTCATTTTATGTCGTATGCACGCCTCACGCGGGAAGATCTACGTATATTATACACGACGGCGCCAACGCAGACACGTAACCGAGAGCAGTGCTACGCGGCCTACACGCTTAACACACGCAATGTACACGGATCTCAGAAGCATTAAGGGTTAATAATAATAATTGGGTTTATTTACCCCGTTTAATTTATAAAGCCGTTTCC
>VKOC01000281.1:14393-57925 GCA_009364415.1 Spea multiplicata
CCAGAGATCCCCGCACGAAGCATGTTCTCTGATCCCAGAGATCCCCGCACAAAGCATGTTCTCTGATCCCAGAGATCCCCGCACGAAGCATGTTCTCATGATCATGTCTCGGAGTGAGTGACCGCGCAGGACCCGCTCAGGGATCCTGTCTACGGCTTCTGTCGGTTTACGATGCTGCCCGTATCCTGGAAGGATGAGCCGAGATGGAGCTTACTGAGCTCCGCTCCAGTGTATCATCCTCACACAACAAGCCCTGGCGGCTGCTGCTAGTTTAAAGGGACTCTCCTTCATATGGAAACCGAGAGGAGGTATTAAGTAAAAAAAATCCCAGGAAGAAAGAGGCTCCCTTATCTCTAGGAGACAGTTGTCAGGAATCACTTTGGCTCAGTCGTTTTGTCTCCATGCTGCTTTGCTGTCAAGCCGGCCTCAGGACATGGATCAAAGGAGAGCCGAGCTCTGCTGACGCTACTCATCCCCTTGGTTCAGAAAAACCCAGCGATGGAACGGCTCCTCTCCACTTCAAATAGGAACAGGAGGATAGGCGAGGAGAGTGAGAGGGACGGAGGGAGGGAACGGGGGATTTACACAGGAGACAGTGATGGAGGAAGTGAGTACTGAGTATGAAGAGACACTCACCCTCTTCATTGAGTGAGTAAAGCTGGATCCGGAAGCGTAACATGTGTGTTTAACCTGTTCTATGCCATTAGACACGTGGAAATACTACTTGCTTCTGCTCTGTGAAATTATAAAAACTAGGCATCTGTAAAGCTTTTAATTAACTATTTTACGACCCATTCAACTCTCTAATTGCTTCGAAGAGTATAAAAAAATGATATATTGTACTCTGGTACACTCTATTCAAATTGGTTTACCAGAAATACCCAGTCTGTGATGTATAATTGGATAATGTGATCCGGAGATCCTCTTTCCTAGGTGCGTACCGTCAGTTACTGTATCGGCGCACATCTAAGACGATCGCTCCCACCTGCTGTAAGCAGTCCCCGGGTCACTTTCTGAGCCCTAATCTCTTTGTAAGTCTTTAGCTAACTGGCAGTTCTGTATCTATTAGATAAAGCTTCCAAATCTCACGCAGCCATAGAGCCCAATCACAATTCCGTCTCCATCCTGCCATCTTTCTGTCTATATATTATAACCCCTGATATAATGCCAATAATACAGAGAAGCGATATAAATGACTCGTGGGAGACTTGGGACTGGGAAATAGTTCTAACCTTGATGTGTTTATAACCGTGACGTCGTGGCCACCGTATGGCAAAAAGGGGCTCCTAATTTAAATGCTTTTTCTAATGAAACTCGACATACTTTCCCGCATTGTTATACATTGCTCCACACACAGAAACAATGATAATGCCATCCTGCGTCTCCTTCCCGTTCTGTGTCCTCGTTAAAATAACTTCCTTGTGGATTCACAGAGATTCCTTGCATCATTTTTATATTTCGTTTAATATAAAAGTTACTGCTTTGTCAATTAAATTATGACGAGCAGTTTATGCAAGAAATGCCCGGCTGAGATATGAAATGCTCTCTGTGTTTGTTATTCACTAACTGGTTTGTAAATGTGTGTGATGTTTAGAAGGACATAGCGGATTGTGATATATTTGTTTTGATATTTGTTTTTGTTTGAATGTATTTTTCTGTCTGTTCCTCTAGTGAGGTTTGTAATATGCTATTATTCATCTGAACTAATATTTCATATTTTTCTCTATGCAGCAAGCTACAGATCATTGGTTTTCTGCCATCTCTGGGGACAGGAGGAAATCTCAGCACCAAGAGGATTTCTGTTTTTCTCACGTGTGATGGAATGCAAAGTTCTTAATACCCGACTCTCCCACAGCCCGGAGTGACGGCAGCAGGTGGCTTCTCACTGCCGGCATGCAGTATTCCTCACTGTGATGTAAGTGCGTTGGTTCAAATATTTACAGCGATGGAAACAGTCTATAAAATACTTTGAGAGAGGCGGGGGGCTGTAGCCACAAATCCAACAAATCCTGAGATAGGAATATGTATATTGTGCATATCCACACTCAGCTATATATATATATATGCATACATCCACATACACACACATATATAATATATATATATAATTTATAACTGTACTGTCGGATATAAAAAGTTCAGCAGCCTCTATGTCCGTCTGTCTGTCAGCATATAATACACATCTGTGAAATGTATATCCACCGACATCGTATATTGAACATTTTCTCCTTTGATGATAATGTTACATTTTGTATCTATGTGCTATATTTTTATCCTGGTTTCTATGCGTCTCTGTGTGTATAAAACCTCACGCATTGTTAACCCATTCTCTAAATGAATACTATCTGCCTTTTTATTTCAAGCTTTTCAGTTTTTGTGGTTTTTTTTATGGGGGGGTCTAAAGAAGAATTCTAATTACAAACCACAGTTTCCATCTTTCTTCTCTACAACTCAGTTTGTAACCAACGCAGTGTTTTGGTTGAAATTTGTGATGTTATATTCTTGTATCCATCTTGATACATTCTCTTGATTCTATACTTGATACATGTAGACCTTCATACATCTCATCCCAGTACTCTCTGAGTAATAGAAGCAATATTATACCCCACTGGGGTAAGACCTGCAAAGTATTATCTCTACTTAGTAGGTAATACCAACTACCAGGCAAATGGGGAAATCATGACTGTGCCAGGGGACTTTTTGTGAAATTTCCACTAAACTAATGATGGAGTGGGTGACGTTATCAACCTTCCAGGGGTAACTGGCGTTTACCCCAGTGAATCAGAATCTGCGTAACGCCCTCTTACTTCATTTGGTTCCCATTTTACAGAATGATCAGGTTTCTATGTATTCGTTATTTTCAGTTACTCATTACTGTGTTATTATCCTTTTGACCAATCAGAACCCTTCACAGCGGCAAACATTCATTCCCACAAGCACCCAGCTGGCCTGTGATCTCTCTGTGAGACGCGCTGCGTTATCCATGCGCGGCAGCCGGCGAGAAGCAGAGAGCAAGGCTCTCATTCAGAGAGGGAAAATCCTTAATGCTCACTCCCTCAGCCTCTGTAAATCTAGGATGTCGCCAATCTGCTTTGAGGGATGGAAAGATTAAGAAGAATAAAAAAATTGCAATAAAATATGTGTGAACGAGGGGGTAATTGTGGACAAATGCAGCATTGAAATTCATTTTTCAGCTCTTTTACACACCATTTCAATCTTATTTTCTGCTTGTTAATGAGATCTTGTTGGTCGAGGGTGGGCCGAGCTGCCCAATATCGCTGGGTAATTGCACATAATTTTCTCTTTACCGATGATTTGCATCAGCTTTTTTTTTTCTAATTTTGTAGTATTTAACATCCCTTGCAGTTCTCCTCCCGCACACAGCAAGTCTCATTTTAAATGCTTATTAGAAGCACAGAGCATTGGAAGAACGAAGGAGCAACAGAAAGCCAAGGGAGGCCATGGCAGGGAATCCATGTGATTGAAAGTAATCGCTGCTACCAAGAACATGGCTCAGAACAAACAAATTACCGTTGGCGTTATAAATAATATGTCAGACATTCCCAGCCAATCTCCAGCATTGCCCTCCACAGTTTCTATGGTTTAATGCAGCTGCGTAATGAAATATATATACATGTTTAATACAAGCTGCGTCGTATGGAAATCCAATTTCAGATAAAGCAGATGCAAGATGCATTTCCTAGGCAAGGTCTGCAGATCAGGTCACAAACTCACGCTTTTGCAAATCCATGAGAGGATTAACAGTGACAATTTCAGAAATGTAATGTAAAGGCATGTTTTTTCCCCCCAAATAGCTAGTATAATTTGCAGTTTCTTCAGGCGTGCAAATGAACCTGATCCGAGATGTCATATGGGCTCCGTCCGTATCCAGAAATAGGGAGATTCCTATCTCTAGGGTCTGGAGCATTAAATCCCAGATATAACAATTGTGTTTAGAAAACAACACAAAGGAGTACACACTGCTTCCAGCACCGGGCATGTCACACCAGTGTCACCACGCACCCCACCATACTGGCTTCCACCACCCTGGTGCTGTTCCCACCAGTTCAACCACCGCACCCACCATATCTGCTTCACCACCGGGCCAGGTCCTACCAAGTTTCACTCACGTCACCCACTTTATACCATAACGCTTGCACAGCATCCAGGCTTGTCTCCATTCAGTTTACCACACGTCAGACTACCCACCATATACTGCTTCCACCATATCCTGCGGCAGGTAGCTCCCATCTCAGTTTTTCACTACACATATTCCTACCATACTCAGCTGTCCACCAGGCGGGCTCCCATTCTCTGTTTCACTCCACGCACCCAACAAGTGCTGCACTTGTCCAGCCACTTGGCCAGTCCCATGCGGCACCACGAGGGCCGGTTCATCGTGCCCACCACGGATTCCACAATGTAGCATCACCCACTGCAGACCATCACGCACAGAGTATCTCATCCAGCGCATGGCAAATTATAAATTGTCTCAGACTGTTCATTACGTACTAGAGCCTAAGACAGAGGAATGACCTTGAGGGTACCACCTGATTTAAGACATCTACCGGCTTGGAACAAACCACAGCGCATCAACTGAAGTGAGCGATTTATCTTTCCTATAATTATTTGAAGCACTGCACCTTCAGAGTATGGTCTACTCTACATTAATATCCTCCCATAGGCAAACAACACAATCACTGGAGAATGTTCAGTATTCAGAGTACACAGGACGGCTGCTTACCTGCGGGGAGAGGCCATTGCTGACGGTGTTCATGTGGTTGGACGGCCCTCCTGGGTTTATAAAGCTGTCCGAGTAGCTGGAGAAGCTGTGTCTGGCCCCATAGGCGGCCCCTGTATCTGCTGTGGCAGCCGACAGACCACCCTGGTGCATGGAAGACGGAGGGAGAGGCTGGGGCCTGTGAACGGTGCTCCCGCCATCTGCAAAGACGCAAAGTAACAGCAACGAGGTCACATCCCGCCCTACGGAACACAACAATCCTCTCATCCAGCTCAATGGATGACTATCCTGGAGAAGAATGAAGCATGGAACCCAGCTTCTGTGGGTTTCTATCCACATGACCCTCAAGAAGAGCACAATTTCCGGATCTCGGTTATAAATATTACCAATAATAAAGTAAGACTCATCTGAGCTGGCATGTTAATGGATTAAAGGTTCAAGGTAAACCCAACATGTGGTCTTACCTTGTGCAAGGCTGGCTGCCTGGTAGGACGTATCCGGGATCTGGTAGGGTGGCAAAGCTGGCATTCCAGTGGGAGGGAATCCTCCTGGCAACAGGTGGTTAAACGCCGCCAGCTGATTGGCTCCCGCCTGTTTGCGCCACCTGGCTCGGCGGTTACTAAACCAGACCTGTACAGGAAGAAAATATGATGATAATTTAGTAACTTTTAAGAAGATTTATCAGTATCCTGATACATGAAAAACATGGAACCATCATCTGTGATCTGAATGGATTGTACAGCAGCGTGGAATATGATGGCGAGGCATAAATCGGTAAATAATAACTATGTGACACCTTGGTAACCCTCCCTGTCTGGGTAGCTGGTTACATAGTGGCGACGCTGGAGTATATTTTGTGCAGCCGGAGGGGCCGTTGGTAAGGTGCCCGCTCTCTGCCCAGTGCCGTCCGGTGACTCATTGTCAGGGGTGGTCGGCTCAGACCTGGTGGGAACGACTTTCAGCTGCCAAGATGCTGGTGTGAGGAACGGGTCAGGAATTTGTCAAACAGCTGCTGTAGGAACACTGGCGAGATCATTGCACGAGATTCCAGAGTCCTCGCTAATCTGCTCATGAAGCTACTGAAGTTAAAGGTCCAGGATCCCATCAACCCACTGGTTTCCAGAGAACATTCCAGCTCACTGGGGGCTGGCCATGTAGCTGCTGTTGTATCTTTTCACTGGTGGTCTGCCCCTATGTGCCAGCCAGGTGTACATTTCGTGGTGAGCTCATGCCACATGGGGTAGTCTGACTGCAGATCAGAATATTTCCATGGTTAACGCATCTCATTATCATCCTGCAACATGTGTTTCATGAAATACACGGCCAGCACGTCATGCAATCCCTGATCTCAGGCTATCGCTTCTACATTCAGTGGGTGCTCCTGGGAAACAAACACGCCAGCTGTTTGTGCCCATAACACTCACTCACTGTACTGTACTGCCCTAGTAATGGGGAGACAGGGCAGAATGTTGCTGGCCTAAAGTAGGGTAATGGCACGTATTCTCCCTCCCTGGGCCAGTACTGTTCAGATGGACACCAATGCAACCCTGCGCAGTCTGTGACCCAGGGACGCTCAGGGGACCCTATTATGGCCACAAATCTGTCCTCAGCCCCTATCTTTTAGAGCTGTGCATACATATCTGACCTAGGATTTCACCGACATGCAAAGTAATCTCCACACGGTTCCCACGGGTGCCTCTAGCCCTTTTCTAGCCTTTGACCTTGAATGTCTGTAGAGTAAGACATGCACTTGCTCTGTTTACCCAAGGCCACCGATGGGTGTTTTAACTTGGCCTCTATAGCTGAGATGGAATAAGGAACAGAATCTAAGCCGAGTGCTTGTAATTGAGCTTCATCCAATGCCTCACAAGAATGAAATGTCCTTCATATAAGCAAAAGCCTGCGGAGAGTTGTACAGAATACATTTCACTTACCCAAGTCACCTGGAGGTGTGTATGAGCGCAATAGGTAAAATAAGTGGACTTCATGGTAAAAGCAGCTCCCAACGACCCAAGGCTGCTTATTGTGCCCCAAAGGTCACTCGTACATTATGTTTAGGTGACCGGCCCACCTAAAGCTGAGGGAACAGCTCTTACCTGGACACGGGCCTCGGTAAGCTTCGTCCTCTGCGCCAGCTCCTCTCGGGTGTATATATCTGGATAATGAGTCCTCTCAAACGCCTTTTCCAGTTCCTCCAGCTGCTCCGCAGTAAAGGTTGTGCGGCTGCGACGCTGCTTGCGCTTCAGAGGGAGATCAGGCTCCGACTCAACATCCGATCCGTCATCCAGACGATTCCCTGGCAAAGGGGACAGCAGGTAAGATTTCCGCAGGAATCTACAAGACTGACTGCCCGGCGGGCTACAGTATTTCACAGCTCGCCACGTCCTTCCTATTTCTACTCAGATATGCCAGGGAACCTCGGTAACTCAAAGCACAATAAGTTCTAAAAACCTGCGCTTCTGCAATTGTATTTCTTACCTACTGTCGGTTATTTCACAATAAATTCCATTTACTAGGACAGGCCTGCTCTGGATAGGGCATGATTGACCGATAAAGAGTTAAATCTATCTGCTCCCTGCAGCAGCCTGAAGCCTCTTATTTTTTTCATTAAATGAATCAATAGGATTAAGCGAGAATCCATCCATTCTCCGCCAGCGCTCGAGTCTGCCAGCGAGCCTGTAGAGCGGACTCAAGGGCTCCCAGTCACTGCAAGTGGATGGTCTCATTTTCCCGAGTACCCATCGATCGGATAACCGGTGCCCCCGGGCAGCACGCGCAAACGACACCAAAATAATAACATATCTCTTTTATTGGTGCAGATCGAAATAGACAACTCAGTATTGAGCGGTATTGGGAACATTGTTACAAACAGAGGTTATCCAGGAAAAAAAAAAAATTCCGCCTGAAATTTTGCTGTAGTTTTCAAGTTTTAACCAGTTTTGATCTGTCTGTGGAAGATGCTTAACCTTCACCTTTAATATACAAATTAACCCTTTGTTACGGTTGCCAAGGAAACAGCGTTTGACCGGAGGACGGACAGTATTTACGAGGCAAATGACCAAGGCCATGTGACATTCATTTCATAGGAAAATCTTATGTTTTTCATTTTAATTACTCATTGTTGAGCTTGAGTACCGGGAACCCTAGTTTGTGCAAGAAGTGAGTGAGTATGTACTCAGCCGCGGAACAATGCTTTATTTGAGTAAAAGGAGCAGTAAGGGTTTGCAGTCGCCGCTGCCAATGACCTTTCCTTCACATTGCAAAGAAAAAAAGTCTAAATATTGGGATTCTCAGCTGCTCTTTCCTTGAAGAGTTATGACAGATCTGATGGAGAGGGGGCTGGAGCACCGCCGCAAGGAATTAGGATCCAGATCACGGACACCCCAAATTCACAAACAGCTGGGAACAGATTGCATGAGGTGGAGGCCAAGAGACTCAAGCTTTGTAGGTAATAAATAGGATTTCTGCGGAGTCCTAAGCGTGCAGCTTGATAAAAACAGAAGTTCAATAAAAAAAAAACCTCCTCCGCCATCCCCCTTAAAGAAAATCCAGAGGATGAAGTAATCTGAGTTCTCCTGCTCCTCTCCCCCAGTTTTATTACAATTTAACGTAGCTTAGAATCCATAGCGTGCAGCAATAGAAGGAAAATGATTCCAGTAATAGTTTATATGCGTTTTAATCAAGTAATTCGGCCAAAGCAGAATGACACTCTGGGTCGGCGAGGTGCCCTTGAATACCAAACAGGCCGGGCAGCTGAGTTCGAAAAATGAGAAAGTCATTCGCTGCTCAGCTGGAAGCCGGCAGGCTGTGGGGCCGCGTTCGGAGGGGGCTGTGTGGCTTTTCTCTTTAACCGACGCTGAACTAGCCAAGTGTGACACCAGAAACATGGAAGACACACATTTCAAGCTTTGGGTATAAGCTTTGCTATTCTGAGCCGCCTCGAATCTCATCCAGCGCTCAGGGCGGCCGCAGCTCCGTAAAGAAGCCGATCGGCCCCTAGCGAGGGGTGAAATCTGGGTATATATTGATTGCAGTCGGACTCCCGTCCGCCAAAATGGCCTTTCTCAAACAGTGCTGTTCCAAGCTATTTGTTGGACTGCAATTCCCCTTCGTGTGCGGCTCGATCTGATTGAAAGCATTCTAAGTGTTTTTTTCCTTCCCCCCCTGGTACTTATTGTGGTTTACTGGATCTCTTTGGGGAGACTTGGCGTGTGTTTGTTACACAAAATACAATTTGTGTCATAGAATGTGTTTATATGTTGACGGAATAACAGGACCATCAGAGACAACGCTAGTTGGGAGGCACTGACGCGCACGTCAACACAACTGCGTTATCCCCAAATCCTCCATGCCTGACGGGGACTCGGTAGTTCCCTGGATTGAGACACAGCTGTGAGATGCTCCATGTATCGCTGATCCAATGATTCATTCACAGCCCCAACGTTTTATTTCCTGCTATATATATGAGGGGCAGATAACGTTGGCATGGTGTGCGCCTGCTTCGATGTGATGCCACCACTTTGCAGAAGCATTTCCGTGGCCTGACACCAAGGGGCAGTATTGAGTCGCTGTGAGCGGCTGCTGTATGATTCAGACCCTACTGGTTACTCTCAATCTGTGTTCAAGAACTTGGACTCGTCTATCGGTTTGAGCGCCATCACCCAAACAAACGGGATCGATATCTGGAGACAAACAGCACCATCTAGAAGAATATAGCATGGTCAGTGCGCTATATGATGGCTTCAGACGTCACATTATATTGTTGAAATGATGGTAATTTCTCTGAAATAAACATTTGTGGCACAAACGTATCTAGGAATTGAACGTAATAAAGGGGTTATTGAGAATTTAGTACCAAGACGTGGGCAGCAGCTGCTTTGCTGAGAATTTCCACGGTTTGGTACACCGGGGACTTCCCGCCGTGACTTCACATTATTAGTCTGGGACGTATGTATTTTGGTTTAAGGATGGCGTTTGGTTTTATGAACGGTAATGTTTCTTTGTCGGTCTTTTTGCGCGAGTTCTTTGGTCTCTGGGTAGTAATGCTCTCTCTCTATCTGCCCGGCTCTGTTTCCACAGCTGCTGGAGATTGTGACCCTAAATCAATCATCACTTTCCCAGTCTGGGTCTTCTCCGTGTAAAGATGGATCTGATGGAGAGCACGTCCATCACTTTACCTTCCTTTACAAGGGAGCTCCAAGAACCCGGGTTTTGGGCAAGGTTCTGAAATGGTTCATTTCACTGAATAAACTTCTCATCTTTGGGCTATTTCTCCCTTGGGCTCTGCATACTGTATTATCTCCCAAAAACATGCTGACCCCTGACCCCCAATTAATCATTTGTCTACTAGTTTTTTTTCCAGCTGAGTCACATTCCCTTTGAATCATTCACTTATTTTCAACCCACTGTGAATGAGGAAAAACACAAGCATTTGAGTGCATTTACTGCCCCCCCCCATAGCTTTGTGTAGTTTGTTCACTTCACAGTCTAGAAACGAATTATTTTTTCTATAAGGCTCGCAAATAAAAAAAAACTTGTAGCCATGGCTTCTTGTTACACGGGATCTGGGAACGCTTTCCCTTTCTGATTCCATCAAAAAAATCAAATCAACGCTAAAAATGTTATTTCTACGTATATTTGTCTGGACGTAATTATGATTAATTGTAACATTTTTATAACGAAACTTAAAGCATTTCCTTCATAGAGTCTATTTGTAAATGATCATAAGCGGTACAGCGATCCCTTCCTATCATTACGCACATCTTGCTGCTCTATACAGTCAGTGGCTAATTCATACACATGGTAAAGGAAAGAGACCCCTGTGGTTCCTGGTAAAACTATGCCAGAAACCTGATGTAAAGTATCTGCCGTTTCTGATTTGTACAGCAGCAGGTGCAACTTTATATCCAGTATAAATAAAAGAAACATCAGTGAATGAACCCAAATCGTTTGTGACGAGAGCGTTTTTCATGATGGCGGCTGATTGTTACCCTGTCCCTGCAGCCAAGTTCTGCGATTGAGAACGAATGGAGCCGGTACCCTGAATCATCAACAAAATGTTAAATCCATGATAACGGCTCTGTGCGGACGGGACTATTATTCCGTCACCTTTTGGAAAATATTTGAGGCACGTACAAAATAATAAAACTGGAAAGGTGGGGGATCGCAGGGCTAAAGGGCTTATCCAGCAAACAAACTAAGAAGAATTTTCTTGCTCTTTTTGAGCCCCTTGCTTTATCTTTTTTGCAAACGACGGCGGGGAGTGTAAAGAAGATTTAAATGCCCCGAATAAAACCGCCGGTCAGGCGTTGGCGCAGTCTGCCCGGTCTTGTACCTGCTAGCGATTGTCGTTTTCTTTTTCACATGAGGATAATGAATGAGCGGTGGAATAAAGACGGGAAATACTGAATGACAAGAACTTGGAAGAAGAATGAGAAAGGACGGGGAAAAAAAGTCTCGGCAAGTGTGTTTAGGCTTTTCTGAAGCATGTCAGATGCTGTGAGATACTCTTCATTGTCTCACCTTGCAGAAAACGCGGAGGGGTTTTTGTAGCAGATCTTTTGGAGCTGCCAAAGGCTGCACCTTAGGGGGCCGTTACGCGCTCAATGTCGCTGTGACAGCCCTGAACAGCTCCATGATATCAATGAACCCCGACATGTGAACCCGGCCTCGCTGCTCGCAAAGAAGGTGCCTCCTGAATATTAAAACCCGGCCGATCAATGGGGGGAACCAGACAAGAGGGCTGATTTTGGCAGGGTGGGCCGTTGTACCACGATTTTCAGGGAAAACGCTAGGATTTTTATTTATTTAACATTTTCGCTACTAGGGATAGAATAGAAATGACCAAATGAGCCACCATGGAGCACAAATAACACGGGTCGGTATGTCAGGCCGTGTGCGGAAAGGCACTTGTCAAGCTTGCAGATATTTTTTTGTGCTTTTTATATTAAATATTTAAAATCGGGTGCTACATTTTCCATGTAATTCCAATTTTTTACGTCACCTGTAGCAGCAAATGCCGTAAAGAACAATCGCAAATTCCGTACCAGCTGTTACAGTTTGAATTTCTTCTTACAGAAGTTTTTAAAGAGTTCTCCTTTTGAGAAGCTGTCCTCCAGCCAGGTCATACAATGACACGGTATATGGAGGGGCTGAAGAGGGGCCGGAGGGGCTGGCGTCTTGGACTTTAGAGCAGTTTGAGAAGCATTTGATTTTGGGAATTATACCCTGAGCTGGGAAAGGCTTTTCAGTTTATGGACCCCTCGCAGGATTTCCGACTTGCCGTGGAGGACAGATGGGTCACACAGACAGGTTTTGGGGAGGAGATGTCCCGAGGTGACTTGACACCGCAGGGGGGGGCCACTGTGTTGGTTATTTCAGAATAGTACCCCTGCATGGTAAAAACAATACTTGGCTCACCCCCTGCACGTGCATCACCTCCTCTTTCTCGCATTTTCTGAAGGAATCCTTAAATGAAGGTAAAACTCCACAGGACTCAGAGCCTTTAGTCATTTTTACAAGACTTCTCGGCCTCCTGCAGGGAGGGATAGCTTGCCCCAGGAGGAACATAGCAGGGCCTGTGATTCCTTTCCACGCTTCTCGTGTCTATATGTTTATAAACACGGAAGACGTCCAGAGCTGCCCGAGAATGATCTGAGGGCTGGAATGGAAACATGCGCTTCGAAGCATTGTACAAACCGAACGCTCCCGCAAATTTCCCCTTCCTCCCTGTCGTTCCTGCCCAGCCGGCTTCTGCTTTACACATCACAGTCACAATGTACCTGCTACAATTGCACAACCACAACTTAGGGACAGGGGTCCCAAAACCACTTTCCCCAGGACCATGGCTGTTCCTAACGGGTTTACATTGAAGGCTCATACCCGTGTGGGTATAATGATGATCAGGGTATAAGCATGACCCGTTACACTGTATACTGCAGTAAAGATACAAGGAGTGACTTTCTCCTAGTGCTCAGTTTCATTTCTTGAGCCAATGTACAAAAGTAAAGTGACACTGGTTCACAATCACGCACTCCGTAAAAATGACACAATGTGACCCACGCCGGAGTCCGCACGTCCCCGCCTCGTACACACAGAGCTTGGCCTGGCCCCCGAGGCCAGGCAGCCGGCACAGTACTGGAAGGTGGTGGAGAGAATGGGACAAATTTCTGATTTGTAACACCCCGAGAACATGTTTATTGTCATTGTTTAAGTGCAAATGTATAAATACGGCAAAGTGAGGATCCCAGGCAGGGGCTGATGGAAAGCAGAAAATAAGAAATTTTCTGGCCGTAAGTGGCGTAGGCTAATGGTGATTTTTGAGGCATTGGACCATGGACGTTACTTAGCTCAGTGATTACTGTGAAACTGGGCAAGAGCCTTATTTCTTAATTACTGTTACACATTATGTCAGCCTAACGCTCCCAGGCTCTCTCCCAGCTACTGACTTCGCCAAGAAATAAAAGGGACCTGGCGGATGTGCCAACACACAACTACAGCTCCCATCATCCAGCTCATGGCCAACACAACTACGCTCCCATCATACCAGCTCATGGCCAACACAGAAACTACAGCTCCCATTCATCCAGCTCAATGCCAACACACAACCTACAGCTTCCCATCATCCAGCTTCATGGCCAACGACAGAAACTACAGCTCCCATCATCCAGCTCATGGCCACACACAACTACAGTCCCATCATCCCAGATCATGGCCAACCACAACTACGCTCCCAATCATCCAGCTCATGGCCACACACAACTACAGCTCCATCATCCAGCTCATGGCCAACACAGAACTACAGCTCCCATCATCCAGCTCATGGCCAACACAGAACTACAGTTCCCATCATCCAGCTCATGGCCAACACAGAACTACATCTCCTATTAGCCAGATCATGCCCAAGATAGAACTATAAGAACTATCAGACAGCTCAAGGCCACACCAGAAGAATGAGCAGTTATTCCTGGTTTAGGGTTTTGCTGGAGAATTACACATTTGCAGTTGGAGAAAGAAGGGAATTTGGACAGAATAAAAGCTAAAGGCAAAATCTAGCTGTGCAGTGGAAAATCCCTGGTTTTCGTAGACTTATTCCGCGGCTAGTAACATGCGTTCCAGTGGAGGTGTGCGGAGGGAAGGGTGCTGCTCTCCAAAACCCTCCTCAGACGTTGGAACCATGACCAAGAGCGAAAAATGCGATGCCTCGGAGCACTGGACCAGCTCCAGTCTCTTTGTGGGGGGAAAGTCGATGGATGGTTTAAGGCTCTGTGTATAAATTGCAAACAAATGGCCAGTATTCTCCCTCTCCACCGTTCCTTCCGTACAGACGTCTGCTGACGCTGTGATCCCTAGGACTGGTTCCTGTGTCCTATGGCCATTCTGTCATGATATCTGGTGTATTTACTAAGATGACATCATGAAATGATTTCATCAGATGTACGACGATTAGAAACATCCATGTAGACTGTGCAGCGATAGCAGACAGCCGTCTTCTAACATAGCAAACGGTCCGACTACCCCTTGCGTTATTGAGAAGCAGCAGAATACACGCGCTACGTCGTAGTAAAACGTATATAGCGGCGCACTTATAGTTTAGGATAACGGCATTAGAGAATGGGCTGTCATTCTCTAATGCCGGTAGTTGGCTGCGCGTGTTGTGAAGCACGCGTCCTGAGATCTCCCTTTGATTCCAATGTTAAAGGGCAGGGGAGCGAAGATATCTTGCTGACCCTGAGGCATTCAGAGAGTTAAGGTCAGGGTAACTGGTAGCAGGGTCCCTGCCCCGGGAATAATTCATTCCTTGTACAAGCGACACATTCCCAAATAGCCATTAAATATAATAATATATAATAGATACTCCAAAAAAAGACCCTTTTTTACAATAAAAACTGGACTGACAGCCTCAGCTGCAACCGTTCTTCCTGGCGGACGCATCCGTGTCATTTCCTTCTTATTATTACATTTTATTTATAACGTGCAGACGTGGTACAGCATTGCCAAAAGCCCAAATATATAAATATATGTATTCTTAGTATCTATAAATATGTTTTTGTGATTGGAAATCCAAGGAAACTGTGCTGATAACACGAGGAACAAATTTCAAATGCAAGCGCTCGTCTACTCAGGGCAGCTGTTAATTCACAGCCTTTATGGCTCGAAAGAGTTTTGCTGAAACAAGCACTTTTTTGGTTTAACCATTAAAATTCCAGAGGGCAGCTGAATGTATAATTTTATATAAGGGGGGCCTACATTGCATGAACGCATAACGTGTACCCCGCAGGGCTGGGTATTTGCCGCTCTTCTCACGGACCCTCTCTCTGAATCTATTACCAGAAATAAAGCCTGCAGGGCTGTATAGCTCTGGAATCCACTGCTTTCATCCCGCCTTCCCATTGGCCAGAACTTAAAGCTCTGTGCAAATATACCAAGAAGGTTTTATATAATAGAAGAGGTTTCTCACCAAAATGCAACAAAAAAACCAGATTTCTAACAATGTTTGGTTTCTGTTTAAGGCTCACTGTCCTGTTTTTTCACTCTGCCTGCCCTTTTCTTCTGGGCCTGGTGTGGTTTGCGGATCGGTTCCTGTCCAGGTCATCTCTCTGGGGCTCCAGAATCTTTTGAAAGTGCTAAGTACTGACTACAGGGGTCACAAGTCAGAGAAACCCCTTGAGGGAAGTTTGACTTTACTCATCCGTGAAATGAGGCGGGGGAGGGGAGAGGGGCTCCTTTTTTGTGTTGTTTTTGCTTTTTTGATTACCACTTGACCCCCCTACCCTACCCCTTTATACTGACTCCTACCGGGGCATCTGGCTTTTACATCACGGACATAGAAGCATCGCATTAACCCTTTCACCGTTTCATATAGTTAACACCACAGGCACTTGGTTACCGGATAATCAATACATTTGTGCTACAGGCAAGTTTCGTTTAATTCAATAAATTGTGTAACAATTTAAAAAGAAAAAACATGTTGGGAAAAAATACAAATAAACTACCTGTTGATTTTCTATTTTCCATTTTTTTAAATATATATTTCCTTTATGGCAGATATTCTCTGATATTCCTACAGAAACGGTATAATCCACCCATGTGAAAGTGATTGCGGTGTCTTATAGTTTATATATAATGTGCCGAGCACGCATCAGCCCTCCTTTTATATAAAAATAGATCATGAATAAATAAAACGCGTGGTTCCCTCTAAGACACGAAGCTGGTAACTGTTATATACGGTATGTGGTCTCTTATATACTCGGCATCGGTCCTAACAATATCATGTACTGTGGCTGTACATCGCACGCCTCTAGGGCAACCAGTGCTGAATGGGTTAATAACTGCTTGAATTAAGGTGAGCGCTACTCACTCCTAACGACCAAACACGAGCTTTAGGCTTCATTTAGGGAGATTACTCGTCTCTGTGTACAGACACTTGCTTATTTGCAGCATATGGTGTTAAAATCAAAGTGTTTGGGGGGGGGGGAGTAAAAACAACGACCCTAAATATTTATTCCTCCCACTGCAGATGTACATTAATGCAGGCAACGGAGGAAACGCTTCTCCTTTTAACGCGCTGGTGTCTGGCTTGATCGTGTAGCCAGAAAGAGCCCATTGAGGGGTATTCATGCATCTGCCTCGGAGGGACAATAGATCCAACTTTATATACTGGCCGGCCAGTTGCCCGAGCCTTTCACGGCCTTTGTTTTCTCTCCCTCTTAATAAACTTTTTAGGCGAGTTCATCAATTCGCTTGAATAGCTGATGGACTCATTTGTAAGGACTGGAAACAAAATCTGACAGGAGGGGGGGTTCAGGGGGAGGGAGAGCCGCGTTCCGCCATTAAACGCATTTTACCTTTACAAAGTTTTAAAAGAAAAGTAGAATAACAAAAAATACTCTAACATAGTAAAAATCTAAATATATCAAAATGTTTCTATCTGGGTGTTTGTATATTATATATATATATATATCGTTCTTATAATGTACAGAGGTCCAATTTTAAGCATCTGGTTTGCTTTTTTTTACTTACGTTTTAAACAAAATAAAGCATAGAAAAATACTTGCCTTTCCACTGATATTTTTTCCAATCAATAAATTAAGCAATAAAAAATAGTGAAAATATAGTTGGTTTCTGGAGAGGTTTCTGTAACTGCCTTGTAATAATTTGCCGTGGGCTCTGGGGATCTGTGGCTCCGGCGAGCGGACGGACGGGAGGTTGGGGGGATCGCTAAGCCTCGATTCCTGCGTCTCCCGAGTGGTCTCGTGTCCTGGTAATCACCTCTGACATGTTTGTGAGAGGAGAAAGTTCTCTTCACCTGAACAAGTCCCTTTAGAGTCCTGTCCCTTCGCCTTCCTAGGAAGTCCTAATTGAGGGAGCTTTACAATTATTTATAGGAATTTATCGCCTATTTATCCAAAAATATGCGTCATGTTGGTCCCTTTTAACCGTTTGTATGTTTTTATCTTTATTATTTATTTGTCCTTGGAAACATTGTATTTGGTTTCCTGTGAAGATGCATGAAGAGTTACAATCGCCGGACCGTGTGAGTATCTTAAAACCAAATAAAATCATCCTAAAAAACAGGGAAGTCTTTTCGGTTTTACTTGTGTTTAAAAAAAAAAAATACCTACATTTAGTATTTCATACAAGTAAATAATTACCGAGACTGAACCGAAAGGATCCCCAGAAAAGACGGTCGGAAGAATAAGGGTCTGGAATGAACTGCACCGTGATATACGGTATATAAATCGAGGTAATGTGCTATATGGTGTTCCTGAAACGTTTCATGCTGGGGACACAGAGATGTTGTCTTCGTGTATATTAGGCGTCCGTATACCGCGCCGCATTAGGATCGCGCACAAGGCCGCTGTGTACCCTGCTTTATGTGCCTTAAGGGTATAGAGCTCTGCGGAGCTGGCCATACAAAGAGAGAAGGCGAATTTGGTAAAGACGAAGCCCCAAGAAGAGACCTGGATAGTCTTGAAAGCTTGCAATCCATTATAAAGGGATCATTTTTACCAAATAAGCTTCGTCCCTTCGTATAGAAAGAACGCGATTCACCCGGAACATTCCAAGCTTTTTCTACAGGACCGCAATACAGTTTAGTCTTTTATTAAAAGTATATAGCGCGGCTTTGGCCTTTATTTAGCAGGGGTCAGTTTTTGGAGGGCGGCTGTTAATTCTCACAGCCTTTATGGCTCTAAAAATGTTCCTCTTTGTAAAGAAGCTTTGCGGGCAGAGTCGGGGGTCAGGCTGAGACAGGGATTCTGTGGATGAACTTTGAGCGCCTGTGATCAGGGGTTCTCCATTTTCAATTTCTATACTTCCTAGGTCTGGCTATTGTTCCCCTTCCAGGCAGCTGCCGGCGCTAATCTTTTGGCTATTTTCAATCAGAATGAAGGAATATGTACACCCCAGAGTGCTGGATATTAGCAGTGCCAGTGGGGTAAGGTGACCACTGAGATCAGGCGACAAACGCTGGGAAAGCAGTTCATTGAACTCAGTCGGACTCTGCGCGCTCAGGTAGATCCAAGTCACAAATCCTAACATGCATTAAGTTATGAAAATCAAAAAGAAAACAAGGTGACAGGTACCCGCCGCCGGGTCACGCTGCCTCTCACCTCGGCTAAAGGTTAAACTGCTATTTGACCCCAACCACTCCGTTTAATAGCTGCCATAATCCAAAGGGGCAGATTTATAGCTGGGGTCTATTTAACCTGCGGAAGGACCCCTGACACAACACAGAATCCCAAATATAATTACAAACTATAAAGCAAACTCTGCTCGAGAAGCCCGTAGTGCGCCGAACGACTTCTATTACTTCTAGTAATAATAATACAACTTCGAATTTTAATGAAATTGGGAAGAAATGATATTTTTTTAGTGTTTTCCTTGAATGGCTCAAAGCAGTCTCCCATTAAACTGGGTGTAGGGAAAACCGCACGGACGTAGCTAATAGCCTCCAAGCAGATAAAGCAAGGATCAGCCTCCCAGCAGAGAAGAGCTGGCATCATTATGCCAACAAGTGGGGGTTTCATTATCATTTTGTATGTAATATCCTTTCAAATTTTCTAAATTAATTCAGGGATAAAAATGAACTGATATTTGATATTAGTAGAACTGAGTCAGTCTGTCGGTAGGAGCTCCGTGGCAGCTATCAGCCCGGTCCGTGAGCCGTGGCCGGAGCGGGAAATGCTAAATATTTAGCATGAGATTCCTGGACATTAGCGGCTCCCAGCTCTGCTATGCGAGTCCAGCCCCAGCCAACAACAAGTGCTTATCAGACGCGCAGAGGCCTTTATGTCTTCGCTTAGGTGTTAATCCTTTAACAATCGAGTTATCTGAGCACTGGGGCCTCTTCCCTTCTCTTATTTACACCTAATTAGAACTTTGAAATGTCACTTCCCCTCATTCACTTCATTCACTTCATTCCCCGCAGCCGCAGACAGGTTAAATCCCTCGCCTTGTGAAGCTTTCTCTGTCCTCCCTCTCATGCCAAAGATAATTAAAGTGTTTCAGAGGCTGTCCTGTAATCTCCGCTGTGTCCAGGTGGTTGCTGGACGGTGAGTCAGGTAAAGGTGTAACAACCAAGGAACGGGCTCATGTTTCCCAACTCCCCCCCCCCCCCGGCATCAGACTGTCACCGAGCCACATGGGCCGGAAGTGATTATTAAGGGAAGGCTTTCTTATACTGAATATCTATTTTACTTTATGCAGAAATATATTGTGTGTGTAAAACAAAGAGATATTGAGAGCTTCTGTGCTCTCAATTATTTTAAGTATTTTAAGGGAGCAGCAATCCCTCTTATCATGAGCTCGTTGTACCGGATTTGCCGGTTCTGGACTGGGTTTTGAGTCTGGAACCGGCAATATTTTATCAGCCTAAGAAAAATGCGTGTGTTTCTTGGACCACACAGTAACTAACTTCTCCAAACAATGATAAGAAATTCTCCGTATGAAAGAATACATTGTAACCAACAGGCAAAAGAAGCAGGATGTCACCCGGGGGGCGCCCCGGACGCAGGTTGCCATGGGAAGCAGAAATAGACTTTATCCCACCTGCCGGACCACCAGAGACCAGAGTAGAATAATTTAAAGGGACGCTAAAGTATGGAGGAGATTTCCCTGCATCGTTTTCTCGTGGGTGTTTCTGAGATAATAGGTTCTGTGACTCCCGGTACCCGCGCAGGTTTTACCCGGAATGGAAACGAATGAATCTCAGAACAAATAGTCTGATGAAGACCTGATCCGATCGGCTACAGATTCATTAGCCAAATGAATCAACCTCCATGAGCTAACCCGGCCATATTGCCGTCTGCTTTTATTATCTGGATAAATCCCATTAAAACGTGAGATATTCCAACTTAATAGTGAAATAACAAACACTGAAGTTCCTAGAAAATGCAGTCATTTCAGGGATTAGGAGTCGGCGTCTCCTTCTGCGTCAGACAAAATTCCCTTAAAATGTGAAAAGCATCCAGGGGCCAGAAACCCGGGGCAAATACTTCTGCTGGGGGCTCGAAATGGGAAGAAGTGGGAGCTGTTTATCTGATACGTCATTATTATGATAAGTCTGTCACAATGTATATAATACATATAATTCCATAAATAGAGGTTAATCACAGAATCCCCCGGCATTCTAAATCTCGATCGATGTAATGACGAGACTCGCTGGGGGCACAAAGAAATAAAATAATACATTTGGAGCTGAATCTCGTTTGCTCCATACATTTGCTAGTATTTGTTTCATACCGCGTCTTTTACTGGCAGCACCGTGCGGATTTTTGTTTGCAATTAAAAAACATTATTTTTCTTTTGCGGCTACGTTGTGCCCCGGCCCCCGAGACGGATACTAAGCACCTCGGTGTATACAGCGCACCCCGTTGTTTGTTTACAACACATCATCCTATAATGGTTATTGAGAGCGGAGTTTGAAGTCTTCGCTCTGGAGAGAAGACCCCTCCGCGTTGGGGACGTCTCATCCCCTAATGAGTTTTTCTCTGTGGGTTTAATCCCGGGGAGGAATGTTGTGGCTGATACACACTAATCTGCTTTAAACAGTCGTCCCCCAAAAAGGAGGGGTCTTCAGGGAAGCAGAAAAGGGAGAAAAAATCTGATACAGGTTATAATGCTCGGGACGCATTACCTTTCAAAGGGACAATTCAGCCATATTGTAAAAGGCATTCTTCTCGCTGGATGAGACCCAGCGGGAGCGGGCAGGACGGCTCCTTTACAGCGAGGATCTAACCGGCCGGCTGTATGCGCAGGGACGCCGTGTTATTCCAGCCTTACACGTTTTGGAAGCTTCACTTAATTGAATTCATTCCCTGATTAGAGGAAGGCAGCTCAGATCCGCTAGCAGCGCTAACGAGGGGCATCGTACACCAAGCCGCCGGCCCGGCTCCCCGTACCAACTCACAGACGTCCACTACAAGGCCCACCGTGCCGCAGGCATGTGGAGTTTATTGTGATGGAAGGAAGCTGTATTATTCATACGACATTCGCTGGCCCCAACTTCAATGTTACAATGAGATACAAAGAGCTGACACATAATTCCCAATCCTCTCTCTCTATATCTGTTTGTGAAATTGCACAGGTCTGGCAGGTGCACGGCGTTTGTGGCATTTCGGGTGGAAGTTGCTCTTTTTGCCACATTGGGGCCGTTACTAATGTTTGCTCTGACACCACAAGTCGCTGGTTAGAAGACGCTCCGTGCACACAGACCCCAATGCGCTGCTCCCCTCCCATTTGGCTTCTGGGAATAATGGGGGTCTTTTGTTGTGTAATCAGGCCCCTGATGGGCTAGGAGACAGATACAGATTCTTGGCATTTGTCGGGTGAAATGAAAGCCGGATTAGCCAGAGACCGCTGCACACTCCATGGCAAAAGCAAGACAGCTATGTCCCCATTCAGAGTCCCATTCTGGTCTGCTTACTCTCGCTTTAAGATGTTTGTATTCCTAAAGTGCCTATTGAGACTTTCCAATATGGAGCAAGCTGTAAAGGCATCACTTCAAAGAAAAGCCAGGGACCAGAGGAGTTTATTAAAGTGGAAAAGAGGCGGTCAACTCGTCTCAGGCCAGATAGATGGATAGAGAGAGAAAGAGAGAGAGATAAATAGAGAGATCCCTTTACTTACAAAGATTCACAAACAATACAGACCTATTCTGCCACAAAACCGCTGGATTTAGCCCAATTATATCACGAGAAAGTAACAGGACGCATCTGATGACCACAGCAGACGATGCGAGGGTAACCATACAGACGCCATTACTTTACTATTTACATGACTAGGCTGCATTTTGGGGAAAATGTTCTAAAAGTGGAGCAGTCACCACGGAAACCTGTGCAATGTTTTGCTGATAGGGCAGCCCTTTTTAAATATGGCTATAAACGATTGTTTTAGCTGCTGCTTGACACTGGGATCAGCCAATGGGAATTAGCGAGGGAGGCAGGGTACCGAACGTATACTCAGGTGTTATCTATCAATCTCCGCGGGCTACTTGTCATATAAGTGACATCATGTAATTGCCGGGAGATTGCTTATGTATTATGTTCGAATAGGGCACCCGAAACGGAGCACGTCGCACCGCATGCGCAGCTCAACTCCAAGCAGCCCGCCTGTATGGCCTACAGAGCACCCATAAAGCTTCCCCGAGCCACAGACCCGAGCGCAGAGTTCTATCCGGGGACCCATCACCAGGGAATCATTTAATGACCAGGAGCCCAACGTTTCCACTCAGATAAGGCGGATTTACGTAAATCTCCCCACAATCTGCTAATGGATCGGGATCCCGCTTACACAGCGATCCCCAAGCCTGGTATTTTTATCACACCTGCTACTACAAGACATTCAATAAGAGTCCAACTCATAACACGGATCAGCGGGGACGACGAGCAAAATCCCATCGCAGCAAGAAGACGCGAGCCGAGCGCAGGCGGCAGAACGCGGCAGCCGCTGCCATTAAACGCGCCTTTCTTGGATGACAAAGTTAACTTTAAAGGATCTTCGCTATGCCCAGGTATCGGGGGCTTCGAGGCAGCCGGCGTGGGATTTAAAACCCGCACCATTTAAATTCCTATGAAAATTTGGATCGCTGTGAGGAGACAAGTGAGGTTAATCCCAGTTTAATGCAATGTTGCAGTCACAGGACCGGGCTGGATGATTCTGTTATCTCTCCCCAACATTTGAGTCTCCCATATTTCACCCAGCCAAATGTGCTGAACAGAAGTGCAGATCGAGGCAATCCGAGAGCCTCAGGAAAATGTGTTATTAATATCTAAATAACTTCCAATACTGCCTGTAAATCTCCCCTCCACCATTCCACATGAATTCGTTTGAAGTTTTCCCCTGCCTCATCTCTTCAATGTCTCTCCCTTTTTTCTTCTTCTTCTTTTTTTTTTTTATAACCGGGCTTAATTTGAACCGGTAAATATCTTATTTCTGTAACCACAGCCCACTCACACACCAGCCTGATTCGCAAAAGCCTTCTAGTGATTTTAATAAGAGTGAGGAACGGACCTCGGCGGCGTAGCCACATTTCACAAACGCAAATCTTTATTCTAGAAAGGAGCGGCGGAAGGATCCGCGACGGATTAGACTGTGTCTTTAATTACTAAACGCTAAAAATGACACGTTTACAACCCAAATCCCACGCGCTTAACCCTCACAGTCCGCATCACCTTATTGCATCATAACAGATAAAATAGGGGCGTTTTGGGGCTGGGACGGAATAATTAATCGGGAATTAGTGAATTTATGGTAAATGGAGTCAGATTCCTGTCCGTCCGGATAAAAAGTTTTATTTATTCCCGTGGCGGTCGTATGGCGCTCCATTGTAATATTATTACCTATTAACATGTTACATGTGAGTGACTTGGATGCTTTGGGATAAATCAGTAGCCTGTTAACAAATCCCAAAAGGGCCATGAAATTCATGGTCTGTAAAACGTAGAGGGCTTCGTGTGATCATTAAGTCCTGACGGGGGGACATTGAAACGTTTATTACACGTGAAATATATACGCGGGCTTTATCTCGCTATACCCTATAGCCAGACGCCGGGCCAAGACGCGGAAGACGCGCCGTGCCAAACCCAGACGGGGGCCGCCGGCAGTTATAACGCTAACCGTATCCCCAAACCAAGTCAATCCATATTGGGGATGAGAATAATGGAGGAGGAACATCGGGCCTGATCTTCCGACAGAGTCTTTCGGCCCGTCTGGTCACCTGTCTTTCAAACCTTAATCAGCCGTCGGTCTCGTCTTAGATTCAGGAGCCGTATGTCTACCCCATGCATGTTTAATACCCTCACTGTATTACCCTCTACCACTTCTGCCGGGAGGCTGTTCCACTAATCTACCACCACCTTAGGAAAGTCATATTATGTATATGGTGATCCATTTTCATCGACAATGGTACCCAATTTAACGCACAATGAGGGTCTCTGCTGATTTCGGAATAGCTGCATGCAAATGATTTTCTTGGCACTGATTATATGTTCAATGCATGGATCTGCCCCTCTGCCAGTTATATAACGTATATATAGCCTGTGTGCCGAAGGTACCCATCCCAGGTGATCCCGGGGTCTGTCTCACACCTGGATACCCTCACTGTAAGCAAGCACTCTCAAGAGTATAGCGCTCACTCTTTACTCACCGTCTAAAAGTATTTATTGTCGGTAAAAGAAAACAACAAACAAAAAACCAATAACGTTTGAAAAACCGGGAATCGGGAAATAGAGGAATAGGCAAAGTGAGGAATAGAATAACAGGACTGGTCGAATAATCACATCCTTACAAACCTTTACAATTAACCCCTTAACAGCCAACGGGCCCAGTTTTTAGCATTTGGCCCAGTCTTTGCAGCTACTGCTTTAACCCTTTTTTTTGGGGGGGGGGTTGGGAGGTGCAGGTATTTGGGATAACCTCCTTAGATACAGATACAGAATGGGGTGAGTGAGCTGCATTAACCCAGTGTTTGCCAGAGAGCGGTGCCAGTGTAGCTTTCCGCTCTTGTGTGCCTGGCTGCCCTCCCTGTGCCTGTCCCCCCTCTCCAGCAGGGTTTATCTGCTGCCATGTGCTGGTTCCCAGAGGCCACTGTCTGCCTTTGTAATTGTTATCTGTGCTCATTGTTGTGTTCATTTGTCTCTTCATTTTTAGTGGCATGTAAGCCCACGGAGTGCTGGGGAGAGGCCTGTCCCTCAGTATTTACCCCCAGAGCCAGTGAATTGCCTGACACCCCCAAAATACTTCAAACCATCCCACTAAATCCCAGCAGCTTTCTGTTTGATTGCACTGGGAGCCGTGGGTAATCCGTGGGTTTAATGAAGTGCCTGGTGCCTGCTATGTAAACACTCAGGGAGAGGGACTTGTGTGTTTAATCCAGGCACAGGGCAGGTATGCCAGATCCTCACCCCTTACAGGTGGGTAAGAGTGGCATCTCTTTCTCCTTCAGAGAGTGGCATCTCATTGTCCACACACTCACAGCTTACCCCAGCTCAGCAGACCCCATAAGTGGCTTTTGGGGCCAAAGTTAGTAGTCACCGGCTGATGAGTATTCCCAACAGCCTCCAGGCCTCCCATGTAAATACCCCTATCGGGGTAACCAAACCATAGGCATCAGCTGACCAGCCAACATAGCACTTTTTTTGGGGGGGGTTCCATGTCAGAACAATAGCATCCAAGCCGTCAAAGAGTTAATAAGGCCCCCCTTATTACATTCATAATATTTATTAGAAGAATGTTATCATTTATAATAATAATTAATAATAATAGTATTATTATACTATAATTATTAAACAATAGTAATAATAATGGTAATAAATAATAGTAATAATAATTAATAACATTTGTTTTACAATAACCTTTGACCAATAGAAAGGTAACACCGTAACACGGATAACGAAATATCTAAATATACATTTATATAACGGGGACTAACAAGGAACGAAATGTACAACCATTTTAGCGATACAACGCCCGATAAATATATAACCTGCTGGTGAAATATCGCGCCCCAGTCCAGCACTAAGGAAACCGGTTCAAATAACTCGAATTAACAGCGACAGATCGGTTAATATTTAGCAGCCCCGGCTCTCTAACGGAGTAACCGGCCCCGGGCGAGCTGGCGATAGCCGTTTAAAGATGAAAGGAGAGAAATAAAGGATGACTTTAATCTGTCGGAAAACCCTTTGTTGCCCCGGAGAAATGCCCGTGATTGCGGCAAATGCATCTCCTACTGGGCCCACCGGCTATAACTCTCTCCGCGGCATCGCTGCCCGTTCGGCGCTCGGCGTTTTCATTACCGGCGCTAATAACGGAGCGAGAGGAGACAGGAGCTCTGCGCGGCTTCAATAAACGGGGATTTGGTCGGGGCTTCACAAACAAAAACACCAAAAAGTTTATTTATTTTAAAAACAAACTTTGGCTCTTTTTTTTCGTTAACGTTGTAGGGATATCGTACGAAATAAACGGCGAATGTTACCGGATTTTCCGGTAGCGTGTACGTTTAGCGCACTTTAATTTTTCACAGGAAAATAACATTTCAAATCTATATCTTACACGTTTTATTTGCTATGTATATATATATATATATGTGTGTGTGTGTGTATATATATATATATATATATAATACGTATACTCTCGTATAATGTTACGGGTGCCGCATACTCACGCGCAGTTTTATAAAATACACATTTTTAACATAATTACACAAGGGGTTTTTTTCCCCCTTATTTACCCCTCATGCTCAGAATAAATGTTTTCCTCAAAGAAATTCGAAACGATAAACAAAATTCGTGTTTATTTTACAGATTTTAGACTCGGATAGAATTTAAAAATATGGGAATATATTAGTAATTTTTATTTTTGATCACATTCCATAGTTTCAGCCCCCTTATTTTTATTTTTTCGTTTGTTAAAATGCAGACAGTGCAAATAAAGCACAATAAAATAAAACGAATAATTCTTTTTTTATGTGATTTATCCCTCGCCAATATTAACCCTCGTGAACTTTCCACTTGACGGATAAATGACACGCGGCGGGGGGCAGCAGTCATTTGGTGGCTCCGCTTTGATTAAAAGCTCGGATTGGGCTCAGATTCATTTCTCAAAAGAGAGAGATTTTCTCTTTTTCATTCAAACTGAAATTTCCCCTCCGACATTATGTTTCTAAACGTTCAACAAAATACAGGAGTGGGGGCGATTTGGCGGAGGGGGCTTATGCCAAACATTGTGTGTGTATTTAAGGAATAAAAGTGTTCATTCGCTTAAAAAAAGAGGATAAAATAATATAAAAAAGAAGATAGTCACACAATAGACCTGGTTTGAGGATGAACAATCCGAATTCCCAATATTCCCAGTATATAGTGAAACATTATTCTGGCCGGCTAGCAGCGGGGGGCTCCCCACAGCCGACCCCTTTTCTTCCTGCTTCTCAAGCCTTTGTGCAGGGGCAGGGGTTTGAATGGGAAAGATACCCCCTCCTTTGGTGCTGTGTTTTTTTAGGGGGGTGACTTTCTCTTTAATAGTTTGCTTTGTGCCCCTCAATAGGCTTTTGTTGAGCCAAGTTCATCTTCAAGTTTGAGATAAAAGAGGGGAGTGGGGGTTTGGGAAGGAGCCCCCAGTCCCCGGGGAAAGGTTTCATTAGGTCATTGGGGTCTTTTTATCTGCCCCTAGAAGTGGCATCGAGGGCTTTTACGAAACACCTTTCTTGTCCAGAGGTTTAAACGACTCAATAGAGATTCGGTGTCCCGGGGTAAGATGTTTGAACCTTTTACCCCTCTAATAACCGGCCCAATAAAGGCTCGTCCCTGTGCCCCTGAAAATACGCAATTTTGTAATATATAGTATATTTTTTGCAACCTAATTATCCCAATAATTAGCAAAAATACAAGGAAACAACAGTTCTAAGAAATATTTTTTTGAGATAAAGGCAATTAGGATGAAAAATATCCATTAAATACCTAACATTTTAATTTTTAGATTTTTTTTTCTTCTGCAAATATCTGATTATTTTTCTGTGAAAGTTCCATAAATGCCCTTTAACGCGGTTTAAACCGGGATCGACTCCGGAGATAAGTTCGCCTAACTTTTATCTAATCATTTTCCTTTGGGGCAGATAAATGAGCAGCACAGCTTGGGGCAATTCATTGTATAACGAGACAGTCACCTGACAGTGTACGGGACTGTCACCCGGGGCCCTGCCGGTGTTAGGGACTGTCACCCGGGGCCCTGCCGGTGTCAGGGACTGTCACCCGGAGCCCTGCCAGTGTCAGGGACTGTCACGGATGGCCCTGCAGTGTCAGGGACTGTCACACGGAGCCCTGCCGGTGTCAGCGGACTGTCACCCGGGAGCCCTGCCGGTGTCAGGACTGTCACTCCGGGGCTCCTGCCGGTGTTCAGGGAACTGTCACCGGAGCCCTGCCAGTGTTCCGGGACTGTCACCGGAGCCCTGCCAGTTTCAAGACTGTCACCCCGAGCCCTGCGCAGTGTCAGGGACTGTCACCCGGAGCCCTGCCGGTGTCAGGGACTGTCACCCGGACCCCTGCCAGTGTCAGGGACTGTCACAGGACCCGGCAGATCACAGTCTCTAATTGGTATTGATAGCTGAGTTCGGGCTGCTGTCAGCTGTGCTTCCTAGGGACCGTTTAGAAGGCAAGTAAATGTGTTTAACAAATTAATTTAGCAGCAGATCCCGGGCCCCCAGCCTCCTATAAATAATTGATCAAGGGCTAAATTAGCCAGCGGGGCCCCAGCGCCCCTGACAGCAGACATTTCACACCCTGCGGGAAAGAAGCAGCTCCTCCACGATCTGTCCCCCCTTCCCATTTTTAGCAGCCCCTGCCAACATAAAATCTGCGCCCCTTTCCATATATCAAAAATTAACAAAACTGCAATTAACTGCCCCTTATTGTGCATCAGGGGCAATATCTGCCCAGTCCGACAGATTCTGCTCATGAATAGGGTCTGTGAGTACGCACTCAGAACAAGTGGCCCAAGCGCCTCTCCTCCTCACAATCAACCAACGTTTGGCTGCAGCTCCCCTTCAGGGTGAAGCCTCTGCAGACATTTAAATGCCAAATTCATCGAAAGGTACATTGTCCCCATAACCCCCTCCCCTCCATTATTGTCCCCAATGACGCAGTTGTGTTGCCCACGTTTCGTCCTACCTTTGTCGCCGAGGATGCCATCAATGCTGTGTTTTGTCTTCTTGTCTCCTTCATCCTCCTTCTTGTCACAATCCTCATCATCCTCCTTCTTCCCGAACTTGATTCGCAGGACTCGGCTAATCGAACTCACTAAACCTCGGACATGAAAGGAACAGGAGGGGGTATAAATTGGACTGACAGGAGCAGGTGGACCCCCTCCTTGGGACTTCATGCAGCAGCTAAATATCCCAGATCGTGATAATATTATCAGATGTATCTTGGGCTCTTAACCCTAAGGAATTCAGCGCTGTGAACTCCATTGCGCGAATTGCGTCAAAATGACAGCAGAGTGACGCGAATTTAAATGGCATTAAGGCTCATTAACAGCAGAGAGGTCTTTTGACAGCTCCTGAGTGTCCCCACATTGATTGACTTTTAATATCCAGGAATAACACCCTGCGGGGGCTGCATACCTGGGGGGGGGCGTTATTACCGGCAGTGAGTGTGAGTGAGTGTAGGGCACCCATCCATTTCGTAACAAGTTGTTAAGGTGGTAGAGTCCAGTTTTGGACAGGGTGCCAATGGCACAGACAGCTGCAGGGGTAATGGGGTCTATTGCCAACTTTTGTACCCTGTGGCCAGCTTCCTCACTCTGCCCCTCTGTGCCCCTTGTCCTGTGCTCACCTGAGGGCACAGAGCTGCGGTCGCAGTGTCCATCTTTGAGCAGCCTGTCCCGGATCTCCCAGCTGAACATCCCCGGGTTCTCCCTCTTGTATTCCTCAATCTTCTTCTCCACATCAGGAGTGGCGACCTGCTTTAATGGCCAAGAGAGGTGGGCAGCTTAGCCAAGGGCAGACACAGATACATCCATAGACAGACAAACGGGCACAAGTCTTGGAAAACACATCTCATGACATGGGCAGTGTGTTATATGTGATATATAATAATGTGTCCCTATACACACAGTGTGTTATTTGTAATATATATTTCCCTATACACACAGTGTGTTATTTGTAATATATAATATGTCCCTGTACACAGTGTGTTATATGTAATATCTCCCTGTACACACAGTGTGTTATATGTAATATATAATATGTTTCTGTACACACAGTGTGTTATTTGTCATATATAATATGTCCCTGTGCACACAGTGTGTTATATGTAATATATATAATACCAGTATGTCCCTGTACACACAGTGTGTTATATGTAATATATAATATGTCCCTGTACACACAGTGTGTTATATGTAAATATATATATAATGTCCCTGTACACACAGTGTGTTATATGTAATATATAATATGTCCCTGTACACACAGTGTGTTATATGTAATATATAATATGTCCCTGTACACACAGTGTGTTATTTGTAATATATACAATGTCCCTGTACACACAGTGTGTTATTTGTAACATTGTGTCCCTGTGCTGCCTGTCCCATTAGGCTGCCCCTGTGTGGTTTCACAATGCCAGTTACTCTGTGGGTACAGTGTGCTATTGCCCCTGTCCAATGCCCTACAGCTCGTGTCTGCCAGTGTAACCGGTACTCACCCTGGGCTTGCTGCCTCCAATGGCCCCTGGGCGGATGGAGCCGGTCTCCTGGTACCTGCACAGGATTTTGGACACGCACCCGTGGGACACCCTGAGCTGCCGGGAGATGACACAGGGCCGGATTCCGTGGTGGGCCATCTCTACTATCTTATGGCGGATGTGGTTGGGTAGGGGTCTGCCATTGATGAAGACCCCACCGAGCTGGTTAACTCTTCCCTGGCCGAGGGGAGTGGACACTGCGATCACAAAACAGAGTCAGTCAAGTCTTCCCAGAGACATAAATCCAGCAGACCCCAAATACAGGGGATCAAAGGGGAGTCTACACAATAAATATATTATATATCTATACATATCATATATATCATATAATGAGATTTCTGAGGGAAAAACCAGCCTGCTGGCTTGTCTGTAGATGGGTAGATGGGTGTTTAATAAAGCTTCTACTACCCATATGTATATATATATATATAAAGACACGCCGAGGGGCATTTATCAATAAGTATATTATTATAAATACATTTATAAATATATTATAACAGGAAAGTGGTTTAATATTAAAACTGAACACGGGTACAGAGCAGATACCCAAAAGGGGGTTAAATATTATTTCCCGTGGACTCTATTTAGGCTCAGTATTGGGGAAATTATTCTCAGTAACGTTTTGCACCGATATTCAAATTCAGTTAAATACTGCGAGGAAAAAAAACACTTTATTCAAGCGCTGAGATACTCTATAAATCCACGAGTGGGGAACTCTTTCCACATATTAGTTTCCTCAAAGTACACGAAAGTAAAGTTTACACAAATGCGAAGCAGGTTAAATGTGACACTCCGTGGGAATAAACTCGAGAGCAGACAAATAAACACGCAAAGTGGACAAAACCCACCCAGGAAATTACAAGTAAACCGATTCCCGGGTGGGGATTAATAGACTGTGGAAGCAGACATTTTTGAGAGAAATATGCGAACATTTATAGGAATCTTCTAACCCATTAACCAATTTACATTCACATTCATAGAATTATTGCTTATTATAATTTATATTATTATTATTAATTGTTGTTACTATAACTATTATTATTTAGAATAACAAATATTAAATGTATCAACAAAACCTTTACTTTTCTTTGTATATTTTTTGGGAGCATCTGGGCCAATTTAGGCTGAAAATGGTAACTTTGTGGCCCCCTTGTCCCCGGCCCCACACAGTGACTGAGTGGCAGCGATGCCCCCACATCACCCGGAGCCCGGTTATCTCAGTAACGTCTCTCCGATTTTCTGCCCGTGCCGGTGGGGAGGCGGCGGCTGTCTAATCCGGGCAGAAATCTGCAATTTGTTTAATATCGTGTAATATAGATCTTACAGATTAGAGCGATTTTCCAGGCTGGCTGAGTGAATGTGTGATGGCGGAGGCAGGGGGAGAGGGCAGGGGATGGGGGTATTTGGGGATTTCATGCTAATTCGCTCTGTATCATTAGACCTAAGAGCTCACACTCGAGAGGCTCCCCGAATGCACGCACCGGGCTCTTTAATATTCCTGCTCATGTTGTGCAAATATCTCGTAATCCTTTGATCCGTCTCTTTGCTGTCTGTTTTACTTTCATTTGCTACAGAGAAGCACTCGACTAAATCCCCGCAGCCTGTGGGTTTTGCAGTTTTCGTGGCTTTTCGCAGTTTTATTCCACGCACTTGATCACGGATTGGATAAATCGGAGTTTTAATAAATGCGTATGCTGTCTCGGGCTGTCTCAGGCTCTCTCAGGCTGTCTCAGGCTATTATCTGTTCCTTGCTGCCCCCAAATCGTGGGCCAGAGCAGACAGGACCCAGCTAGAGGCCCCCAGCTGCAGGGGCCCCTAATTAGCAGCTCAGCAAAGTGGCACCGACGTAGAGAAAGTCACAACACGATTAAGGCCAGTAAATACCCCCCTCACCCATTAAAGCCCCCCAGCTGGCAGATCCTATGCCCAGCTCTCCGCTCACTCCAGATCCTTGAATTCCTAAGGACGCTTTTTCCCAAACTTGTAAAATAATTGGTTTAAGTGAAATCCGAACACGCAGGGTGACAGCTGCCACACTAAAAATCAGAATAAAAACCCAGTGTGTGTCTGCAAAAATACTACACACATTTCTATTCATAAATTTAGATTAATAAAAAATGTATAATAATAATAATAATAGAAAATATACGAAATAATAATTTTAAAATAATCGAATTCATGTATATTGTAGCGATCATAAAAATTACGATTGTATTATACTGCATTGTGCATACATATAATACCCACCGACACGTATAATATATATATATATATATAACACACACATATATAATATATTTATATATATATTACACACAGATATATAATATATATATTACACACATATATATATATATAATATATATATTACACACATATATAATATATTTATATATAACACACATATATATATATATATAAAAGATATAATATATATGTACACAAGCAAAATCAAATACTGTCTAATTGTATTCGTGTTTTATTTAATATATTAGAAAATGTTTTCTTCTATAAAATTCTCTTCTTAATATTTGAAAAAAATGTATAGAGATTATAAAAGAAGAATAAGTTTCGGAAACTATTGCCGCTTCTGGTAAATCATGTAAAAGAAAAGCAGAGCGATGTGAGGGGTACTGGGGTCCCCTCGGTGTCTGGGGGAGACCTACCTTCCAGGGGGAAGCCGGTGCGGGGGTAGTTCTGTCCGGGAGCTGGGCGCATCATTCTGGGCACACTGCCTGGCAGTCCTGCCATTCGCAGCTGGGCAGAGAATGCGGGTTCTGGGGTGAGGGACCCTCCAAAAAGCTGGCAGTCGGGTCCTGGGGGCGCAGGCAACACACAATCTGCTCCAGGAAGGACTGAGGGGCACAGGCTGCTGGCTCTCCGTTTGCCCTGGGTACCTGGGATGTGATGGGGGTGTTAGTTGGGGCAATTAGAGTCAGCTGGAAGGTTTGCAACTTGTTAAAGTGGCCAAGTTTGGCTCGGGGTAGGAGGAGTGAGTGGAGGCAGGGAGGCTGCGCTGGACTTTTATTCATGAAGAAGGAAGGGACTTGCTGACAGACGGGGGACCAATGGAAAAAAAGAGTCCTTAGGGCCCAGACTGGGGGACTCAGCACACAGATAGATTTCATCGTGGAGGGGCTGCTGGCTGTACCTGGGCACTTTCTGCACACTTTGCCACATTTACCCCTCTCAGGGTACACCGCAGAGGCTCTGGTTTTTCGTCTTTTTGCGGCAGAAATGTCCCGGGTGTGACGTCACTTTGTGCTTCTGTCTGCCCGAAAATGTCCTAATTCTTTTTGTTTTACTCGTCCCCAGAGAGAAGATCTCAAGGTAAAGTGAAAACGGTGCAATTTAGCCAGTCTGAGCGCTATTACCCCTTCCCTTACACATGTGCCTAAAACTGCCCCAAAACACAAGAATCGCCGTCATATAAACACCCCCAGGGGGTAAAAAGCACACACCATACTCTATAACATCTACTATATGTGATATGATATACACATTATATACATATACAAGTAATGCGCCTTATTCCATGCGGGGTATCCGGAACTCCAAACGGAATTTATTTTCTTCAGAAAAATATGAATGCGGCTTCTTTAAAAGGTTGGAAAAATTTTTTTAATAATCGTTTTAACTCCTTCCTGGCTGTGAATTACAGCCTTATATTTCGGCCATTATACATGTTTTTAATGGTGTAAGGTGCTGTTGAATTGACCCTGTCAGTGCCGGAGTGAAATAAATCTTAATACCCATCGGTAAGTGTTTGTACGGATTTTGCCCTTGGAGCTGGCATTGGGGGGTTTAAACAATGACAGGGCACCGTGCAGTGTCTGGGGGCTTCACACAGAACCCACTCTCAGCAGGGGGTGACGCCAAACGCTCAGGCATCGTTTTCATATGTAAAATGGGCTTTTCGGGGAAATCACCAAAAAAGGACACTTTTTCTTTCCCCTTCCATGCAATTTCCATATATTTTATTTTTTGTTGAAAGGGAAAATAATCAGAATACCCAGCATCAAGCATTACCCAGACCCAACAAACCACTGTCCCCATGTTGATGGCTAAGAGTGCTAGGCTTGATTTTCTATTTCCCGCTTTGGCAAAATTCTCAGAACACTAAATGTGTTATAACTAACGAAATCTGTTCCCTTTTATAAGGATTTAGAATCGAACTATTTCCACAATTTTCAGCCACATTTGTCTCTGCGTGTTTTATTTCACCAAATGCAACAAAGTAACATTTAGGTGAGAAGACATTATGTGATGTAATATGTGATGTAATATGTGAAGCTTCCATGTAGGTGATTTATAGATTTATGTTTCATTTAGCGCAATGTATCTCTGTGTGCAGAATTACAGAGTAACAGCCCCTGATGGGGTAGTTTGCAGGATTTTCAGAGAATCTGATCTTTGGGAAAGCTCTCTCTGTTAAGGTGCTATTGGGTTACCCCGGGATCAAAAGCAGGATTAGCTTTTTTTACCATGACCAAAAGAATATGTAAAAAATGTTTCCAAATATTTGACACCTAAACAGAAAAAAATGGAAAATCCATCTTCGTGCCATAAATAAAACTGTTTTGTTTGTTTTTTAATTTGTTAACTTTTCCAAACTATATATATTTGTTTTATCATCTCCAGAGGCACAATTATTGGTTTCCCTTTCCACCCAAAATAATGCACAATAAATAATTATTTTGGAATTGTAGCATTTATTATTTTTTGATTATCCCACGATATAAATAAACTGTGATTCATCCAATGCACTGACATAAATTCATGTGCCCCTGATATCTTGCCCCATGTTTAACTCCCCATGAATCTCCCTGCCCCTGCCATGTGCTGGCATTTAATTTTTCCCCTGTAATTTTGGGATTGTATGGTGGGATCAGAGGCTTGTCAGCTCCCTGGGATCTCTTTGCATTGAGAACAAGCGTGCAGGGCTCTCCTGTGAAAGGCAATTTCACAAATCATTTTTCCAACAATTAAGGAGTGTGCAGGGAAACAGGGAATTTAGCTGGGGGTCTGGGGGGCTACTGGCAGACCAAAATGTCTCTTAACCCCCCCCATGAAACTATTTTAATACTGAGGTAAAGAATAAGCCAAAACCATAGGTACCCCTGGCAGAGGGTAAGTGCCTTGTGGGCACAACTTCCCATCCTGCACAATTTACCCCTTATTTATTTATTTATTTATTGAGCCCCAATACCTCTTATCACTCAATCTAAAAATAAAAATAATGAAACGGTAAACATTAAAATGATTTAGCTTTAACATATTTATGTGCATAGTAGGAACTGAATTTACGGTCTTTGATACACACATTTCAGAAACTCATAGTTATTCACAGAACATTATTATTTATTTATTATATTATTTATTATTATTATTATTATTATTATAAATAGTTTATTTCTATGTAATTAAAACCGTATCTTACAGTTTAATAGTAAAGAAACTCCCCCTGTGATCCTGGTGATCCCCCTGTGTGTCCATGCCCTGTATATACACCCTGCCTGCTATCTATCTAAGGACAAGGGGGGGGGGCATTAAACGGCTGGGAAACTGGATTTTATTCAAATAATCATTACAAATAACCCCCACCTGTACCCTGTCACTGTGCAGAGAGGGTGATGGGTCTCCGGTGGGCTCCGGCATTCTATCGGTGTGAGTGGGGTCCTGCACATGCCCACTCAGCTTGCCCCACACTCATTCCACGCGGTGCCTGCCCCCTGTCTGTCTCCGGCTGCCAGCCTCTGCTAATTTCTGTGTAATGAGAATTAATTTCTGTTCACAGGGACCTCTCCAGGGGCAGGACAAAGGGGCAAAGCTCTCCCCAGCAAGTGCCCCGGCAGCCCCGGTCCGCCTGCCCCCCCCCCATGCAGGGCATGTCAAGCTGCAGCACACAGCAAAGCAAGACATCCATGCAGTGGCCGCAGTGTTTTCATTAAACAAACGGAAATATTAAGGTAGCCATTTGGCCACTGAGTGCGCACAAGCGGCAGAGCCCTGCCAGCCTTTGTTGGGGTTTGTAAAGGAGATTAATCACTCGCTAAGAGGCTGTTGGAGCTGTTTGAGGGAGCGCAGTCTAATTACCTTCAATCTGATTGAAATAAAAAGATCTGTGAGCTCTGCTCTATAATTATTCCAAATATTCAGTGGCATTTGGAATTAGACAGCGTTCATATGATTGTAAAAGTATTTAAAACAGACCAGAGAGCCGCAGAACATCCCCCGACAAAGCCCCGAACCCCAGGGATGTGCAGGCAGGACCCTCCGCCCAACAAAAGAGCAAAAATGGAGTGAGATTAGCATGGGGGGAGATATTTAAATTATTACATTTATTATTATTATTATTATTATTATTTATTATGACAATCTACAATTATATCTAATATATTTAATGTAAACACATAGTAATGATATATTAAGTAAAACAAAATAGAAAAAGAAACAGTAAAAAAATACAGAAATGTATTACATAGTAACAAAACATAAATTCATACTAGGTTATATACTAAAGCAATTCTGGGACCAAAATGTTTTTTTTAAGCCATTAGCAGGACCATTCCTTGAGTGCTTATTTACTATTTTTGCCTTCTTCTGATGGACTCGTCGTGTCTCTCTTCAACCTTTATAACAGGGTTACGTGGACTCTTTTCTGATTAGTATGACACATAGGACACCTAAAAGTTAAACTTTAGATTTAACAGAATTTCTTTTTTTTTTATTTTTTTTTATTTATTTTAATTAAATCAGTATACAAATACATTCTATTGTATAGTCGAACAAAAGCACAAAATACAGAAAACAATAGCATAAAAATAAAAAAATAAAATAAAATATATTTAACGGAATTTCTTTGTGTTTCTGCCCCTGGGGGTTATTACTGATGGGGACCAAAAGCAAGGGGGCTTCAGCAGGGTGCGAGAGGCCGTTTCTCAGCCCTCAGGAGCCCTGTCGGATTCCTGCGTGCGTCATTCCCGCAGGGGCTGGCAGAACCATTTATTTTACAGGTGTAAAATAGTTCCCTTTTATCATAATATAATGACTGTCAATACATAATTCCATTCTGCGGATTTTGGAGTCCCTCTGAACCCAATTTTCCAAACCTCTATTAATTCCCTCACCATAAAAAGGAAATCCTCTGAATTCCTTCTTTATAACAGCTGTTAAAAGGGATCAGAACTAGAACTGAACAAGATTGTTCATTTATTTCCATGCGGCTCTTATAAAGTACCAAGGAGATGTGGATTATATGCCCTTTATAGCAGGACTACTTCAAAATTCACATTTCTGACATTTTAAGAAGTGGTGAAAAAGATATTTGTCCGTCATCAGACCTTACATTCTACATTTATTTAATGGCATCTATAGAATTAACCTATTTATTATATTTATTATTTAAAGCTTCTTACTGATAATCAAACTATATGTATATGTCTCACAGTCCATTTTCAGCACACAAAGAGAAAAGTTAAGTTTTTTATGAGGCTGATTTCCGGAAGTGAGATGGAATTTTTCCATAAACTACAGCTAAAATACCTGTTGATTCACAATAACTAAACCGTTACGAACATTGATGCAGAATCATTAACACTTTAAGTATTCTTTTGCTTTTTGACCACATGGGGGAAGAAATATTATTTGCACTTAGTCCTCTGAGCATTTCCTGTGTATTCTCCTTGTTGTAAGGGAAGACAGGAAGTTGTGATTGTAACCGAAAACATTTCCCCCAATAACCTACCAGGGAAGAGTAACACAATTTCAGGTACCGGTACATTAAAAGGGAAAGTAAGGTAATGATGGATGGGATGTGAGGTCAGTTATGTAAGAGCAGAAATAATAAAATCGATTTTACAGGAAGTTAGTATGGCTGCTCCAAAACGCATGGACTGGGATTTTAATACATACATACATACATACATACATACATCCATACATCCATCCATACATACATACATACATACATACATACATGTTGCTGGTTTTGCTCTATTAACACAGGCACACAGGTTTATGTAGTTCACTGAACTTCAAAGTATAAGGTTTGGGGACGTTGACTGATCTACTTTAACTCGGTGAAATGAAGTTGGTGCAGGGGGGACCGGATTCACCCAAATACTCAGAGAGCTTCTCAGAATTAACATCCGCCTCCATTTATTTGTCGATGTTGGATTTTTGGATAGAGATAACGTGAATTAAGATGGAACAGAGGCTTGAATTGAGCTAAGAAGACGTCCTTGGCTAAGCTGTGAGTGGCGCTGCCTGCCTCTCGCTTTCGCGGACGGCTCATTAACGGGTAATCATCCTGCTGAGGTTTCTTTACAAGCATTAGAACCGGCTTTAACAATCTCTCCTTTCAGAGTCTGGCCACAGAGCCGAGATCCAGAATAAAACCCAGGGTTTGGACTCTAAGCCACGGCACCTCCCTGCTCTCATCCCCTTTTCCCTCGGACCTTTCTTGTTTGAGTGAAGTTTGTATGAGGGAGTGGCGTCCATGCCAGGACATGTTGGCACCGGGCACTCCCATGAAACAAGGGCGAGTATCAGCAGCCTCCGTGCGCCCTCGCTGGGTGATTGTGTCTGCCTCCCCGCACAATGCAGCTGGGGGGGGCATGTCTTGGGTTTTTTATCGTTATTAGTGATATATTTCTGTATACCTTGGTCTGTACTGTACAGCCGTATGCAAAAGTTGGTATATTTAGAAGTAGTGATGTCCACATTCTGACCAAAGCATTTCAATGCAAGAGAATACCAACGGGCATCGGAAAACCCGGGCAAATTCTATGCCGAGATACGTGGAGGAACCTTACTTCTCATGATCGTGGATCTATATATATATATATCTATATATCTATATATAGCACGTTTACCTTAGTAAATAAAGCCCTGAGACTGCGCGCAGGGTGGGCTACATTTCCACTCCTCGTTTTCCAGTCTTTGTCGAGGATTATGCAGTCGAAACGATCATTCCTTCGCACGCGCGTGAATACATTTTATGGTGCATTGTCCCTGAATATCCCATCGTAATTGAGGGACAATTTAAACCAATGAATAATGGTACAGGGGGTGTCGCAGCCATCACGTTTGAGAGGTGCGCAAATGGAAAAACAATCTGACCTTATTTTCTCTACTCAGATGAGCTGTATACCCATCAAGCCCCATTACCAAAGGGTCAAGAGACCCCGCATGTCTCCTTCGCAGGGTGCAGCATCGAGTCCCATGTAATGAGCCGGCGGATCGGGCCGTTTATACCAAATACATACGTTAAACATTCAGTATTCCAGAGCCTTACACATGGGGATGGCATTGACTCCGTGTCTTCATCCAGACATCAGCCAAAGGTTGACACAATGGATGCAGCCAATGGGAGAAGGAATCTCTGCCCAGCTTAACTCCCATTGGCTGTGCCCTGATCCAGAACACCGACATGCTGATACTGACACATCCACGCCGTGATCCGGGTGATTATTTGGGTCAAATAATTTTGTTTTTAAAACATTTTAAATAAAGTATTGCAGCAAAACTGCCCCCTGTATTGGGGTTCAGAATAGGCTTGTGTGTTACCCCCTCACCCCCTAATCGGAGCTCGAGTTCTAAAACAAAAAGAATCAAGTAGTTAGGAAGGAATGGGCAGCTGCATGATGGGAATAAGACTAAATCTGTTATTAAGCCATTTTGAACATGAAATATAATATGTATTCTCTGCGCTAATCTTCTTTTTGCTTTTTGTGCGCCCCGCTCCACGCGGCAGAAGGAGCTCCGCATTAAACATGGCTTTGGAGAGAGCCGCATTCTTCTCCCTGCATCCATTCACTTATTCAACAGAAATCAAATCTCATTTGTACCCCGACCACGTCTTTGCAGAAGGATACCTCGGCTAAACATGGCGGGATCCCAACATACGAGGCAGGCGGACCTGAGCCACGCGTGTAAAAACCTACGTCCGCAACCCTGTACCAGAGAGCTCCCCACACTGTAAATGAACCTCGCCTTAAGGGACCGTTCAAGGGGTAGGAAGCCCACCATCTACCCCCCCCCATTTAATGGCCTTTTAAAGCAAAGTCATCTGAAGCTGTCCACTCGTTTCTTTCCCCGACTGTTCATCAATTTCATCCGATTCCTCGTTCTTTTCACTTCCGTCTCATCCATTCCTCCCTAGCTGAACTAGGATACTGTATCTACCGCCAAAGCAAACATCTTTAAAATAAAAAGGCAGCTCTGATAAAAGTCGCCTGAGCGCTGTTTAGGAGACATGTCCATTTAAATCAGGAGCTGACAGATTGAATCCCCAGCGAAGAATGAAAGCTGTTATGAATGCGACATGCGCGTCCCGCGAAACGATGACCTTCTCCGGAACTTACTTTTCCTTCCGCCAAGGGCCGGGAGACTCCGGACCAATTGGCCCTTTCCCAGAATTCATTGCTACAAAGTTTTTTTTTCTCCTTCCCTGAGACATAGACCCCCTCGGGCACGCATCTGTTTTGCATTACAACTCCCATAATCCTCAGCTAGGCGCTGGCACAGGGTAGTCAGCGGTGATATCGGGACATACATACTAGATATTTACAAAAACACCAGCATGCCTTTTATTTTACTTCTTTACAACTGAAAGCGGAGAAAATCGGACCATATTTTCCAAAGCAGGCAAAATATATATTTATTTCAGAGAAAATAATAATCTTATTTATTAACATCATTTTCTGATTGTATTCTATGGAATTCCGATTACAAAATATAACCTTTCCTGTGTTTGTAAAAAATATGAAGTATTAATATAATATCAATATAACGACTGATATTAATATAAATAATAAGTAATCATTTTGGATCTGATTCCGCTCCCCAAATGATTCTGCTGAATGGAGCTTCATCTGCGGAAGACGACGGCCGGCGCCTCGCGAATGAAATGAATGAAAACTGATGTTTTTTGGTCATTCTCATGAAATGATTCACTAACTGCAAGACTTTCACTCAACTGTATATTTTTAATAAAAAAATAAATAAAACCTAAGCCAACCCCAGTTCTTCTTCGTCAGCCAGTATGTTAAAGGAATACAATTTTGTAAAATGCAGAATATTAACCTTAAAATGCAGTCACCTGGTTTTGGAAGATAATACATAAAAAAAAAGTGCACTTTTTACCAAATTATAACTTCCTCTGCTTTCGCATCTCGTCCTGCATTTAAAGTCATCCCAACCGTGCATTAATCAGCGCTGGGTCTTTAGCGGGGTCCATTCCCATCATCCGTATAAGACTGGATCCTTGTGGTGCGGCTCTCTTGGCGCGATGCCCAACCAAAGGAGGCGCCTTTTATCTCCGGCTCGCCACTGCCAGGTTCAGTTACATTTTATTCTTAAACGAACTGTTCAAGTATTTCACTAATTGGCTAATTAATGATCCCCGGATCCGCCTAACGCTGCTTATCCTAAAACAAATGTCGTGCGTTCGGACTGCCAGGTACAAATAAGCAGGAGGTGGCGGGATGAGATCAGTATTGTCGGGGTGGGATAATACCCAGGTGCGCGCGGATACGGTTACAGACTCGAGCCCAGGCGGAATCCGAGCTTTAAATACTTTTATATCGATGGAAAGATTCGCCAAACGCCCACAAATACCTCTTTCTGATTTAGCAAAATACGGTAATCAGCATTTTCTTTTCTTTAGAATTTTTCTCCTTTCGGAGGTTTTTCGGACGGGGTCTCCACCGCCGCGTGAAATATATCCGCAGGTCCCGAAAATGAAAATGGAGGATACTTCCAGATATCGTTTCGGGGGCCGGACGGCACCCACGCTTGCTGTTAAGAAGCACATATTAGGCTAAGCGTACAAAATAATAATAAATATAACCAGCTTGTGTCTTGTAGCCAAAAAATATAAAAGTATAAGTTACTTCTAAAATGAAATAATTGTAAATATATGTAATACTATATACATTAAACGTTAAATATATTTAATACTATATACATCAAATGTTAAATATATGTAATACTATATACATTAAACGTTAAATATATGTAATACTATTGATAACATTAAACCGTTAAATATATGAATACTAAATATACAGTTAACGTTAAATATATGTAATACTATATACATCAAACGTTAAATATAGTGAATACTATATACATTAAACGTTTTAAATATATGTAATACTATATACATCAAACGGTAAATATATGTTAATACTATATACATTAAACGTTTAAACTATATGTAATTTACACTATATATAATAATATATTATATCATATATTATAATATCAATATACTATATATAAAATGATTATAAAGCGGGTATGGCTTAGTGCTGCCATATTTTTGGGGGTTATTTCGATGAATATTTTGAATATAGATTGGGTCAACCTGTACGCCGCGTGCTGTATTCCTCCTATTTATTCTGAAATATAATCCATCCAGCCCTAAACTCTGTAATGATAAAGATTTCTTTAATTGGTGATTGTAGAGAATGATTTCACGCATTTCCCAGGGAACTTCTATTCTTCTTCTTCGTTTTCTTTCTTTACAAATAGTAGACAGTTTGGTCCCGAAAAGAATAATCCGAACATTCTGTCTTCTTTAAACAGATACTAACTTTATTCATTAATTAACAGATTATTAATGATCCGCTTTCCTGAAATCATTGAATATTCTTGCTTTGTGATGTCTCCATCTTCCCTGGAGCTTCATTATCTGTTTAGTTATTTATCTTTATTATTATTAATAATTCTAAATAATGTTGCTTTTTTTTGCTGTAGTATCTTGTTTCATAGATTAATATTTATGGTAAAAAATATATTTCACTAGTTAAAAAAATGCAATGAAATGTATTTCTTAAATAAAGAACCTTGCTACAAACGATCTATAGAATATATTTATATATACATGCATAATGTGCTGTAAAGATACTTTAAGATAAAAAAAAAATCTATTTTCTTCTATTTTCCCAATCTCTTTATTGATTCTTTAGACTTCCTTCACTACACAACCAAAATGAGAAAATACCCGTTAGTGTTTAAACCAAATGTGCAACATATTATTATTATTA